>SJYT01061829.1:19253-98369 GCA_006410635.1 Cephalophus harveyi
TGCTAGGAGGGATTGGGGGCAGGAGGAGAAGGGGACGACCGAGGATGAGATGGCTGGATGGCATCACGGACTCGATGGACGTGAGTCTGAGTGAACTCCGAGAGATGGTGATGAACAAGGAGGCCTGGCGTGCTGCGATTCATGGGGTCGCAAAGAGTCGGACACGACTGAGCGACTGAACTGAACTGAACTGACCCAGTGCTTTGTTTTTGTGAGACTTCCTGATTTGGCTGGTGGGAATGGAAACTCTTCCCAACCTTATGAATTCTAAGAAAGGTTTGACTTATATTTACTGGTGGTCCTTTTCTTGATATTGTGAATTTCAAGCCATAGTTTTCTGCATAGGATAGTGCTCTGTCTAATATAATGTGACACAGAGACACAAAATGAGCAAATGGTATTGGAAAAATGGTGCAAATAGACTTGCTCCATGCAGGATTCAACAGACTTTCAGTTTGAAAACTGCAGTAACAGTAAAGCACAATAAAATGAGGGGTGCCTGCATAAGCTTCCTAAAGACCAAAACTGAGTCTGCCTCATCCATTATTGCATGCCCGGTGGCTTCTATATTACCTGGACAATAATTTGTGCTCAACAATAATTAGTCACATAAATTAATAAATGAGCAAATAGGAAAAGTCTTAAACAGTATAATTCATGTATAAGCCCAGGCCACTCTGCTCTTTAACATATATGTAAAGGTAACTTAATTTCTACTGATACATTACTAAAAGCCACATGCCTTCCCAGATATTTCTAAAAATTCCTAAGACATAATGCTATGAGTCTTATCTAGAAGGGACCTCTTACTTCTGCATAATTAATTTAATTTTGGGATGTTCTCATTATTCACATGCATTGTTACTTTTATATTCTATATTGGCCAGATGGAGGACAGTGCTTTTTTTTTTTTTTAAATGGCAATAGTCAGAAAATAGAATGAATGTTTAATAGCACAAACAAATTACTTGTTGAAATAAATAATATTTGTAAAACACACACCTCTGAGATGCCTGTAGTGGTTACATAGACATCTAGATGACATCTAGAGTTTGACTACTGCTTTTAAAGTTGAATATTAGTCACACCTGTTCTTAAAACTTTGCTCAGTGTTTTGCTCAAATCACACTTTACCCTCTCACCACGTTGCCTTTTCTTGCTCTCCCAATCTTCACTTCCCTTTTCTCCCTTCTTCTAGTGCATCGTAGCAAGAAAACAACCAGCTAAACAACCAAATGACTAGTCAAACCATCAACCCACCCCAAACTCCCAAATCCTCTCATATTCATAATTAGGGGAAATTGAGTGGTTCTAGCCATCTGCTTTCAACTACAATTGAGGCTTCACCCCTCTTCCCATGGGGCAAGGAATATGAAATCTTAAAAATGACTGTTTATCAGGCTAACAGATTTCAATTAATTTCCTATACAAAGGTTATTTATATATTCTTCTCCTATTTGAATAGTAAGGAGTGACTTTTTAGTTTTCTAACTTAATATGGAATTGCTTACTAGCCACATACTGCTTTTAATAAGTAGATCATAGAGCATTTAAAGTCACCATTATGAGAAAAGCTTGAAAGAATTTAAGTTCGGAACAGATAATTGCAAAATTTCAAGATTTATATAAATTGAAAAGAAGAGAGAGGGTAGAAAGAAGGAAGGGAGGAGGGAAAGGAGGAGAAAGGATAAGGGAGAAAGGAAGTAAGGGTCATCCTCCCTTCATAATTATCCAAGATAATATAATATATTATATAATAATTATATATTTTATATTATCCAAGATAACCCATAATTATCAAGAGGCCTATGTTGTACTGAATTATAGTTCAACTTCTTCATCTAGCTAATCTGGCTTCCTTCACTTCTTTCATAAGGATTGTTCTCTAGACTCTTCCTAATATCCCACTTATGTACAAATCTCCATGTCTGACAACACATAGTCAATAGTGAATAACTACATGTTTGATGCCTGTAAATTTGAAAGGGGCCCAATAAATAGCACCCATCCTGTCTCTGTAAATTCTACAGTGTTAGATAAGAGACATAGGTTTCTGCCAGATAGCGATCAAAATACTTTATTTTTTCTTTTTAAATGACAAAGGCAAGGTTATAACTGAAATGTGTGGCAGTAAAGGGCTTCCTCAGAAATAAGCAGTCTCACCTTATTGAAAGTTGGTGGGATAACCGTAGGCTTATTATTATAGAATAAAGATTTTTCCAGGATTTCAATTTATGAGATAAAATAACAGAAAAGAATGTATCTTTTTTGAAAGCAAGTAATCCCAAAGAAGAAAACAAAGAACTCAGCCAAGCAGAGATAGTTTCAATTCCTACATTTATCTAATTTTATCATTTAGAAGGTAAAGCATCTGCCTGCAATGCAGGAGACCTGGGCTCGATCCCTGGGTCAGGAAGATCCCCTGGAGAAGGAAATGGCAACCCACTCCAGTATTCTTGCCTGGAAAATCCCATGGACAGAGAAGCCTGGTAGACTACAGTCCATGGGATTGCAAAGAGTCAGACACGACTCAGTAAGACTTCACTTTCCTCTTCCCCTCAAAAATGCCGATAACTTTTAGTTTTTGTTCTTTTTTTTTTTTTTTTGAGACAAAGCCTGAGATGAGATGTAACACTAAGGAATGCCATTATTCTGACACTGATTTTTCAGGTTAGGCAGGATTTTGAATATGAGTGTTGACTCTCCTACATAGATAAATCTTTCATTAACCTACTTATTTGAGTGTAAGATATGCCTGTGTGCATCTAAGGGTTATTCTTAGCCTTCTACCTCAGTACACATAGCTATATAGCTTTGTTTTCTGTAATAAAATCTACTACAGCTCATCACAGCACAAAAGGATATGCTGACCTCATCCTACATCTTACTTTCTTCCCACAATTGGACATAATAATGAAGTTTCCATATTTCCATACAAATTTTTGTTTCTTGCTTCAGTTTCTTATTTTATTATTGCCTCAGCCTCTGCATTATAAAAACAAACAAGCAACACTAACAATACTAATTCGTTCATTCTACTTTTGTTCTATCTTTCTGCAAATTTTACTTCTTTTGGACTTGACCCATATTTGAGATTTCACCTGTTATTTGAATAGCAGGAAAATGTCAGTTCATGGTAGCCTCTATTTTTCCTGAAGGCAGTTAGCATTTATTTTTAGCACTACTCATTTTTTTCACAATTTAAACTATAGTATTTGATCTCATTGCCTGCTCTGTATATTAATGAAGTTTGAGCACTAAGTGCCTAATTAATACTTACTAAATAACAGAATGATGGTTGAATGTGTGATACTTCTCTTGGCCTTGGATTATTAATCTCAAAGTGTTTATTGTTGTACATGGAATTTTTTCTGTAGTAAGTGGGGGGAGTAAAAGGTTTTCAGATGAGTCATATATTAGAAGGAATCTAAAGACAGCCATTAATATTTGTGCCTATAAACAGTCAGGCAAATAAGAAAATATACTTCATGTGATATTCTTTGAGAAATTACTGAAAAGGAGCCATTTCATTCCTTTAATGTAACTAGCAAAGGGCTTTCAAATATATGACATTTCTAAATAGTGGAATATTGTAGTTGGGGTGAACCAAAGGACAGTATGCTATGGTAGAAATAACTTGAGCTTTGAAATCAGACGATTCATCTAGGATTTAAGTCTTCACTCTTCTCAACTATGTAACCTTGACAGTTACTTAAACTCTTTGACTCTCATATTCTTTATTTTCAAATTGATAAGAATAATAAAAGATTGTATAGAGATGACAAACATATGAAAAGATACCCACGTCTAATGTCATCAGTAAAATGAAAATTAAAATAACAATAAGATACTACCGCACATCTAATTGAATGGCCAAATCCAAACCTCTAAAAAAACCAAGTGCCTGTGAAGATGTGGAGGAACATTCATTCCTGTTGGAAAGGCAGAATGGTGCAGACACTCTGGAAGACAGTTTGGCTACTTACAAAACTAAACACATTCTATTGCAGGATTAAGCATTCTTGCTCCTTCGTATTTATCTAAGTGAATTGAAAACTTATGTTCAATTAAAAAAAAACTGCACATGGGTGTAAATATTATATTTCTTCATAATTGCCAAAACTTGGAAGCAACCAAGATATCCTTTAGTAGATGAATGGAATAATTAATGTGGTACATCCAAACAACAGAGTATTATTAAGCACTAAAAAGAAATGCTCTATCAAGCTTTGAAAAGACATGGAGGAATCTTAAATGCACATTACTAGGTGAAAATGGGGCTTCCCCCATGGCTCAGTGGTAAAGACTCTGCCTGCCAATACAGGAGATGTGGGTTTGATCCCTGGGTCAGGAAGATCCCCTGGAGAAGAAAAGGGCAACCCACTCTGGTATTCTTGCCTGGGAAATCCCATGGACAGAGGAGCCTGGTGGACTATAATCTATGGGGTCACAAAAGAGTCAGACATGACTTAGAAACTAAACAACATGTGAAAGAAGTCAACCTGTAAGGGTTGCATACTGTCATTCTGACTCCATGACATTCTGGAAGAGGCAAAACTAAAGAGACAGTAAAAAGGTCACTGATTTCCAGGGTTGGGGGTAGGGAGAGATGAATAGTCCAAGCACAGAGGATTTTAGAGGGGTGAAATTAGTCTATCTATTACTATATGTGTGTGCTAAGTAGTTTCACTCATGTCTGACTCTGTGGCCCTGTGGACTGTAGCTTGCCAGCCTCCTCTGTCCATGGGATTTTTCAGGCAAGAATACTGGAGTGAGTTGCCATGCCCTCTCTCCTTCAGGGGATCTTCCTGACCCAGGGATTAAACTCGCATCTCTTATGTCTCCTCCATTAGCAGGCAGGTTCTTTACTCCTAGCACCACCTGGAAAGCCCCTTTATTACTATATGGTGGATATATCTCTTCATACATTTGCCCAGACTCACAGGATATACAATACAGAGAGTGAGGTTATGCATGTGTGGGGGCAGGTGGTATATAGAAAATCTTGAAATCTCAGTTTTGCTTTGAACATAAAACCACTCTAAAACATAAAGACATTAAAAATGGCACTACTTCAAAGTGTTGTTATAAGAATTAGATGTAATCATCTAATACTGGCACAAAGTCATTATTCAACTCAGGTTCAACTAAATTACATCATATCTTAATATTCTGTGAATGATGGGAAATATGTTCATCACAGTTCTTTTATATTCTGATTCCCATTGCAGAAGTTTTACTCAAGATTCTTGAACCTTTTCTAACTACCTTAATTCTGTTATACAAAGTAATATTCCTTGAATAGTCAATATTTTTGTTATGATTTTCAAAATAAAATAAATTTTTATGAAGAGTAATATGAAAATATAATAAATGTGTAAATTTTCTAAAGTGAAACAGATATGCTGATGATATGGGCTCAAACTATATTATGAAGAGTTCTCTGACATCAAAGCAAAATATCAATCTGAGACATTGGCTTCCTCTTTCAACAATAATTGAAAGTTAAATTTGTAATTATGACTGGATTCACTGTTCTGTGCCTGTTGTGATCTTATTCTCAAGGTTTGGAAGTTTTGTTAGTATATCTGCACTTTGAGATAAGTGAATTTCCTGAGGTTCAAACTGACTTAAGCTTGAGTTTTCTTCTTCTCAGTGTTGTTTGAAGAGAGCATAGGTCTTTCATTTCTTTTAAATAAATACTGATGAGGAAAAATATGACACCTTAACATTTAAATGATCATGACTCATATTATTATGAGATGAAGAAATAAATATATTTGTATGCATGATATATAATATATACTACACATATACAAAATTAATTTTTATAAATTTTAAGTTAACACCAGAACAATTCTTTTTTAACTTTTCCATTGCTAATTTGTTATATCTTTTATTATAGTTTAAGACCTTTGATTGAATTGGCTTTATTTCCAGCTTATGTATTTTCCCCTTAATCTTTATAATTAAATTGGTTACAAAAAGTGGCCTCAGTTCACCAGTGGTCTATACCCATGACCTATGAAGTATCAGTTTGCAGCTGCAGCTATTAACAAGGTGGGATCCATTTCCTACCTCTTAAATTTAGGCTTCCCTTGTGAGTTACTTTGGAAAATAGAATAGAAGAGAATGGTTTGTGTGCCAATTTTAAAAGTATAATCCAAAGGTCTTTTGTATTTCCACTTACTCTCAGAACCCCGCAGCTAAATGTAAACAAGCCAGTACTTGCCTGTTGTATTATTAGCAATGTTGTTACCTCCACATATACCAGCTAATACCAGCCAGTGACAGCCAACCACTACACGTATGAAGGAAATCATCCTAGAATCAACACACCTAGCTGACTTATCAAATGTATGAGTGATCCCAACACTGATGGGCCGAGTCTGCACACACTGTTCAATAAAATCTTCCACTTGACCCACAGACTGACGATTGGTGGTAAATATTTATCTTTTTAACCCACTAAGTTTATCTGTTTATCACAATGCAAGAAATATACTAGTATAGTTTGGCTATTTTCAAATGAAAATAAAGCTTTTAAATAACTTTCGATTAAATAGGTCTTGATACTTGATTTGATTGACTGGTACCTCATTTTCTACTCATCTTCAAGTTTACTATAGCACGTTATATATCCATTCAGCAAAATAAACATGAGTGCTGAAGAATTTGTGCTTTTGAATTGTAGTGCTGGAGAAGACTCTTGAGAGTCCCTTGGACTGCAAGGAGATTCAATCAGTCCATCCTAAAGGAAATCAGTTCTGAATATTCATTGGAAGGACTGATGCTAAAGCTAAAGCTCCAATTCTTTGGCCATCTGATGTGAAGAACTGACTCATTGGAAAAGACCCTCATTCTGGGAAAAATTGAGGGCAGGAGGAGAAGGGGGTGACAGAGGATGAGATGGTGGGATGGCATCACCAACTCAATGGAAGTGAGTCTGAGCAAAGTCCAGGAGATAGTGAAGGACAGGGCAGCCTGGTTTGCTGCATTCCATGGGGTTGCAAAAAGTCAAACACAATTTAGCGACTGAACAACAATTTTATTCAATTTCAAGGAATCTTATTTTAGAAATGTATTTGAATCAGGTTCCCAAGAGAATCTGTGGTAAACCAAGTATTTGGAAACTAGAAATGAAATTATTTTTCTAGTATTTCAAAGACTTTGAGTTCCTTTCTGTGAAGAATGGGGAAAAGTGATTCATAGAGGCAGGGGGTTCTATTATAATGAATGATCTAAGGGCAGATACTTAGTATGTATCTTGTTGTTATTTAATTATGTTTCATCCATTCATGGTCTTACTATCCATGAATTATACCTTTATGAAAAAGTAAAGCCACCATAATCAAGATTTTCATACTATTATTTTGACTGAAGCAATATATCCTGTCCTGTGCTGGAGAATATACTAGATAATGAGATAAAGAGCTTGTTCAAAATGCTCACTGGACATGATAGTTTAGTTGCAAAAAACAGTCAACCAAAAAATATTGTTTATGATAGTAAGTGTATAAAATGTACAAAATGTGTACAACTAGGGTGCTCCAGAAATAACAGCTCAGATGGTGCACTAGCTCAAAATTTCCTTCAGGAACTGAACAGAAATCTTTTTTGAGGTGGCTAAATGCATAGAGGTTTGAAGGGAAGGTAGGATTTTGCATAAAATTGTCTGAAGGGTGAGGTGGAAATGATATTCCAGGCAGCATTGCTGTAACACATTAGGACCTACATCAAACGCCACTGGCCACCCACTTTAGGAAATCCCTCAGCAACCAACTGAGGCTTGTTAAAACAATTTGGAGTGTTGTTTAAAAACACTTTATAATCTAATAATGCAGAAAGCTATTTATACTTTCTAATAAAGAATCTTTGTGTTTTTTGTGTTAAATACAGTTCTGAAAGTATTGGAGAAGGAAATGGCAATGCACTCCAGTATTCTTTTTTTATTTTATTTTATTTTTATTTTACTTTACAACACCATATCGGTTTTGCATACATTCTCATGAATCCACCACGGGTGTATACGAGCGCCCAATCCTGAATCCCCCTCCCACATCCCACCCCATATCCTCTCTCTGGATCATCCCCGTGCACCAGCCCCAAGCATCCTGTATCCTGTATCGAACATAGGCTGGTGCTTCGTTCTTACATGATAGTATACATGTTTCAATGCCATTCTCCCAAATCATCCCACCCTCTCCCTCTCCCACAGAGTCCAAAAGTCCGTTCTATACATCTGTGTCTCTTTTGCTATCTCGTATACAGGAGCTAACAAACACATACGGATGGCACTCCAGTATTCTTGCATGCAATATCCCATGGAGAGAGGAGCCTGGCAGGCTAAGTCCATGGGGTCACAAGAGTTGAACGTAACTTAGTGACTGAACTACCTGAAAGTGTAGTTATTTCATTACTACCTGCATAAATAAATATTTAAGGGAAATCCACAATACATTAATGCCATGTATTATTTTGTGGCTTTCAATTTTGAAATAACTTATGAGTCTGAAGTTCATGTAATCTATTTGATTACTGCCTATAATATCCCAGGTCCTGTTTCTTTCCAAGTTTCCCTAGCATTAGCACAATCCTTTACATATTTCACAAAAGAAGACAGGAATGCTTTCCCATGAGAGCCGGTCTAATGCTTCTAATTATTTCAGTGGAGTTGCCTTAGGGCTATGATAAATGATTTTTATTTCTGGAATTTGATACCTATGATAGTTTTATTAGGCTCCTTCAGTTTTAACAAGGAATTAGTGAATGAAATTTTGAAAGCAATTGAAATGGGAGAATTCCATTCTTAATTACAGAGACAGACAGCACTTTATTGTCCAAATAAATTTGTAATTTTAGAATTATAGAAATAAAAACTCCCAGGCTACACTATGTAACTGAGTCTGTACCATAGTCAGGAGGCTAGAATATCAGAAAGGTTCCTACAGCTTCAACAGCATCAAGATAAGAGCATCAGGCCTGAAAATGATCCTTACCATCAGAGATATTCCTTTCTCCCTCTTTTCCGTGGATAGTAACATGAAGTAAATTTTGAAAATAACTGAAAGAGGACAAATAACATCTGAAACCTAGCAATAGGAACTAAGGGAAAATGTTTCTGCAAGGATGTTTCATTGTCTGAAGGAATTCTGCAAGGGCTATGGAATCAGGTGGCTCAGCTGGTAAAAAATCGGCCTGTAATGCAGGAGACTGAGGTTCAGTCACTGGGATGGGAAGATCTGGAGAAGGAAATGGTAACCCACTCCAGTATTCTTGCCTGGGAAATCCCATGGACAGAGAAGCCTGGTGGGCTGCAGTCCATGAAGTTGTAAGAGTCAGATACCACTGAGCAACTAAACTACCACAAACTACCATGGAATCAGCTTCAATGAGCCGATACTTGATCTCTCTATAGTCAAATGCTTTGTTCATTCAGTTTTCATATATGTTCCTTTTTCTTTTAAGCTTCCTGATAACAACAATAAAAATTAACAAGTATAATAAACAATGCAGTTACAGCATCTATACATACAAACAGGCCCCCAGAAGTCAAGTAAGTCAGTGTATCACCTTCATTAGTGAATCCTGAATGTAAGCTTATTTTCTACATAACTAGGAGCCATTCTTTGAGATATTTTTGTGTGGAATATCATGATAGCGTGTTAAGTATTTAGAAGATTTCACAGCTTTTATCACCAAAAGAATTGCATTGGTGAGAAAGACAGGTAAAGATAAAGAAAAAGGGAAAATTATGATATCCTCTTTGATCAGTTCAGTTGTTCAGTCTTGCCTGACTCTCTGCGACCCCATGGACAGCAGCATGCCAGGCTTCCCTGTCTATCACCAACTCCCAGAGTTTATCAAACCCATTTCCATCAAGTCAGTGATGCCATCCAACCATCTCATTCTCTGTCGTCCCCTTCTACTCCCACCTTCAATCTTTACCAGCATCAGGGTCTTTTAAAATGAGTCAGTTTTTTGCATCAGGTGGCCAAAGTATTGGAGCTTCAGCTTCAGCATCAGTACTTCTAATGAACATTCAGGACTGATTTCCTTTAGAATGGACTGGCTGGATCTTCTTGCAGTCCAAGGGACTCTCAAGTGTCTTCTCCAACACCACAGTTCAAAAGCATCGATTATTCAGCACTCAGCTTTCTTTATAGTCCAACTCTCACCTCCATACATGACTAGTGGAAAAACCATAGCTTTGACTAGATGGACCTTTGTTGGCAAAGTAATGTCTCTGCTTTTAATATGCTTCTTTAATGCTTTAATGTCTCTGCTTTTTAATATGCCCTCTTTGATACAAGGGGCCAATGCACTTGCTCTGGCACTGGATAACTGTCTGGTCTTAAGATATGACATCATTTGGAGGAGTGTATCATTTGTCTCTGAGTTAGCAGATTAGAACTTAGCAGTACCTGTAGACTGATCACCAACGACAGAAAAAATTCATATTGTTGGTCCTGTACGTAATCTCTATTCCTTTCACTACAGCAGATTACATGAGCCATTTGATAAAGCATTGAAATGACTGGCTGAGGAAATATGAGTTCTATGAAGAAATCATATTGTTCACCTGGTTATTGGGGTGTTCTACAAGATGATAAAGTCATCTCTCTCTTCTAGTGGGTGTGCCTTTCATTCAAGTTACAACTTAATAATTAGCTCTCTGTGCTATGCTGATTTCTAGCCTCTAATTTAAATCTGAAACTAATGAAGGGTGCCTTGGGAAGACCTGCCTGGCTTTTTTAGAAAGGAATATCTTGGGTGATTCATCAGTCAGAGAAAAAGTTTGGCTTATCCCAGGGGGAGAACCTTTGTGTAGGTTGGGTAGTTTAAAGTATTCTGAGTCATGCACACTTCCTAAATGCCATTAGTGCACTTTTGGGATCCACCCATTTCCATAAACTGTCTAACTTTCACTAAAGTTATCTGGCAAATTGAACCTAGCACTATAATTCACCAACCCACAGAAAGAGACTTGGAATCTCATTTTCAGATACAGTAACCCTATTGTTATAAGAGATAAAATAATTATTTTCAGTTAGTCATGGAAACCCTCAGATCTTCTGAATTGGCTATAAGAAAGTAAAAGCTGGTGCCCTTCATTTAACACTTTTTAAAAGAATTTTTCCTGATGGATTAAAGCACCTAGACTCCCCATAGTCTTTTCATTACTTGCAAAACCCTTAATGATTTTTGCAGCAAAGATTTGACCACCCAAGACTTACCTTTGTGCTCAGTCATGTCTGACTCTTTCAATTCAGTTCAGTTCAGTTCAGTCGCTCAGTCGTGCCCGACTCTTTGCGACCCCATGAATCGCAGCACGCCAGGCCTCCCTGTTCATCACCATCTCTCGGAGTTCACTCAGACTCACGTCCATCGAGTCCGTGATGCCATCCAGCCATCTCATCCTCGGTCGTCCCCTTCTCCTCCTGCCCCCAATCCCTCCCAGCATCAGAGTCTTTTCCAATGAATCAACTCTTCACATGAGGTGGCCAAAGTACTGGAGTTTCAGCTTCAGCATCATTCCTTCCAAAGAAATCCCAGGGCTGATCTCCTTCAGAATGGACTGGCTGGATCTCCTTGCAGTCCAAGGGACTCTCAAGAGTCTTCTCCAACACCACAGTTCAAAAGCATCAATTCTTCGGCGCTCAGCCTTCTTCACAGTCCAACTCTCACATCCATACATGACCACAGGAAAAACCATAGCCTTGACTAGACGGACCTTAGTTGGCAAAGTAATGTCTCTGCTTTTGAAAATGCTATCCAGGTTGGACATAACTTTTCTTCCAAGGAGTAAGCGTCTTCTAATTTCATGGCTGCAGTCACCATCTGCAGTGATTTTGGAGCCCCAAAAAATAAAGTCTGAAACTGTTTCCACTGTTTCCCCATCTATTTCCCATGAAGTGATGGGACCAGATGCCATGATCTTCGTTTTCTGAATGTTGAGCTTTAAGCCAACTTTTTCACTCTCCTCTTTCACTTTCATCAAGAGGCTTTTTAGCTCCTCTTCACTTTCTGCCATAAGGGTGGGGTCATCTGCATATCTGAGGTTATTGATATTTCTCTCGGCAATCTTGATTCCAGCTTGTGTTTCTTCCAGTCCAGCATTTCTCATGATGTACTCTGCATAGAAGTTAAATAAGCAGTCTGACTCTTTGTTGCCCCATAAACTATATAGCCTGCCAGATTCCTGTCCATGGAATTTTCTAGGCAAGAGTACTGGAGAAGGTTGACATTTCCTACTTCAGCTGATCTTCCCGACCCAGGGATCGAACCCTCAGGTCTTTGTGTCTCCTGCACTGGCAGGTGGATTATTTACCACTAGCACCACCTGGGAAGCCCTGCCTTTAGTGACTTCTTATTACTTAATTATAGGTGTTCATCAGTGATAAGCCAAGTGACTAAATGTGAGGTTTTAATGGATTAACTTTTCCTCACTTTATTGCCTTTGAACTTAACTAGTAAATTCCAACTTCCCATATTCTTGTGTGTGGTCAATGGCTGTTACTGAAAACAGTTACTCAAGTAGTTAATGCCCTGTGCTGTTAGCAACAGTACCACCTTAGTTATTTGGAGCTGTAGCTACCTTATGAAATCACTATGAAAGTGAACCGTCCTGAAACATCTATGAATCCACATTGCACAACGGGACTACCAAGGGTATTATCTGCTGGCTCACAGTAAGAACTTGGACAACTATGAAGTGCCGTTTATAGACACAATTTTCCTCTGCCAAGAAGAGGAAGCTGTCAAATTTGAAACAGTCTCTAAGATCAGTACATCAGCACAGGATCCAAAAGCACAAGTTCTCTTCCATGATCTGCTTCAAAGTAAACACCTTTTACTGCCGCTGCTGCTAAGTCGCTTCAGTCGTATCCGACCCTGTGCGACCCCATAGACGGCAGCCCACCAGGCTCCCCCGTCCCTGGGATTCTCCAGGCAAGAACACTGGAGTGGGTTGCCATTTCCTTCTCCAATGCATGAAGGTGAAAAGTGAAAGTAAAGCTGTTCAGTCGTGTCCGACTCGACTATCCGTCCCCATGGACTGCAGCCTACCAGGTTCCTCCATCCATGGGATTTTCCAGGCAAGTACTGGAGTGCGGTGCCGTTGCCTTCTCCCAGACACCTTTTACTACACGGAGCTTAATCCTTCCTTAAAATCCAATGACTTTATCAATGTCACACCTAGAATCTTAACTAGAAAAAGGCCCAGGAGGTGGAGTTTTACCTTGTATGTTCTACTCTTCTACTAGAAAGTATGATTAAAAGGGATCAGAGTGAGCGTTGGGTAAAAAAAATCCATATAAAATTGTTGGGCTTTTAAATTATATTCATATATTTTATAAGCTTTGTAATTTATATGTTCAAGATTTATAGACTTTATGTTGTGGAATAGAATACTGCTTGAAGATAGAAGGGAAACCTAACTTGTGAAAGAATTATAGATTAACAGGAAGGGTTTTAAATGCACTGAATTTACATATATAGTAATATTTTATATTATATATATATGCATGCATATATATTAATAACAGGGAGAAATATAATACATATATAAGGCAGAGGAAGAAATGGGAAAGATTTATTAATTTAGATAAAAAATTATGAAGTATTGGAAACTAGTATTTTCCTAAGGAAACATAATTTCTAAGATCAGAGCAATCTACTACTTTTTTTTCTGAATAGCAAGACTTGTATTAGAAAAGAACTACTGCCATGTAGCCTAGCAGGATTTCTTTTTTAAATGAACTTGAATTAAAGAAGATCTCAATGATCACGAATTAATGCCTTTTGGATTTATCATTTTCACAATCTAGATTTGTCAAATTTATAATGTTTCATTCAGGGTAAAATAACATTCCTCAGTTCAGTTCAGTTGCTCACTTGTGTCTGACTCTTTGCGACCCCATGGACTGCAGCATGCCAGGCTTTCCTGTCCAGCACAAACTCCTGGAGTTTGCTCAAACTCATGTTCATTGAGTTGGTGATGCCATCCAACCATCGCATTCTCTGTCGTCCCCTTCTTCTCCTGCCTTCAATCTTTCCTAGCATCAGGGTCTTTTCTAATGAGTCAGTTCTTCGCATCACGTGGCCAAAGTATTGGAGTTTCGGCTTCAACATCAGTCCTTCCAATGTATATTCAAGACTGACTTCTTTTAGGATTGACAGGTTTAATCTCCTTGCAGTCCAAGGAACTCTAAAGAGTCTTCTCCAAGACCACAGTTCGAAAGCATTAATTCTTCAGTGCTCAACTTCATGGTCCAAGTCTCACATCCATACGTAACTACTGGAAAAACCAGTTTTGACGAGATGGACCTCTGTTGGCAAATAATGTCTGCTTTTTAATATGCTGTCCAAGTTTTTCTAGGCTTCCTTTATAGCTCAGTTGGTAAAGAATCTGCCTGCAATGCAGGAGACTCCGGTTTAATTTCTGCATTGGGAAGATCCACTGGAGAAGGGATAAGCTACCCAATCCAGTATTCTGGCCTGGAGAATTCCATGAACTGTATAGGCCTTGGGGTTGCAAAGAGTCAGACATGACTGAACGACTTTCACTAGGTTTGTCATAGTTTTTCTTCTAAGGAGAAAGCATCTTTTCATTTCATGGCTACAGACACCATCCACAGCGACTTTGGAGCCCAAGAAAATAAAGTCTGTCACTGTTTCTATTGTTTCCCCATCTATTTGCCATGTCTTGCCCGGAAAATCCCATGGATGGAGGAGCCTGGTGGGCTGCAGTCCATGGGGTCGCTAACGGTTGGACATGACTGAGCGATTTCACTTTCACTTTTTACTTTCATGCATTGGAGAAAGAAATGGCAACCCACTCCAGTGTTCTTGCCTGGAGAAAACTCTTGCCTGGAAAATCCCATGGACAGAGGAGCCTGGCAGGCTGCAGTCCATGGGGTCGCGAAGAGTCGGACATGACTGAGCAACTTCACTTTCACTTTTTACTTTCATGCATTGGAGAAAGAAATGGCAACCCACTCCAGTGTTCTTGCCTGGAGAATCCCAGGGACGGGGGAGCCTGGTGGGCTGCCGTCTATGGGGTCACACAGAGTTGGACATGAGTGAAACAACTTAGTAGTAGTAGTAGTAGTAGTAGTAATGAGACCAGATGCCATGATCTTAGTTTTATGAATGTTGAGTTTTGAGCCAGCTTTTTCCCTCTCCTCTTTCACTTTGATCAGGAGGCTCTTTAGTTTTTCTTCACTTTTTGTCATAAGGGTGATGTCATCTGCATACCTGAGGTTATTGATATTTTTTCCCTGCAATCTTGATTCCAGCTTGTGCTTCATCCAGCCCAGCATTTCACATTATGTACTCTGCATGTAAGTTAAATAAGCAGGATGACAATATGCAGCCTTGACATACTCCTTTCCCAATTTGGAACCAGCCCATTGTTCCATGTCCTGTTTCAACTGTTGCTTCTTAATCTGCACAAAGAATTCTTAGGAGGCAAGTCAGGTGGCCTGGTATTCCCATCTATTTAAGAATTTTCCACAGTTTGTTGTCATCCACACAGTCAAAGCTTTAGCGTAGTCATAAAAGCAGAAGTAGATGTTTTTTTGAAATTCTCTTGGAATTTTATAGATAGGTAACATTCCTATCTGGAGAAGGCAATGGCACCCCACTCCAGTGCTCTTGCCTGGAAAATCCCATGGACGGAGGAGCCTGGTGGGCTGCAGTCCATGGGGTCGCTAAGAGTCGGACACGACTGAGCGACTTCACTTTCACTTCTCACTTTCATGCATTGGAGAAGGAAATGGCAACCCACTCCAGTGTTCTTGCCTGGAGAATCCTAGGGATGGGGGAGCCTGGTGGGCTGCCGTCTATGGGGTCGCACAGAGTCGGACACGACTGAAGCGACTTAGCAGCAGCAGCAGCAGCAACATTCCTATCTATCTATAAAACATCAGTGGAATACAAAGAATATTTTGCATATATGAGATATGTTTTTATTTTATTTTTACTTTATTTTACTTTACATACTGTATTGGTTTTGACATACATTGACATGAATCCACCACGGGTGTATATGAGCTCCCAATCCTGAATCCCCCTCCCACCTCCCACCCCATATCATCTCTCTGGATCATCCCCGTGCATCAGCCCCAAGAATCCTGTATCCTGTATCGAACATAGACTGGCGCTTTGTTTCTTACATGATAGTATACATGTTTCAATGCCATTCTCCCAAATCATATCATCCTCTCCCTCTCCCTCAGAGTCCAAAAGTCCATTCTGTATTGAATTTAGAAAGATGGTAATGATGACTCTGTATGCGAGACAGCAAAAGAGACACAGATGTATTGAGATATAGCTTTAAATCAGGTCATCAGTTAGCAGATTTATAATCCTAATTTTCTTAAATTTGCCTTTCTAGAGTTAAGGAAATAGAGGTTTATAAAAGTAAAGTAATTTGCCGAACCTAGTTAACTATAAAAAAGATTATATTTGGGGACTAATGTCTTCTTAGACCAGATTATTTACCATGAACTCGCACATCTTTCACTTCATGTGTGTGCTTTTCAGACAGAGGTTTGAATTGAAAGAGTATTCTGGGATAAAGTTACATAATTTACCTCAAAGAGCATTTCATATATATCCAGAGTATATATTAGAAGATTTACAGGCAACCAATTGGAAGGAAAGTTATGACCTATCTAAATAGCATATTCAAAAGCATAGACATTACTTTGCCAACAAAGGCCTGTCTAGTCAAGGCTATGGCTTTTCCAGTAGTCGAGATCAAATTGACAACATCTGTTGGATCATGGAAAAAGCAAGAGAGATCCAGAAAAACATCTATTTCTGCTTTATTGACTATGCCAAAGCCTTTGACTGTGTGGATCACAAGAAACTGTGGAAAATTCTGAAAGACATGGGAATACCAGACCACCTAACCTGCCTCTTGAGAAATCTGTATGCAGGTCAGGAAGCAACAGTTAGAACTGGACATGGAAAAACAGACTGGTTCCAAATAGGAAAGGAGTACATTAAGGCTGTATATTGTCACCCTGCTTATTTAACTTGTATGCAGAGTACATCATGAGAAACGCTGGACTGGAAGAAACACAAGCTGGAATCAAGATTGCCGGGAGAAATATCAATAACCTCAGATATGCAGATGACCCCACCCTTATGGCAGAAAGTGAAGAGGAGCTAAAAAGCCTCTTGATGAAAGTGAAAGAGGAGAGCAAAAAAGTTGGCTTAAAGCTCAGCATTCAGAAAACGAAGATCATGGCATCCGGTCCCATCATGTCATGGGAAATAGATGGGGAAACAGTGGAAACAGTGTCAGACTTTATTTTTCTGGGTTCCAGAATCACTGCAGATGGTGACTGCAGCCATGAAATTAAAAGACGCTTACTCCTTGGAAGAAAAGTTATGACCAACCTAGATAGCATATTCAAAAGCAGAGACATTACTTTGNTGTCAAGAACCTCCATCCGTAGTTCATCAGGAGATGTGTATAAGAGACAGCCTAGATAGCATATTCAAAAGCAGAGACATTACTTTGCCGACTAAAGTCCATCTACTCAAGGCTATGGTTTTTCCTGTGATCAGGTATGGATGTGAGAGTTGGACTGTGAAGAAGGCTGAGCACCAAAAAATTGATGCTTTTGAACTGTGGTGTTGGAGAAGATTTGAGAGTCCCTTGGACTGCAAGGAGATCCAACCAGTCCATTCTGAAGGAGATCAGCTCTGGGTGTCCTCAAGAGTTGACTCATTGGAAAAGACTCTGATGCTGGGAGGGATTGGGGGCAGGAGGAGAAGGGGACGACCGAGGATGAGATGGCTGGATGGCATCACGGACTCGATGGACGTGAGTCTTGACTGAACTCCGGGAGATGGTGATGAACAGGGAAGCCTGGCGTGCTGTGACTCATGGGGTCGCAAAGAGTCAGACATGACTGAGCGACTGAACTGAACTGATGTATGGATGTGAGAGTTGGACTGTGAAGAAAGCTGAACACCAAAGAACTGATGCTTTTGAATTGTGGTGTTGGAGAAGACTCTTGAGAGTCCCTTGGACTGCAAGGAGATCCAACCAGTCCATTCTGAAGGAGATCAACCCTGAGATTTCTTTGGAAGGAATGATGCTAAAGCTGAAACTCCAGTACTTTGGCCACCTCATGTGAAGAGTTGACTCATTGGAAAAGACTCTGATGCTGGGAGGGATTGGGGGCAGGAGGAGAATGGGACGATCGAGGATGAGATGCCTGGATGGCATCACTGACTTGATGGACGTGAATCTGAGTGAACTCCGGGAGCTGGTGATGGACAGGGAGGCCTGGCGTGCTGTGATTCATGGGTTCGCAAAGAGTCAGACACGACTGAGTGACTGAACTGAACTGAACTGAGGTTGGTCATAACTTTCCTTCCAAGGAGTGAGCATCTTTAAATTTCATGGCTACAATCACCATCTGCAGTGATTTTGGACACCCAAAACATAAAGCCATCCAATGTTTCCTCTGTTTTCACATCTATTTGCCATGAAGTGATGGAAATGGATGACATGATCCTAAATTTCTGAATGTTGAACTTTAAGCCAACTTTTTCACTCTCCTCTTTCACTTTCATCAACAGATTCTTTAGTTCTTCACTTTCTGTAATGAAGGTGGTGTCATCTGCATATGTGTGGTTATTGATATTTCTCCCTGCAATCTTGATTCCAGCTTGTGCTTCTTCCAGCCCAGCAATTCTCATGATGTACTCTGCATATAAGTTAAATAAGCAGTGTAACAATATATAGCCTTGATGTACTCCTTTTCCTATTTGGAACCAGTCTATTGTTCCAGGTCCAGTCCAAATTGTTGCTTCCTGACCTGCATATGGGTTTCTCAAGAGGCAGGTCAGGTGGTCTCGTATTCCCATCTCTCTCAGAATTTTCCACAGTTTGTTGTGGTCCACACAATCAAAGGCTTTGGCATGGTCAATAAAGCAGAAATAAATGTTTTCCTGGAACTCTCTTCCTTTTTTGATGATCCAGCGGATGTTGGCAATTTGATCTCTGGCTCCTCTGCCTTTTCTAAAACCAACTTGAACATCTGGAAGCTCATGGATCATGTACTGCTGAAGCCTGGCTTGGAGAATTTTGAGCATTACTTTACTAGTGTGTTAGATGAGTGCAATTGTTCAGTAGTTTGAGCATTCTTTGCCATTAACTTTCTTTGGGATTGGAATGAAAACCGACCTTTTTGAGTCCTGTGGCCACTGATGTTTTTTCTAAATTTGCTGGCATATTGATGCAGTACTTTTGCAGCATCATCTTTCAGGATTTGAAATAGCTCAACTGGAATTCCATCACCTCCACTAGCTTTGTTCATAATGATGCTTTCTAAGGTCCACTTGACTTCACATTCCAGGATGTCTGGCTCTGGTTGAGTGATCACACCATCATGATTATCCGGGTCATGAAGATCTTTTTTGTACAGTTCTTCTGTGTATTCTTGCCACCTCTTCTTAATATCTTCTGCTTCTGTTAGGTCCATACCATTTCTGTCCTTTATTGAGCCCATCTTTGCATGAAATGTTCCCTTGGTATCTCTAATTTTCTTGAAGAGATCTCTAGTCTTTCCCATTCTGTTATTTTCCTCTATTTCTTTGCATTGATCACTGAGGAAGGCTTTCTTATCTCTTCTTGCTATTCTTTGGAACTCTGCATTCAGATGCTTATATCTTTCCTTTTCTCCTTTGCTTTTCACTTCTCTTCCTTTCACAGCTATTTGTAAGGCCTCCCCAGACAGCCATTTTGCTTTTTTGTATTTCTTTTCCATGGGGATGGTCTTGATCCCTGTCTCCTGTACAATGTCAAGAACCTCCATCCGTAGTTCATCAGGCATTCTGTCTATCAGAACTAGTCCCTTAAATCTATTTCTCACTTCTTCTGTATAGTCATAAGTGATTTGATTTAGGTCATACCTGAAAGGTCTTCAGAACTCAAATCCAGGAAAAAGCAGTAATTAACTTCTGTTCCATATGCCTGAGGGAAAAACAACTGGTGATCATTAATCTTTAGCCCATATTCTGGTCCATTTTAAAACAGCCAGGGGCCATGAAAGAGGATGACAACTTTATCCACAGATCAATAGAAGCCATAGAGATGTTAAGTTAAACTTTGTGATCTTTAAACATTGGTTAAAAGTGATTTATTTTAGAGGACAGGAGCTAACCAAAAATGTTCAGTTCAGTACTCGTAAGGATATAAACTGCTATAAGTCCTGCCTTTCTGGGGACTCTTCTCCCCTTCTCATTGTCTATGCTGAGTGTTTGCACTTTTCTTTCTCTTTAAAATAAATCCTATGCACTTGATACTGCGAGTGTTTGCATGTTCATTCTTTGGCTCCATGAATAAGAACTCAGATTCCTGTTTCAGTTTCAAGGAAGTCAGTTTTAGGGAAAGGATACATGGGAGTTAAGGAGCTGGAAAGTTAACCCCACAAAACTCTGTGCCAGTGTGCTCCTTTGAAATTCTCCTGGCCTCAAGGAATGTGTATCATGATTTGAGAATCCCTTCATGTTGCTATATTGATCCCTGAATAAATTGAGATAAAGAATGAAAGTGTGGAAGCAAAACAGAATGGATTCACTAGAAGTGTTGTTTTTAATTCCATTTAATGTAACTATGCTATGCTCTTAGTAATTCAAAATGGGGTGTGATTTATATTATAACAAAAATTGTTTTTAAAACAAATTTATGTATTAATTTAATGTTGAATGCTTTCTGTGAGTTCCCCTCCCCCCCAAAAAAAAGAGTTAAAGTAGAAAATATAAGGCTGTTTGCAGTTGAATTCAAATAATGCTTTGTTTTAAGTAGTCAAGATATATCAATAATAGTAGAAATTTTTCTGGATAAAAAGGTCAGTTTATAAGTCAATACACATATCATTGTTTCATTACTAAAATCAAATAAATGCATGTAAGCCATTTATGCAAGTAGGAATATGATTCATTACATATTTAAAATAAAGTAAACTCAAATAAGTCACATAGTCATTACATAAGCTAGTCAATAGTACATTTTAAAAAATATAGTTGAATGTGAAAAATAGCTACTACCTCTTTTCTTTATAGCATGTTTGATCTTGTTAAATCAAGACACATTTTAAGAGCATACACGTTATTACAGCCATCTCCTTTCTTTTGGAACAAGTTTAGAATTATCATGAGAAAAGTAACATATATAAAATCTTGACACCAAAGAGAAGGGTAAAAGGTATATTTACTGTGATTTTCATTTACACTGAAGTTCAGTACAAAGTTGACAGTACAAAAACAACAGCAGCAACAATAAAAACAAAAAGCCCAAGGGTTTGCTTCTAAACGTGAGGTATTTTCTGTTTATCTAGTTTTAATTTATTTTGATGTGATTTTTGTGTTCACTCATGAAAATATTATAGCAATCATAACATCTAATTTAAAACTGAAATCACATTTACATCATTCATAAAGCATGCCTTTAAGTTCTTTTGAAAGATAATAAGTTTTAATGCCACTTGAAATGCCTTCCCATCCCTTAAGTAATCTCAGTATCAGTCTGTTTCTGACCAACAATAGAAAAAGAGAAATATATTGTGTGTTACTGGTTTGATGAAGATGCAGCAGAGAAAAAAAAAAAGAGAAAAAAGAGTGTTTTTTTCCCAACACAAAATCAATTATAAACACTACTTCATAGTAGGTATTTAATAGCTCAAATGTCAGGTTTTTAATTGACTTATAAATGGAGTCTGTTAAAAAAGAAACTGGAATCTGATGCTCCTATTGAAATCATTATTGTTTTTCCAGAATACAGATTTTCCACAGAACAGTGTGCAAGATGCCCCCTGAATTATGTAAAATATTGTAGTAGGCTCTTAATCAATCTCATTTAAAGAGTGGTTGAGTTTGAGAACATTTTGAAAAGTTTTAAAACAAAAGCAGGTCACCTGAGAATTTAGCATGGAAATGTAAGTTATAATAATTTTTAAAAATGTATAAAATAGAATAAGTTGAAAGTGTTAGTCACGTAGTCATGTCCAGCTCTTTGCTACCCCATGGACTATATAGTCTGCCAGGCTGCTTTGTCCATGAAATTCTCCAGGCAGGAACACTAGTGTGAGTAACCATTCTCTTCTCCAGGGGATCTTCCCGACTCAGGGATTGAACCTGAGTCTCCAGCTTTGCAGGGAGATACTTTACCATCTGAGCCTCCAGGGAAGCCCATAATAGAATGAACTTAATTATTATTTTTTTATTATTGTCATTTTAGTCCCTAAGTTATGTCCGACTGTTTTGAGACCCCATGGACTGTAGCTCCCCCAGGTTCCTTCATCCATGGGATTTTCCCAGGCAAGAATACTGGAGTGGGTTTCCATTTGCTTCTCCAGGGGATCCTCCCAACCCAGGGATCAAGCCTGAGTCTCCCACATTACAGATGGAATTTTTACCACTGAGCCAGTGGTAGTTATGTTAGTCAATCTATTTGTTCAAACTAAAAATAAATATTGTTTTCACTTTCTTTTCAATAAGTGGTTCTCCCTTTTTATGCTTCCTTTATTTTGTAAACTCAAATAGTTGTTGTTCAGTCGCTCAGTCATGTCCAACTCTTTGCAACCCTATGGACTGCAGCACACCAGGCCTCCCTGTCCCTCACCATCTCCTGAAGTTTGCCCAAGTTCATGTCCATTGCATCAGTGATGCCATCTAGCCATCTCATCCTCTGACAAGCTCTTCTTCTGCCCTCAATTTTTCCCAGCATCAGGGACTTTTCCAATGAGTTGACTGTTCACATCAGGTGACCAAAATACTAGAGATTCAGCACCTTCCAAAGAATATTCAGGGTTGATTTCTCTTAAGATTGAATGCTTTGGTCTCTTGCTATCCAAGTGAGTCTCAGGAGTCTTCTTCAGCACCACAGTTTGAAGGAAGCAATTCTTTGGTTCTCTGACTTTTTTCTGGTCCAGGTTTCACAACCGTACATGACCACTGGTTAGACCATAACCTTGACTATACGAACTTTTGTTGGCAGAGTAATGTCTCTGCTTTTTAACAAACTGTCAAGGTTTGTCATAGATTTGCTACCAAGAAGCAATCATCTTCTGATTTCATGACTGTAATCACCATCCACAGTGATTTTAGAGCTCAAAAAAAGGAAATCTATTACTACTTTCACATTTGCCATTCTTTTTGGTATGAAGTAATGGGGCTGGATACCATTATCTTCAGTTGTTAGTTCAATCGCTCAGTTGTGTCCAACACTTTGTGACCCCATGAACTACAGCACACCAGGCTTCCATGTCCATCACCAACTCCTGGAGCTTGCTCAAACTCATCTCCATCGAGTTGGTGATACCATTCAACCATCTGATCCTGTCATCCCCTTCTCCTCCTGCCTTCAATCTTTCCCAGCATCAGAGTCTTTCCAGTGAGTCAGTTCTTTGCATCAGGTGGCCAAAGTATTGGTGCTTCAGCTTCAGCATCAGTCCTTCCAATGAATATTCAGGACTGATTTCCTTTAGGATTGATTGGTTTGATCTCTTTGCGGTCCAAGTGACTCTCGAGTCTTCTCCAACACCACAGTTCAAAAGTATCAATTCTTCAGCACTCAGCTTTCTTTATAGTCCAACTCTCATATCCATACATAACTACTGGAAAAACCATAGCCTTGACTAGACGGACCTTTGTTAGCAAAGTAATGTCTATTTCCAATTCAGTTCAATTCAGTTCATTTGCTCAGTCGTGTCCGACTCTTTGCGGTCCCCTGAATCGCAGCACACCAGGCCTCCTTGTCCATCATCATCTCCCGGAGTTCACTCAAACGCACGTCCATCGAGTCGGTGATGCCATCCAGCCATCTCATCCTCGGTCA
Organism: Cephalophus harveyi; assembly: GCA_006410635.1. Classification (NCBI taxonomy): domain Eukaryota; kingdom Metazoa; phylum Chordata; class Mammalia; order Artiodactyla; family Bovidae; genus Cephalophus; species Cephalophus harveyi. The sequence goes on from SJYT01061829.1 coordinate 43,120, forward strand.
TCCCCTTCTCCTCCTGCCCCCAATCCCTCCCAGCATCAGAGTCTTTTCCGATGAGTCAACTCTTCGCATGAGGTGGCCAAAGTACTGGAGTTTCAGTTTTAGCATAATTCCGTCCAAAGAACACCCAGGGCTGATCTCCTTTAGGATGAACTGGTTGGATCTCCTTGCAGTCCAAGGGACTCTCAAGAGTCTTCTCCAACACCACAGTTCAAATGCACCAATTCTTCAGTGCTCAGCTTTCTTCACAGTCCAACTCTCACATCCATATATGACTACTGGAAAAACCGTTGCCTTGACTAGATGGACCTTTGTTGACAAAGTAATGTCTCTGCTTTTCAATAGCTCTCTGGGTTTGTCATAGCTTTTCTTCCAAGGAGCAAGCATCTTTTCATTTCATGTCTTCAGTCACCATCTGCAGTGATTTTGGAGCCCAAGAAAATAAATTCTCTCACTATTTCCATTGTTTCCCCATCTATTTCCCATGAAGTGATGGGACCAGATATCATGATCTTCATTTTCTGAATGTTGAGTTTTAAGCCAGCTTTTCCCCTCTCCTCTTTCACTTCCATCAAGAGACTCTTCGGTTCCTCTTCACTTTCTACCATGAGGGTGGTATCATTTGTGTATCTGAGATTATTGATATTTCTCCCAGAAATTGTGATTCCAGCTTGTGCTTCATCCAGTCCTGTATTTTGCGTGATGTACTCTGCATACACGTTAAAGAAGCAGGGTGACAATATAGAGCCTTGACGTACTCCTTTGCCAATTTGAAACCAGTCTGTTGTTCCATGTCCGCTTCTAACTGTTGCTTCTTAACCTCCATACAGCTTTCTTAGGAGGCAAATAAGGTGGTCTGATATTCCCATCTTTGAAGAATTTTCCACTGCTTGTTGTGATCTACACAGTCAAAGGTTTTCACATAATCAATAAACCAAAAGTAGATGTTTTTCTGGAATTCTCTTGCTTTTTCTTTGATCCAACAGATGTTGGCAATTTGACCTCTGGTTCTTCTGCTTTTTCTAAATCCAGCTGGAACAACTGGAAGTTCACAGCTCATGTACTGTTGAAATCTATTATTAATATTTAGTTTTAAACCGGCTTTTTCATTCTCCTCCTTCACCCTCATCAAGAGGATCATAGTTCCTCCTCACTTTCTGCTATTAGAGTGATTGCTCAGGTTAGTGAATATTTAATTTCCAAAACAAAATACCAATGCTTGGTACATTGTTTATTTGGATTCTGAACATATTCTCCATAGGAAAGGTTTTTTTTTTCCTTTCACTTTATAGGTTCCTTTCAGTTTTATTAATTATATACCTCTTAAGCTTTTATTAAATCCAAGTAAAAACCTTTTTATAATCTGAAAAAGCACCAATTTAAAAATATTCTTTATGTTTCTACTCTGAGCTTTTAATCTATTGAAATTTTGTCTCCATTTAATTCACTATTTTCCAATTATTGGATAGTTAGAACCCTTCTTGTTCTTATTTGCATTATGTAAATGCTTTCAATATTCAACCATACCTAAAATATATGACATTTATATATGACTGAATGAGTAATCACATTCAATACATATTGCTGCTTTATACAAAGCTCCATGTGTGTTATCACATATCACAGTTGTGATGGTTAAATGTTATGTGTCAGTGTGGCTAGGTTATTGTGCTTAGTTGTGTTTCGTCAAACACTAGAGGTTGCTCTGGTAGTATTTTGTAGATGGAATGAATATCTATGACCAGTTTGCTTTAGAAAAGGAGATTATCCTTGGTAATATAGGTGAACCTCACTCAATCTGTTGAAGGAAGACCTTAAGCACAAAAACAGGTTTCTCTGAGAAGAAGGATTTCTGCCTTACAACTATACTATAGAATTCTTGTCTGAATTTCCAACCTCCTTGCCCACTGTACAGATTGCAGACTCAGGAATACAATAGCAACTCTTGTCTGGCTTTCCATCTTACTGCTTTGTCCTATGAATTTCAGACTTGCCAGCCCCCCAAATCAAGTGAACCAACTGCTTAAATGATATATAATTCAAAATATGTACACATATCATATTGGTTTTATTTTTCTAGAGAATCTTGATGGATTCAGAAGTTATAAATATATATATTTTGAGTATAAAGATATGCTTTATGTCTGTATTTGTATATTACTGTTGTATGCATTTCAATCATCTTTGTTATCTAAATTCTTTGTAAATTACTACATATCACAGACTAAACTAGGATATGGATTTTACTTCTATATAAATAGGTGATCTGCATTCAAGGGGCTTCCCAGGTGGCACAGTGGTAAAGAATCTGCCTGCCAATGCAGGAGATTCAGCAGACACAGGTTTGATCCCTGGGTCAGGAAATCCCCCAGAAGAGGAAATGGCAACCCACTCCAGTATTCTTGCCTGGAAAATCCCATGGACAGAGGAGTCTGGTGGGCTGTAGTCCATGGGATCACAAAAAAAGTCAGACACAACTAAGCAACTGAATACACATACTTGCTGCATTTAAGTCCTCCATCAGCTTTCATTCCCCCTCATCCCCAGGATGTTTTATTAGCTCAAATATCTTCTAGTTGAGATGGATCGACACACAATTTCCTGTTAAAAGTAAAGAGTGAATTAATAATCACTTCTTACCTCCCAAGTACAACTTTGATTTCATTCTCCAAGGTGGTGTGAACACCACTGAAAAAAGACATTATTTGCATATTTCAGAAATGAAACTGCAGAAACACATGGAAGGAATTCTTTAAGATTTTTTCTGATAAAATGGAAATAGTCAAAAAAGAAGTGTTCTTTATAGCAGTGAGAGAACCTGGATTCCTGTTGTCCTAAGCGTAAATCATGTGGTTTATAAATATCAATAATGTATATTAAAATTAGTGGGCTAATGGTATCATATTAGATTGGGATCCATTTATTTTTAATTCATATATAATACCAAAGAGAAGGGGTATGTGTTTTTTTTTTTTCTTTCCTACTATAGTATAAATCATGTACTACACTTGAAAAAATCATAAAGAGTGTATACTTTCACTCTACTGATTAAATCAATGTTGGTGAAATTAATTCTAAGACTACTTAGAAGAAGCCAAATTCCAATGTTATTTTTTTAACTGTACATGAGTGCAAACTGAATATAAATTGCTTTTGCCATGGATTTGAAAGCTTCTCTGTAACTATCTTGTCAATTTTATTGGCAGAGATAACTAGTTAAGGCATTTTATTCAAAATTTCTGTGTGAGAAAAAGACTAATAATGGCAATAATAGTGAAACTCTATGTTAGAAGATCTTAGTCTATCTTTTCCCCAGTGCTGTGAATCTTGATTTATTTGTTGTTTGTTTAGTAGTATCAAAGCTTTTCCTTTATATGGATTAAAGTGAATTTTGATGTTCTTTTTTTTTAAATTATTTCAGAGTTCCTTCATACGGTAACAATGCTTCACTGGGTTCATTATGTCTAATTACTATTTAGAAATTTTCCCACTTATGTAGGCCAGAAGAAAACCAATAATGATTTTTACAAAATGTGCATAGCACACTAGCCTTTTTAAAACAATTATTAGAATTTTTAGAAGCTGATTTTTATAAGAGTGGTTTGAACTTATATATGTGACTAAAATTATTATTGGTATAGCCAAGAAGGAAATGGCAAATCACAAGTACTTTAAGAATATGGGATTAATTTCTTTAATTATATAAACTTTATAAAATGAAAAATAGGTAAACAGGCATTCCACAGAGAAATAAATGCACTTGGCCAATAGCAATGTTTAAATCAATGAAAAACTTTCACTATTAATAAAGCATTTAGTAATACATATTGAATTAGATAGCCTACTTTTCAAAATTGCAAAATCTGATAAATGCATAAGAACCACTGTGGCTTATTATATAGGCAAAGAGATACTCTTAAATATTTACAATGTTGTGATGATTTCTGTTGTATTAACTTTATACAGCACAGTAATTCAGTTACATATATATATATTATATATATGCATTCTTTTATCACAGTATATTGAATACAGTTCCCTGTGCTATGTTGTTGTTCAGTCGCTACATCTTGTCTGACTCTTTGTGACCCTATGGATTACAGCATGTCAGACTCTTCTGTCCTCCACTATCTCACAAAGTTTGCTCAAAATCATGCCTATTGAGTTGGTGATGCTATGTAACCATCTTATCCTCTGACATCCCTTTCTCCTTTTTTCTTTGATCTTTCCCAGCATCAGGGTCTTTTCCAGTGAAAACACAAAATCCAGCTCCCTGTGCTATACAGTAGGACCCTGTTGTTTATCCATTTCGTATGTAATAATTTGCATCTGCTAATCCAGTCTTCCACTCCATCCCTCTATCACCCTGCCTCCTGCTGGGCAACTACATGTTTATTCTCTATGAATGTGAGTCTGTTTCATAAGTAAGTTCGTTCGTGTCCTACTTTAGATTTCACATTTAAGTGATATTGAGGCTTCCCAGATGGAGCAGTGGTAAAGAATCAGCCTGCCAATACAGGAGATGCAAGAGACAAAAGCTCAACCCCTGGGTTGAGAAGATCCCCTGGAGTAGCAAATGGCAACCCACTCCAGGGTTCTTATCTGGAAAATTCCAGGTACAGAGACTGGTGGGTTGCAGTCATTGGAGTCCAAAGAGCTAGACAGGACTGAGTGACTGAGCATACACACACAGAAGTAACATCATATGATATTTGTCTTTCTCTCTCTGGCTTACTCCACCTTAATCTCTGGTTCTATCTATGTTGCCCTAAATAGCATTATTTCATTTTTCTAATGGCTGAGTGGCATTTCACTGCATACATATACCACATATTCTTTAGCCATTCCTCCTTTGATGGACATTTAGTTTGTTTCCATGTCTTGGTTACTGTGAATAGTGCTGCTAGGAATATTTAGGGTGCACATATATCTTTTTGAATTATAGTTTTGTCCTGACATATGCCCCGGAGTGGGATTGTTGGATCGTATGGCAACTGCATTTTTACTCTTTTAAGGACCCTCCATAGTGTTCTCCATAGTGGCTGCAACAATTTACATTCCCACCAACAGTGTAGGGGAGTTCCCTTTTCTTCACATTCTCTCCATCACTTGTTATTTGTAGATTTTTTAAAAAATGATAGCAAATAAGATAGTGCCTCGTAGTTTTGATTTGCATTTCTCTCATAATTAGCCATGTTGAGTACCTTTTCGTGTCCCTATTTGCCATCTGTATGTCTTCTTGGAAAAGCATCTATTTAGATTTTCTTCCTGTTTTTCAATTGGATTGTTTTTGTTGTTGAGTTGTATAAACTGTTTGCATACAGCCCTTGTCAGTCACATTGTTTGTAAATATTTTCTCCCAGTCTGTAGGTTGTCTTTTCATTTTGTTTATGATTTGCTTTGCTATACAAAAGCTTGTAAGTTTGATTAGGTCCCATTTATTTATTTAATTTTTTGGCCATACAGTGCAGCCTGTGTGATCCTAGTTCCCTAACCAGGAATCAAAACCATTCCCTCGGCAGTGGAAACACGGAGTCTTAACCACTGGACGATTAGGGAAGTCCCCCATTTGTTCATTGTTGTTTTTATTTCTATTGCCTTGGGAGACTGACCTAAATATTAGTACATTTTTATGTCAGAGAATGTTTTGCCTATGTCCTCCTCTAGGAGTTTTATGGTTTCATGTTTTATGTTTCAGTTTTTAAACCATTAAGTTTTTTTTTTTTATGGCAGTATAAATTTGTTCTACACTCTAATATATCAATAGTAACACAGAAAATTCCTTAATTTTTTCTTAGGTGCTTATCTTGAGAAAATAATTAAAAATGATAAACTTAGACATAAGCATATGTGATATAGAGTTTATTCTTTTATTCACTTTATTTTTGGTATGTACTGAATGCAGGATAATTTACAGACACTGCTGCTATGGATCTTGTGGTCAAATACAAACTTTCCTCATCTCAGGTTAAACTCAGCTGAGGGACATTTTCCTTTTATAAAGTAATTATGCATTGTAATTTCTGCTTTATTTCAGCTCCATTACTTATCTCTTGAGTAACTTTGGGCAAGTTATATATTGTCTACCTGCTTCAAGTTCCTCAAGTACATATATATATATTTATATTTGTATAAATATATATATATTTATATATATATATTGCTTCAAAGGTCATTGCAGAATAAAATAAGGTCATTGCAGAATAAAATAACCTAGCACAGCTATAGTCCTAAGACAATGGCTGCATATAAGAAGTATTTTCTTACTGTTTACTATTAAAAGTAATCAGTTCAGTCGCTCAGTCGTGTCCGACTCTTTGCGACCCCATGAATCGCAACACGCCAGGCCTCCCTGTTCATCACCATCTCTCGGAGTTCACTCAGACTCACATACATTGAGTCAGTGATGCCATCCAGCCATCTCATCCTCGGTCGTCCCCTTCTCCTCCTGCCCCCAATCCCTCCCAGCATCAGAGTCTTTTCCAATGAGTCAACTCTTCGCATGAGGTGGCCAAAGTACTGGAGTTTCAGCTTTAGCATCATTCCTTCCAAAGAAATCCCAGGGTTGATCTTCTTCAGAATGGACTGGTTGGATCTCCTTGCAGTCCAAGGGACTCTCAAGAGTCTTCTCCAACACCACACTTCAAAAGCATCTAGTACTTGTATAATAGTAATAGCATATGTGGAGCAGTAATTAGTGGTGGTAGTAACATGGTAGAGTAATTCTTATTCTTCTCTCTGTTTGTATTTGAATCATTTAGGCAGCACTGAACATAAGAGACAGAGTGAATATTGTACCTTAGATACTAATGTCAGACAAATTATTTTTCAAAAATAAAATTTCCCAATAATAAATATTAGTCTCCTACTAGTCACAGTTAAATGAAATACCTTCAAGGTACTTAAAATATCATCTCTAACTTTGGTTCTTGCCTCAAATTTAAATACTGTCTTCCTTGTACCCTGCATATTTAGAGAAAAGTTTTTATTTTTCCTCATATTTTTCTGTGTTTTGTACTCAGTTATTTCCATCAGTGCCTTATAGGGTTACTGGGAAATGAAAGGTGCTTAGAACAACCTTTTCAAATATTAAGCACTACAACCATGCTTTCAATTATTATTATATAATTGTCTCCCTACTAAGAGCAATGTGCCATTGGCACTAATTAAGATCATATCCAGATTTCCTGTTTCCAGTCTGGAAAATAAAGAGCTTCAAAGTCATCACTCTGTCATATCAAAAAGTGAAAGACTGAACAAACTAGAAAACCAACAACTTTTCTAGATCCTTCGGGTAAGTGACCTTACAGGGCAATTTGGAAAGGCAGCAAATGAATACAGAGAATCCAAAATCCTGAGCAGAAACTTCTGCAGGAAACTGCTGGGTTAGAGAAAGCTGGATTGTAATTCAGCAATGCTGAAGACTCAGTGAAGTTAAATTTCTGAGGATTAAAAACCTCAGAAAGGACCGATCATAGGGGCCCTCCCATGTTGAGTGAGTTTTACCTCTAGAAACCCAATCTGGTTCTCATAGTGACTATTAGAGCAAGTTTCCAGAGCAGACGGAGAGGAAAAAAAGGAACCATTTTGAAATACACCAGAGCATTCTGTTCTCTTACCAAGATTTGCCAGTGAAAGAAAGCTATTTTACCAGAGCCTAAACTATTGTGGTTCTGTGCAAGTTTAACTTACTTGGGAGAAGGCAAGTACCCAACTCCAACCAACTCTAGCCTTCCTGTCCCACCTGCAGGGAGGGAATGGGACTAAGAAGTTGTGAGGTGGGGAAGGCAGAGTCTCATCAAAACACTGCGACTTCATCATCACACTGTGAAATGCTTTCCTCTTCACTTGCTTCCCCTCTTCACTCCATAGACTTAACTTGTCAGAAATATTAGAAGAATTTCTTCAGAGAAAAGATGTTATGGATTGAATTGTATTCTCCTAAAATTCACATGTTGAAGCCTTAACTCTCAGTGTGACTCTGGAGGTAGGTTTTAAAAGGTAGTTGACATTCAAAAATTCATGAGTGGGGCTTCAATTCTGTAAGACTACTGATCTTAAAAGAGGAGGAAAAGAGAAAGATATTCATTGTGAACATTAGGGTGCCTTTACCTTTTCAAATTAGTGGTTTCTAAAGTCAAAGGTGCTTATATCTTTTCTTCTTTATAAGCATCTTTGACTTTAGAAACCACCCTGGTGGCTCAGAGGTTAAAGCGTCTGCCTGCAATGCAGGAGACCTGGGTTTGATCCCTGGGTCAGGAAGATCCCCTGGAGAAGGAAATGGCAACCCACTCCAGTATTCTTGCCTGGAGAATCCCATGGACGGAGGAGCCTGGTGGGCTACAGTCCATGGGGTCGCAAAGAGTTGGACACGACTGACCAAGCGACTTAACCTAACTTAATTTGTAAAGGTAAAGACATCCCAATGTTCACAGTGGATATCTTTCTCTTTTCCTACTGCAGATGGTGATTGCAGCCATGGAATTAAAAGATGCTCACTCCTTGGAAGAAAAGTTATAGCCAACCTAGATAGCATATTCAAAAGCAGAGATGATACTTTGCCAACAAAGGTCTGTCTAGTCAAGCCTATAGTTTTTCTAGTAGTCATGTATGGATGTGAGAGTTGGACTGTGAAGAAAGCTGAGCAGCAAAGAATTGTTGTTTTTGAACTGTGGTGTTGGAGAAGACTCTTGAGAGTCCCTTGGACTACAAGGAGATCCAACCAGTCCATTCTGAAGGAGATCAGCCCTGGGATTTCTTTGGAAGGAATGATGCTAAAGCTGAAACTCCAGTACTTTGGCCACCTCATGCGAAGAGTTGACTCATTGGAAAAGACTCTGATGCTGGGAGGGATTGGGGGCAGGAGGAGAAGGGGACGACAGAGGATGAGATGGCTGAATGGCATCACTGACTCGATGGACATGAGTCTGAGTGAACTCTGGGAGTTGGTGATGGACAGGGAGGCCTGGCGTGCTGTGATTCATGGGGTCGCAAAGAGTTGGACATGACTGACCAACTGAACTGAACTGAAGTGAAAGTCAAAGAATTTATATCTGTGTGATAGTGCTTTCAGTGTAGAATGTGTAGAGTCCAAATGGAAATGTGTTTATAGATTAGGATTCAATTAGGCAAAACCTATGGACAGAGGCTCCTGGCGACTGTAGTCTATGGGGTCACAAAGAGTCTGACGTGACTGAGTGCACACACACACACAGTTGTGAATAGTAGACAAAGTGTTTCATAAAACTCGGCTTAAAGGAATGTTTACATTTTAAAATATGCAGAAATGTTATTTAATCAATACAGAAACAGGATACAGTCAGTGTAGGAAGCAAGCCTATTTTATCGAGGCAGCAAAGACCAACCATGTCAATGATACTCCTACTGAACATGCATTTGTAACTTTTGAAAAGGTATGGCTCTCAACAAAATCATTTTGCAATTGATGAAGACTGCTACTGTTTTTTTGAGTGTTGATTTTGTCATGTATTTGAAAATTAAAAAAAAAAAAAAAACAAAAATAAGTTTTGTAAGCTGAGTTCCATTTCCAGAATGACAGAATAGCTCAGCAGACTCATTCTCCAGTAAAACAAAATAATATGGGAAAAACAAACAAACAAAAAAAACTATTAAAGCTAAAGGGAAACAATCTCACCTATTCTAAATATCTGGAAATTGCCCTAAGAACACAATAAATGAAGTGTTTCTTTAGGATAATATACTAAAACTCAATAAGATCAGTGAGATTCTGACATTTGAGCCACCAGCCACTTTTTCTTCTGCCCCTTTCTACCTAGCCATTGCTCAGTGGGTGGAAGTTTCACTTAGGGTGAAAATACCTGAGAAGATGATGACATCTCTGTTCTCATTTCTTGCACCAATCAAGACTTACTGTATCCCTCTGAGAGGGATATCCCCAGCATTTCTCATCCCTTCCAACTCAGAGTCAAAGAGGCTGAATTGTTAGTGAGTGCAGCAGTGGTCAGGGGCTCATCTCTGCCATTAGCCCCTTTCTTACTCTTGGGGCAAAATCTCTTCTCCAGATACAACATCAAGAATGTGTGTGTACACGCTCAGTTGCTCAGTCATGTCCAACTCTTTGTGACCCCATGGACTGTAGCCCACCAGCCTCCTCTGTCCATGAGATTCTTCAGGCAAGAATATTGGAGTGAGTTGCCATTTCCTTCTCCAGGGGATCTTCCCAACCAGGGATTGAACCTGTGTCTCTTGCATTGGCAAGTGGATTCTTAACCACCAAGCCACCTGGGAAGCCCTAGACCAAAAATACTGGGGCTTCAAACGCTCTCTTCCCAGCTCCTTCACAGGGTAGAGGCTTTGCACCTGGAGAAGCAGGGAGAAGAAAGACAAGAGGAACACAGGCTACTCCCAGCCCAGAATTCAGAGTAGAGTCTCAGATAGTTTGCCTAGACAAAAAGTCATATATAAAATGAGAGAGCGCTGAAGCTCTCCCCAAGGAGCTCAGTTTATTTGAAATTGAGTGTGAAAAGTATAGCCTAAGAATAATCTTAAAATGAGAGTTCCTATTAATTAAGAGCAACACACTGAACCATAGGCCATTGAATTCACCACCAAAAACCAGGGGAAGAGACCACAGAGAAGAACTCTTCTGGAGTTAAAGCCTCAAGGACTACTCGTGCCATGTATGATTTGATCAGGCTACTGAGCATTTTTTATGTCCTAAGGTGCTGTCAATAAAGAAATAAGCAGTAATTAGTGTAGCCTAAAAAGCAGGTGTGTAATGTCAAATAAAATAGACAGTTTACCAGACAGATTGGAAAAAGAGAAAATAAAAGTTGCCCTGTTAAAATCACTGTCATCTCAATTTGGTCATAGCATATCCTAGACTGCTTTCTCTAAGATGTCACATCAAAGTCTTCAAACTATAGGGGAAATAGACTAAAGCAAAACAGCTTAATTAAGTCACAAAACAAATAAACAATAACATAAACATTCCCCAGAGAATGACACAGGGAAATCAGTATGAAGAGTTCCTATAGTGTATTACTTAAAATGTTTTCAACAACAGAAACAGTAACAATATATGAGACATGCAATGAAATGTCAATCTGATCCATTATAGGAAAAATGAACCACAACAAGAAAATACAGGGGAAAAACAAGGCAAAAGAAACTGCCAAGAAGAGGGTCCAGATGTCAGAAACAAAATTTCAAGTTTGATATTATAAATATGTTCATATTGGAGTAACTTGAATATACCCAAATGGAAATTCTGGAGTTAAAAAGTATAGTAATTGACTCCAAAATTCATTAGAGGGACTAACAGTGGACATGAACTGCCAGAAGAAAGAATATGTGAGTTGGGAGATAGATCAATAGAAATATGAAGTCTGGAAATACAGAGAAAGAAATGGAATGAAGAAATAGAGCCTCAAAAAAAAGGTGGGAAATTTTAAGTGTACCAATATACACATAAGTAGAGTACCAGAAGGAGAGGAGAAAGATATATCAAAAACAGCTATTAGAAAAAATAATGGCTGATAAAAAACATTAATTTACACATTCAATAAGCTCAGTGAACTCCAAGTAGGATAAAGGCAAAATGATTCACACTCAGATATGTTATATAAAATTTCTATAAGCCAAATCAAAAGAAAATTAGAAAAAAAGAGCAAGAAGAAAACAGCTTATCGTGTATGAGGCAAACTCAGTAAGATTAAAACCTGTCTTTTCATCAGAAACTATGAGGCCAGAAGGCAGTGGGATGACATAAAATGTTGAAAGAAAGAACAAATGTCAACCAAAATTCTTATATATTGCAAAACACTTTTCAAAACTAACACAAAATCGATACATTCACAGATAAACAAAACTGAGAGAATTTGGTGCTATCATTCCTGCCTTCCAAGAAGCACTAAAGGAAGTTTCCTAGGCCATTAGCAAGTATGTCAAGGTATAATTCAGACCTACATTCAGCAGATGAATGGATAAGAAAGCTGTGGTACATATACACCATGGAGTATTACTCAGCCATTAAAAAGAGTACATTTGAATCAGTTCTAATGAGGTGGATGAAACTGGAGACAATTATACAGAGTGAAGTAATCCAGAAAGAAAAATACAGTATACTAACACCAATACAGTATACTAACACCAATACAGTATACTAACACATATATATGGAATTTAGAAAGATGCTAATGATAACCCTGTATGTGAGACACCAAAAGAGACACAGGTGTATAGAATGGACTTTTGGACTCTGAGGGAGAGGGAGAGGGTGGGATGATTTGGGAGAATGGCATTGAATCATGTATACTATCATGTAAGAAACAAATCGCCAGTCTACATTCAATAGAGGATACAGGATGCTTGGGGCTGGTGCACGGGGATTATCCAGAGTGATGATATGGGGAAGGAGGTGGGAGGGGGGTTCAGGATTGGGAACTCATGTACACCCATGGCAGATTCATGTCAATGTATGGCAAAACCAATACAGTAAAAAAAAAAAAAAAAAATCAAGAATTCTTATAAACGGAATCATATAATCATAACAAAACACAGTATAAGTGCATTTTTGTTCTCCTTTTTCTTATCTTAGATAAACCAGAATTGGATAAACATATGTGTAGAACTATATTATTGGTTCTATAACAAAAGGAAACATAATATTTGACAGTAAGCTCACAAAGAGGGCTTCCCTTGTAGCTCAGTTGGTAAAGAATCTGCCTGTGGTACAGGAGACCCGAGTTCTATCCCTGGGTTGGGAAGATCCTCTGGAGAAGAAATGGCAACCCACTGCAGCATCCTTGCCTGGAAAATCTCATGAACAGAGGAGCCTGGTGGGCTGCAGTCCATGGGGTCGCAAAGAGTAGGACACGACTGAGTGACTAACACTTATTTACTTAAACTCACAAAGAAGTTAATGGGAGCAGAATTATAATTGGATACTATAATCTATCTACTTATAGATACTGAATGGTATTTTGAACCCACAAGAGCAAATAAATAAAATCAGAAATGATATAAGGTAAATACAAAAATTTATAAATATATGCTTAGCTCCCTTTCTTTTTCTAATTGATTTAATAGACATAAAATATACAAACAAAAAATTTTAGCAATATATTGTAACATGTACATGCAATGTATACACTATATAAATATGTTGCATATATACTTATATACATGGCAACCCACTCCTGTATTCATGCTTGGACAATTCCATGGACAGAGGAGGCTGGTGAGCTATAGTCCATAAGATCTCAAAGAGTAGGACAATACTGAAGCAACTTAGCATACACACATATATTCCCAGGTATAGGTACCTAAATAAATTGCATATGTTATTTTATATGTAACATAATTATATATGTGATTGTATACACAAATTGTCCTGATAGGAAGAACAGGAAACAGGGTTACGAAGGAGTAACACTTTATATCTCACTGTAATCAAGTTAGTATATCTCCCTGTAATCAAATCTGAAGAAGATTATGATAAATTAAATGTGTAAAGTAAACCCTGGAGAAAAACATATAATGGAAAATAAAGAGTTGGAAAAGAGATTGGAATTATTTCCTTCAAAACTGTCCATTTTTTGTAATATATATCTTATACAATATTCACTTAAAATTTAAATAGAATTAACTAAGCTGTTAATCTTTTAAAGAGTAAATTTTGTTTTTAAATATTTTAAAACTCAGATGATGTTTTGTGCCTAAAATATCTAGTTCTGTTCTCTTAATTATATGTTAAACTGATTCAGTGGCCTTCACATGTCAGTTCCTCTATAATTTTCTTATCACAAAATTTTATTTTAATTAATTTCTTGTTTCTGGTTTACTTCTCCCAGTAGAATTTGTAGACAGTCATATGGCTGCTGGCATGAGCTTGGGTCTTTATGTATCCGAGAATGCTTTTTTGTTTTGTTTTTGTGGTAGTGATGGTGGTGCTTTTTTGTTTTGTTCAGTTAAATACCTAGGACTGAAATAATTAAATCAGAGTGTAAACGTAGGTTGTATTCTATTTGAAACTTCTAGTTTACAGTGGAGAGGGCTTGTTCATATATCATTAAATTTATTCATATGAATGATCTAATTTATGATGCTGTTATAAATGTTTTTATTTGATTATAAAATTTTTTATTTTTGGTTATGGACTAAACTTTATTTTAATATTAAAATGTAGGGGACTTTGATTTTATAGTGGTTTTGTCTGATTTTGAAATCAGGATAATGCTAGCATCATAATATAAAGTGGGAAATATTTCCTCATCACCAATTTTCTGAAAGGGATTGTGTATAATTTATGTTAATTCTTTAAACATTTATTCATAGTCTTTTGCAAAACCATATGGGCTTTGTGCTTTTAATTAAAAATGACATTGGGATTGTTTTAATTAAAGACTCAATTTAATTAAAAGCTGTAGGACTACTCATTGTATCCATTTCTTATTGAGTGAATTGTGATAGTTTGTATTCAAAGAGTTGCCCCATTTTGTCTAATTTATCAAATTCATGTATGTAGCATTTTAAAAATTTTATTTATTTTTTTATTGAAGGATAATTGCTTTACAGAATTTTTCTATTTTCTGTCAAACTTCAACATGAATCAGCCATAGGTATACATATATCCCCTCCCTTTTGAACTTCCCTCCCATCTCCCTTCCCATCCAGCCCCTCTAGGTTGATACAGAGTCCCTGTTTGAGTTTCATGAGATGTACAGTAAATTCCAATTGGCTATCTATTTTACATATAGTAATGTAAGTTTCCGTGTTACTGTTCCATACATCTCACCCTTTCTTGCCCTCTCCCATGTTTAAAAGTCTATTCTCTATGTCTGTTTCTCCATTGCTCCCCTGTAAATAAATTCTTCAGTACCATTTTTCTAGATTCAGTATATATGCATTAGAATACAATATTTATCCTACTCTTTCTGATTTACTTCACTCTATATAGTAGATTTTATGTTCATCTACCTCATTAGAACTGACTCAAATGAATTCCATTTATAGCTGAGTAATATTCCATTGCGTATATGTACTACAACTTCTTTATCCATTCATCTGTTGATGGACATCTAGGTTGCTTCCATGTTCTAGCTGCTGTAAATAGTGCTGCCAGACATCCTGGAATTCAAAGTCAAGTGCCCCTTAGGAAGCATCATTACGAGATGCTGGTGGAGATGATGGAATTCCAGTTGAGCTATTTCAAATTCTAAAAGATGATGCTGAGAGGGTAACAGGCAGGAAGGTCAGAAGTCTCCAAACAAAGGAAATAGCCTGTAAGTGTCAGACACTTTCTTAAGTATCTTTCTTAAGCAGCAGGAGGAAACAAACTAGCGATATTTTTTCTTTCTCTGTACAAATTTAAAAGGAGGTTTCGCTTAAAATATGACCCAGCAATCCCACTGCTGGGCATACACACCGAGGAAACCAGAATTGAAAGAGCCACATGTACCCCAATGTTCATTGCAGCACTGTTTATAATAGCCAGGACATGGAAACAACCTAGATGTCCATCAGCAGATGAATGGATAAGAAAGCTGTGGTACATATACACAATGGAGTATTACTCAGCCATTAAAAATAATTCATTTGAATCAGTTCTAATGAGATGGATGAAACTGGAACCTATTATACAGAGTGAAGTAAGCCAGAAAGAAAAACACCAATACAGTATACTGACACATATATATGGAATTTAGAAAGATGGCAATGATGACCCTGTATGCGAGACAGCAAAAGAGACACAGATGTATAGAACGGACTTTTGGACTCTGTGGGAGAGGGAGAGGGTGGGATGGTTTGGGAGAATGGCATTGAAACATGTATACTATCATGTAAGAACAAAGCACCAGCCTATGTTCAATACAGGATACTGGATGCTTGGGGCTGGTGCACGGGGATGATCCAGAGAGAGGATATGTGGTGGGATGTGGGAGGGGGATTCAGGATTGGGAGCTCGTATACACCCATGGTGGATTCATGTCAATGTATGGCAAAACCAATACGGTATTGTAAAGTAAAATAAAGTAAATACTATGTTGCCATAATGACATCTGGTTTCACCTGAAGTTAACTATTCTCAAACCTAGAGATAGCCAATGCATTTCTCTTATGGAAATGTTTATCTTAAGCTATGCTAATGTACTATGTATTTACCCCAAACTCTGTCTTCAAGTCCTTCCGCCTCTTGGCTCAGAACCTACTTGACAAACCAGTATGTTATACTCAGATATTGTTCCCCTAATCTATCTAAACGAAAAAATTTGTATGGTGATCTGCCCATCTTCAAGATTCAAATTAATCATTTTACGGCCAAGATGAACCATTTGGTGCCAAGATCATCCCAAAATGCATCTTATGGGTGAGGGGCCTGGTGCCATTCTGAGTTTTAAGACATTTCTTCTTTCATTAACAGACTATTAGTAACTATATAACATCCAGCTGAAGACTAGCAGAGGGGTACTCTTTCTGCCCCCTTCTGATGCCTATGTCAGAAGCTTTCTCTATCTCCTTTATACTTTAATAAAACTTTATTACACAAAAGCTCTGAGCAATCAAGCCTCGTCTCTGGCCCTGGATTGAATTCTTCTCTGGGGGCCAAGAATCCTGGCATCTTTACATGATTCAACAACAACATTTCAATGCTATGAAAGTGTTGCCCTCAATATGCCAGCAAATTTGGAAAACTCAGCAGTGGCCACAGGACTGGAAAAGATCAGTTTCCATCCCACTCCCAAAGAAAAGCTATGCCAAAGAATGTTAAAACTACTGCATAATTGCACTCATCTCACATGCTAGCAAAGTAATGCTCAAAATTCTCCAAGCCAGGCTTCAACAGTATGTGAGCTGTGAACTTCCAGATATTCAAGCTGGATCTAGAAAAGGCATAGAAACCAGAGATCAAATTGCCAACACCCATTGGATCATTGAAAAAGCAAGAGAATTCCAGAAAAATATCTACTTCTGCTTTATTGATTACATCAAATCCTTGCATGGATCACAACAGACTCTGGAAAATTCTTAAAGACATGGGAATATCAGACCACCTTACCTCCCTCTGGAGAAATCTGTATGCAGATCAAAAGGGAACAGTTAAAATTGGACTTGGAACAACAGACTGGTTCCAAATAGGGAAAGGACTACATCAAGGCTGTATATTGTCACCCTGCTTATTTAACTTATATGCAGAGTACATCATGTGAAATGCTGGGCTGGATGAAGCACAAGCTAGAATCAGGATTGCTGGGAGAAACATCAGTAATCTCAGATTCACAGATGATACCACCCTTATGGTAGAAAACAGAGAAGAACAAAAGTGCCTCTTTATGAAAGTGAAAGAGGAGAGTGAAAAAGTTGGCTTAAAACTCAACATTCAGAAAACTAAGATCATGGCCTCTGGTCCCATCAACTTCATGGAAAATAGATGGGGAAACAATGGAAACAGTGACAGACTTTAGTTATGGGGGCTCCAAAATTGCTGCTGGTAGTGACTGTAGCCATGAAATAAAAGACACTTGCTCCTTGGAAGAAAAGCTATGACCAACCTAGACAGCATATTGAAAAGCAAAGACATTATTTTGCTGACAAAGTTCTGTCTAGTCAAAGCTGTGGTTTTTCTAGTAGTCATGTATGGATGTGAGAGTTGGACTATAAAGAAAGCTGAGCACCAAAGAATTGATGCTTTTGAACTGTGGTATTGGAAAAGACTCTTGAGAGTCCCTTGGATTGCAAGGAGATCCAACCAGTCCATCCTAAAGGAAATCAGTCCTGCATATTCATTGGAAGGACTGATGCTTAAGCAGAAACTCCAATACTTTGGCCACCTGATTCCAAGAACTGACTCATTGGAAAAGATCCATATGCTGGGAAAGACTGAAAGCAGGAGGATAAAGGGTTGACAGAGGATGAGATAGTTGAACAGTATCACCAACTTGATGGACATGAGTTTGAGCAAGCTCTGGGAGTTGGTGATGGACAGGGAAGCCTAGCATGCTGCAGTAGGGGTTGCAAAGAGTCGGACACTATTGAGCAACTGAACTGAACTGAATGATGCGATACATGTGCCTTTTTCAATTTTGGTTTCCTCAGGGTATAGGCCTAGGACTGGGATTCCTGGGTCATATGGTGGTTTTACTCCTAGTTTTTAAAGGACTCTCCATACCGTCTTTCTTTAGCTTTCTCATAACCAGTCCATTCTAAAGGAGATCAGTCCTGGGTGTTCTTTGGAAGGAATGATGCTAAATCTGAAACTCTAGTACTTTGGCCACCTCATGCATAGAGTTGACTCATTGGAAAAGACTCTGATGCTGGGAAGGATTGAGAGCAGGAGGAAAAGGGGATGACAGAGGATGAGATGGCTGGATGGCATCACCGACTCGATGGACGTGAGTTTGAGTGAACTCTGGGAGTTGATGATGGACAGGGAGGCCTGGCGTGCTGCGATTCATGGGGTCTCAAAGAGTTGGACACAACTGAGTGACTGAACTGAACTGAACTGAACTAACACCATCTTCCATAGAGGCTGTATCAATTTACATTCCCATCAACAGTGCAAAAGCCTTTCCTTTTCTCCACACCCTCTCTAGATTTATTGTTTGTAGATTTTTGATGATGGCCATTCTGACTGGTGTGAGGTGATATCTCATTATAGTTTTGATTTGCATTTCTCTAATAATGAGTGATGTTGAGCATCTTTTCATGTGTTTCTTAGCCATCTGTATTTCTTCTTGGAGAAATATCTGTTTAAGTCCTTTTCCCACTTTTTGATTGGTTTCTTTGTTTTTCTAGTATTGAGTTGTATGAACTGCATATATATTTAGGAAATTAATCCTTTGTCAGTTGTTTCATTTGCTATTTTCTCCCATTCCGAGGGTTGTCTTTTCACCTTGCTTATAGTTTCCTTTCTTAAGCAAAAGCCTTTAAGTTTAATCAGGTCCCACTTGTATACTTTTGTTTTTATTACCATTACTCTAGGCGGTGGGTCATAGAGGATCTTGCTTTGATTTATGTCATCAAGTGTTCTGCCTATCTTTTCCTCTAAGAGTTTTATAGTTTCTGGTCTTACATTTAGGTTTTTAATCCATTTTGAGTTTATCTTTGTGTGTGCTGTTAGAAAGTGTTCTAGTTTCATTATTAGAACACTTCCAGTTTTCCTAGCACCATTTATTGAAGAGGTTATCTTTGCCCCATTGTATATTCTTGCCTCCTTTGTCAAACATAAGGTACCCATAGGTGTGTGGGTTTATTTCTGGGCTTCCTATCTTTTTCCATCCGTCTATATTTCTGTTTTTCTGCCAGTATTATACTCTCTTGATGACTGTAGCTTTGTAGTATAATCTGAAGTCAGGAAGGTTGATTCCTCCAGCTCCATTCTTCTTTCTCAAGACTGCTTTGGCTATTAGGGGTCTTTTGTGTTTCCATATAGTTGTGAAATTTTTTGTTCTGGTTCTGTGAAAAATACCATCAGTAATTTGATAGGGATTGCATTGAATCTGTAGATTGCTTTTGTTAGCATAGTCATTTTCACAATATTGATTCTTCCTCAGATGACCATTACATCTACTACTGCAGGCAGGAATCCCTCAGAAAAAAATGGAGTAGCCATCATGGTCAACAAAAGAGTCCGAATTGCAGTACTTGGATGCAATTGCAAAAACGACAGAATAATTTCTGTTTGTTTCCAAGGTAAACCATTCAATATCACAGTAAGTCTATGCACCAACCAGTAATGCTGAAGAAGCTGAAGTTGAACGGTTCTATGAAGACCTACAAGACCTTTTAGAACTAACACCCCCAAAAGATGTCCTTTTCATTATAGGGGACTGGAATGCAAAAGTAGGAAGTCAAGAAACACCTGGAGTAACAGGCAAATTTGGCCTTGGAATATGGAATGAAGCAGGGCAAAGACTAATAGAGTTTTGCCAAGAGAAAGCACTGGTCATAGCAAACACTCTCTTCCAACAACACAAGAGAAGACTCTACACATGGACACCACCAGATGGTTAACGGCAAAATCAGATTGATTATAATCTTTGCAGCCAAAGATGGAGACACTCATACAGTCAACAAAACAAGATGGGAACTGACTGTGGATCAGATCATGAACTCCTTATTACCAAATTCAGACTTAAATTGAAGAAAGTAGGGAAAACCACAAGACCATTCAAGTATGACCTAAATCAAATCCCTTATGATTATACAGTGAAAGTGAGAAATAGATTGAAGGGCCTAGATCTGATAGATAGAGTGCCTGATGAACTATGGAATGAGGTTCAAGAGTTTTGCCAAGAGAAAGCACTGGTCATAGCAAACACTCTCTTCCAACAACACAAGAGAAGACTCTACACATGGACACCACCAGATGGTTAACGGCAAAATCAGATTGATTATAATCTTTGCAGCCAAAGATGGAGACACTCATACAGTCAACAAAACAAGATGGGAACTGACTGTGGATCAGATCATGAACTCCTTATTACCAAATTCAGACTTAAATTGAAGAAAGTAGGGAAAACCACAAGACCATTCAAGTATGACCTAAATCAAATCCCTTATGATTATACAGTGAAAGTGAGAAATAGATTGAAGGGCCTAGATCTGATAGATAGAGTGCCTGATGAACTATGGAATGAGGTTCATGACATTGTACGGGAGACAGGAATCAAGATCATCCCCATGGAAAAGAAATGGAAAAAAGGAAAATGGCTGTCTGGGGAGGCCTTACAAATAGCTGTGAAAAGAAGAGAAGTGAAAAGCAAAGGAGAAAAGCAAAGATATAAGCATCTGAATGCAGAGTTCCAAAGAATAGCAAGAAGAGATAAGAAAGCCTTCTTCAGTGATCAATGCAAAGAAATAGAGGAAAACAACAAAATGGGAAAGGCTAGAGATCTCTTCAAGAAAATTAGAGATACCAAGGGAATATTTCATGCAAAGATGGGCTCGATAAAGGACAGAAATGGCCTGGACCTAACAGAAGCAAAAGGTATTAAGAAGAGGTAGAATGGACTGGTTGGATTTCTTTGCAGGCCAAGGGACTCTCAAGAGTCTTCTCCAACACCACAGTTCAAAAGCATCAATTCTTCAGCACTCAGCTCTTTCTTCACAATCCAACTCACACATCCATACATGACCACTTGAAAAACCATAGCCTTGACTAGACGAACCTTTGTTGGCAAAGTAATGTCTCTGCTTTTTAACATGCTATTTTCGTTGGTCATAACTTTCCTTCCAAGGAGCAAGTGGCTTTTAATTTCATGGCTGCAATCACCATCTGCAGTGATTTTGGAGCCAAAAAAGATAAGATCTGACACTGTTTCCACTGTTTCCCCATCTATTTCCCATGAAGTGGTGGGATGAGATGCTATGATCTTGGTTTTCTGGATGTTGAGATTTAAGCCAACTTTTTCACTCTCCTCTTTCATCAACAGGCTTTTTAGTCCCGCTTCACTTTCTGCCATGAGGTTGGTGTCATATGCATATCTGAGGTTATTGATATTTCTTCTGGCAATCTTGATTCCAGCTTGTGCTTCTTCCAGCCCAGCGTTTCTCATGATATACCCTGCATATAAGTTAAATAAGCAGGGTGACAATATCCATTAATGTCTTATAATTTTCTGTACAATTTTTTTCTCTCCTTAGTTTAATTTATTCCTGCATATTTAATTATTTTTGTTGTAATGGTGAATGGGATTGATTCCTTAATTGCTCTTTCTGATTTTTCATTGTTAATATTTAGAAATGCAAGTGATTTGTGTGTATTGATTTTGTATCCTGCAACTTTGCTAAAGTCACTGAATAGTTCTAGTAATTTTCTGATACTATCTTTAGGGTTTTCTATGTTGGCTTAAAGCTCAACATTGAGAAAATGAAGATCATGGCCTCTGGTCCCATCACTTCATGGGAAATAGATGGGGAAAAGAAGAGTTGACTCATTGGAAAAGACTCTGATGCTGGGAGGGATTGTGGGCAGGAGGAGAAGGGGACGACCGAGGATGAGATGGCTGGATGGCATCACAGACTCGATGTACGTGAGTCTGAGTGAACTCTGAGAGATGGTGATGGACAGGGAGGCCTGGCGTGCTGCGATTCATGGGGTCACAAAGAGTCGGACACGACTGAGCGACTGAACTGAACTGAACTGATGTACAGTATCATGTAATCTGCAAACAGTGAGAGCTTTACTTCTTATTTTCCAATCTGGCTTACTTTTATTTATTTTTCTTCTCTAACTGCTGTAGCTAGGACTTCCAGAAATATGTGGAATAATGGTGGTGAAACCTTGTTCCTAATCTTAGGGGGAATTCTTTCAGCTTATCACCACTGAGAATAATGTTTGCTGTAGGTTTATCATATAAGGTCTTTACTATCTTGAGGTAGGTTCCTTTTATGTCCATTTTTTGAAGAGTTTTAAACATAAATGAGTGCTGAATTTTGTCAAAGGCTTTTTCTGCATCTGTTGAGATGATCATATGTTTTTTTATCTTTCAATTTGTTAGTATGGTGTGTCATATTGATTGATTTCCATATATTGAAGAATCTTTGCATCCCTGGAATAAACCCAACTTGATTATGGTGTATGAGCTTTTTGATGTGTTGCTGAATTCTGTTTGCTAAAACTTTGTTGAGGAGTTTTGCATCTATATTCATCAGTGATTTGGGTCTGTAGTTTTCTTTTTGTGTTGTCTTTGCCTGGTTTTGGTATCAGGGTGGCAGTGGCCTTATAGAATGAGTCTGAAAGTGTTCTTCCTCTGCAATTTTTTGAAAGGGTTTTAGAAGTATAGGCGTTAGCTTTTCTCTAAATGTTTGATAGAATTCTCCTGTGAAGCCATCTGGTCCTGGGCTTTTGTTTTCTTGGGAGATTTTTTATCACAGCTTCAATTCAGTGCTTGCAATTGGGTTGTTCGTCGTTTCTATTTCTTCCTGTTTCAGTCTTGAAAGATTGAACTTTTCTAAGAATCTGTCCATTTCTTCCAGATTATCCATTTCATTGCCATATAGTTGTTCATAATAGTCTCTTGTAATGCATTATATTTTTGCATTATCTGTTGTAACCTCTCCTTTGTCATTTCTAATTTTGTTGATTTGATTCTCCTCTTTTTTTACTTGATGAGTCTGGCTAAAGCTTTATCAATTTTGTTTATCCTCCCAAAGAATCAGATTTCATTTTTATTAATCTTTGCCATAATTTCTTTCATTTCTTTTTGAATTTATTTTTGCTCTGAACTTTATGATTTCTTCTACTACTTTTGGGTTTTTTTTGTTGTTGTTGTTCTTCTTTTTCCAGTTGTTTTAGGTGCAAAGTTAGGCTGTCTATTTGATATTTTTCTTGTTTCTTGATGTAGGATTATATTGCTGCAAACTTTCCTCTTAGAACTGCTTTTGCTGCATGCCATAGGTTTTGAGTTATCATGTTTTCATTGTAATTTGTTTCCAGAAGTGTTTTGATTTCCCTTTTGATTTCTCTAGTAATTTGTTGGTTATTTAGAAGTGTGTTTAGTCTTCATGTGTTTGTGTTTCTTACAGTTTTTTTTCTTGTGATTGATATCTAGTCTCATAGTGTTGTGATCAGAGAATGCTTGATACAATTTCAATTTTCTTAAATTTTACTGAGGTTTGATTTGTGACCCAAGATGTGGTCTATTCTGGAGAATGTCCTATGTGCACTTGAGAAGAAGGTGTATTCTTATGCATTTGGAATGTCCTGAAGATATCACTGAGATCCATTTCACCTAATGTATTATTTAAGACTTCTGTTTCCTTATTAATTTTCTGTTTTGATGATCTGTCCATTGGTGTGAGTGGGGTGTTAAAGTCTTCTACTATTATTGTGTTACTGTCAATTTCTCCTTTTATGTCTCTTAGTGTCTGTCTTATGTGTTGAGGTACTCCTATGTTGGGTGAATATTTATAATTGTTATGTCTTCCTCTTGGATTGATACCTTGATCATTATGTGGCGTCCTTCCTTATCTCTTGATTACTGTCAATTTCTCCTTTTATGTCTCTTAGTGTCTGTCTTATGTGTTGAGGTACTCCTATGTTGGGTGAATATTTATAATTGTTATGTCTTCCTCTTGGATTGATACCTTGATCATTATGTGGCGTCCTTCCTTATCTCTTGTAATCTTCTTTATTTTATGGTCTATTTGCCTGATATGAGGATTGCTACTCCAGCTTTCTTTTGCTTTCCATTTGCATGGAATATATTTTTCCATCCTCTCACTTTCGGTCTACATGTGTCTTTAGGTCTGAAGTGGGTTCAACTATAATCTCTTCAAATATTTTCTCATACCTTTTCTTTTTCTCTTCTTTTTCTGAGACCCCTATAATTCAAGTGTTGGTGAATTTGATATTGTCCCAGAGGTCTCTAACATTATCCTCAGTTCTTTTCATTTGTTTTACTTTATTCTGCTCTTCAGAATTTATTTCCACCATTTTATCTTCCAGCTCACTGATTTGTTCTTCTGCTTCAGATATTCTGCTATTGATTCCTTCTAAAGTATTGTTAGTTTCAGTAACTGTGTTGTCTCTGTATGTTCATTCTTTAATTTTTCTAGGTCTTTGTTAATTGATTCTTGCATTTTCTCCATTTGGTTTTCAAGGTTTTTGATAGTCTTTACTATCCTTATTCTGAATTATTTTTTAGGTAGTTTGCATATTTCTTTTTCAATTATTTGGACTTCTGTGTTTCTAGTTTGTTCCTTCATTTTTGTAGTATTTATCTGCCTTTTCATTATTTTTTTATAACTTATTGTATTTGAGGTCTCTCTTTCCCAAGCTTCAGGATTGAATTCTTTCTTCCCTTTGGTTTCTGCCCTCAGTTTGGTCCAGTGATCTGTGTAAGCTTCATATAGGCTGAGATTTGTGCTGAGTTTTTTCTTGTTTGTTTTTTTCTCTGAGGGGCAAGGCTGAGTGAAGTGGTAATCCTGTCTGCTGGTGATTGGGTATGTATCTGTTTTTTTGTTTGTTGTTTAGATGAGGTGTCCTGCACCGGGTGCTACTGGTGGTTGGGTGATGCCACATCTTATATTCAAGTGGTTTCCTTTGTGTGAGTTCTCACTATTTGATGCTCCTTAGGATTAGTTAAGTGAAAAAGTTGACTTAAAGCTCAACATTCAGAAAACGAAGATCATGGCATCCAGTCCCATCACTTCATGGGAAAAAGATGAGCGACTGAAATGAACTGAACTGAACTGAGGATTAGTTCTCTGATAGCCTAGGGTCTTGGAGTCAATGCTCCCATTCCACAGGCTTAGGGCTTGATCTCTGGTGAGGAACCAAGCTTCCACAAGTGGTTTGTTATGGTATTAAATGAGATTTAAAAAATACCCCACAACAAGAAACCAAAGAGGAACACCAGACAAATGAAAGTTACAAAATCAGGCAAATAATAATTAAAATAATGGGATATACACATATACATATACACACATAAGCAAAGTTGAAACAGTCCAAGAAGAATAAAGTAAAGTAGATTGACCTGGCAAACAAAGGAATTCAAAAATTATATTTACCACTTAAGAACAAAACTAACTAAAGCATAAGCTAGAAAACAAAACTACAGCAAGGTGCCAAGTGGGGAATAAAGCAAAGAAAATAAAACTAAGACATATGTTGAGAGGAAAGGAAAGAAAGATAGAATAGATATGTAAAGTTAAATAGAAATACATGAAGAAGATTTATATACAAAACTGCATGGGGAAATGAACAGTAAGAAAGGCAAACAAAGGAATAAATGTAGAAAAAATATAATAGGTTTAAAAAATTAAAAACTAAAAGAGAAGAAAGGAAGAAGAAAGAAAAAAGGTTAAAAAAAAAAAAAAAAAGGAAAACTCCATAGTACTGCAAAAGCCCAATATAGAGGTAGAGGTTTAAAACAATAATCAAAAGTGTGACTGAATATACATATGTACATATACACCCATAAGCAAAATCAAAGCAGTCCCACAACAACAAATAAAGTACAATATGTTAATCTGGTGAACAAAGGAAACCAAAAATTATATCTACTCATTAACAACAAAACTAACTAGAGCACAAACTGGAAAACAAAGCTAAAGCAAACTGCCATGTGGTGAATAAAGCAATGAAAATAAAACTAACAATAATGTGATGAGGAAAGGAAAGAAAGAAAAGAAAGAAAGAATAGATACATAAAATTAAATAGAAGTAGATAAAGAAGATTTATATGAATTAAAGAAAAAATACATGGGGAAAAGAACAGAAGGAAAAGCAAACAAAGGAGTAAATGTAGAAAAAATAATAATAGGTTTAAAAAGTTAAAAATTAAAATTAAAAAACATAAAAGAAAAAAAGAAAAAGGAAAATGTTACAGAACTGAAAAAAAGCCCAACATAGAGGCAGAAGTTTATAACAATAAAACATGTGACTGAGAGAAAAAAAAAAAAAGTCAAAAGCTTTATTAGATTTCATAGTGCCAATAAGATCAACAACTACAACAAAGGGTGGGGGGAATCCAAAAGAATCTACAGAACAATTCAAAACATAAGAATAATAAATGTTTTTCTTGCATCACTGCTGCCAGAGTCCTTTTCTCGCTGGGAGTCACAGTCCACCTCACCTGCCTAGGATGCCCTCCAACACTGTGCTGATCTCTGGACCTGCTGTGGGGCAGCTCAGATTCTAATCTGGTCCTACTCCTGTGTGTTCTTGCCTCCAATGTTCACAGCTATCAGAACTGTGTGTTTTCTTTTGAGAGCTCTCAATGTCCTTTTATATATTCCATAGACACAGAGTTTGCCTAGTTGATACTGTAGATTTAATCTGCAGCTTGTACACCTGGTGGGAAGGTTTTGGTCTTCTTCCTTAGCCACACTGCCCCTGGGTTTCAGTTGTGGTTTTATTTCTACCTCTGGGGTTTGCTCTTTAGGCTGCCCTGGAAGATTTGGGTTTGCCCCTGAGGGCCAGGTGTGGAGGTGGTTCAGCTGCTTGGGTTGCAGTGGTTCTGGCAGCACTAGGTACTCAGGGGAGTTGATGGCTACGGCAGCAGGAAATATATTGCTCTAGAAGGGTATGGCAACCAGTATTGGCCAATACACTCCAGTATTCTTGCCTGGAGCACCCCCTTGACAGAGAAGGCTGGCAGGTCACAAAGTGTTGGACACGACCGAAGTGACCCTGTGCACATAGACGCAAGACGTTTTTGCCTGTGGCAGCTCTGCCCCAGTGAGGATAAGCGTGAGGGTGGTGCAGCTGCGAGGCTTGCAGGGACTCTGGTGGCTCCAAGTGTGCAGGGACATGGACTGCCTCCACTACGGGAGTTACAGTCCTATCAAAGTCTTTTTTTGAGCCTCCTGTAGCTGGCCATGAGAAGGCCTCTTTGGCCAGTCTTTCTCCATAACTCCACCCATTCAGGGGCTTAGAGGGCTCCCTTGCCTGGGGTCCTTCTCCATCGTTCAGTGCATCAGGTACATAGAGGGGCCCCCCTGGCTGGGGTCCTGTTCTGTAGATCATTGCATCAGTCACTCAAAGTAGCACCCTGGGTGGGGTTCCTACTCTACAGTTCAGTGTGTGAGGCCTTTGTTGGGCCGGCCTCCCTATTGTTCAGCTGCCAGTGCTGGCACGTGGGGAGAGAGAGGCTATGGGGATGGCTCCACCGCCTACACGTGACTCAGCAGGATCGCCTTGCTTCCCTGGCTGCTGGGCTTTCTTCTATGAGCATTTCCCACCACAGTCTCCTCCCCCACATCCCCTCCATCTGTCTCTCTGCAGTCAATAGCAGCTCTCACCCTGGGATTGCTCCACAATCCCCAAACTCCAACTCCCAGCTGCTGAGCCTTCCAGGGGACCTGCATCTCTGTCCAGCGTATGTATGGCTGCAGCAAGTATTGCATTTATTTAGGCTGCCACAGATCAGCTGTCTCACTTTCAGCCTTCAGTGTTTCTCCTCTGACTCAGACAATTGCCCTTATGTGGGGGATCAGACCCTGGCTTCAGTTCCCCTACCCGCCAAGGGCAGGTCCAGTCTTACTAACACTCCTGTTTTTCCCCCTAGTTCCTTCATCCTACCGAGTTTTGCATGGTTTTATATTTTATTTTCTGCTGGTCAGGTACTCCTGTCTGTTCTCAGCTAGTGATCTGCATGCACTTCTGTGTCTGAAGGTGTATTCCTGATGTATCCATGGAGAGAGATGTACTACTCCATGTCAACCTACTCCTCCATCATCTTGTTCTCCCCTATGTAGCATTTTTTGTTGTATTCCCATATTTTTGTCAAATATGCAGGGTATGTGGTGAGACCCCTGTTTCCTTCCTGATAGTGGGAGTTTGTCATCTCTCTTACTTTCTTTGTTAGTCTTGCTAGAGGTTTCTCAAATTTATTAAACTTTAAAAAAATATGATCTTTTTTTTAAAATAGATTTTTATCTATTGTGTTTCTGTTATCAATTTCAGTGACTTCTGCCCTTATGTTCATTTTTTTCTTTCCTTCTGCTTGATTTGGACTTATTTTGTTCCTCTTTTTTTAGATTCTTGAGATGAGAGCTTCAATTATTGATTCAATTATTTGATTTTTTTCCCCTAACATTGGCATTTCTTGTCAGCATTTGTTGAGCTATGCTCACAAAATTGTTCTATTGTACTTTTATTTTTATTCCATTCAATGGATTATTTGATATTCCTGAGACTTTTTCTTTGACCTATAGGTCAAGTAGATATGTATTATTTAGAACCCATGTGTTTGGATATTTTTGTGTTATCTATAATGACAGATTTCTTTGTTTCCATGGTAATTGAACAACATACTTTGCATGATTTTATTTTGTTTTTACATTTGTCAAGATTTGCTCTATGGTTGAGAATATGGTCTATCTTGGTACATGTTTCATACATGTTTAACTGCTCATTGTTGTACAACTCTTTGCGATCCCATGGACTGTAGCCTGCCAGATTCTTCTGTCCATGGAATTTTCCAGGCAAGAATACTGAAGTGGGTTGTCTTTCCCTTCTTCAGGGATCTTCCCAACCCAGGAATTGAAACCAGATCTTCTGCATTGCAGGCAGATTCTTTACCATCTGAACCACTAGGGAAGTTTC
Organism: Cephalophus harveyi; assembly: GCA_006410635.1. Classification (NCBI taxonomy): domain Eukaryota; kingdom Metazoa; phylum Chordata; class Mammalia; order Artiodactyla; family Bovidae; genus Cephalophus; species Cephalophus harveyi. The sequence goes on from SJYT01061829.1 coordinate 72,158, forward strand.
ATAGGCTACTGAAATGAATGTGTGTGTTCTCTTCACTGGAATTTTCTATACTTATAAATAAGTATTCTGTACATATCAATTGGATCCTCTTTTTTGATGGTGGTATTGTTCTTACACATCCTTGCTGATTTTCTGTCTAGCTGTTCTAGCAAATTTTCAGAGAAGAGTATTGATGTCTTCCATATAATTATGTATTTGTCCCTTTCTTTTAGGTCAGTCAACATTTGTTTCATATATTTTACAGCTCTGTTTTCTGGTGAATATTCATTTAGAATTTCCATGTCTTTTTTATGGCTATACCCTTCTATCATTGCTGCTGCTACTAAGTCACTTCAGTCGTGTCCAACTCTGTGTGACCCCATAGACAGCAGCCCACCAGGCTCCCACCATCCCTGGGATTCTCTAGGCAAGAACACTGGGGTGGGTTGCCATTTCCTTCTTCAATGCATGAAAGTGAAAAGTGAAAGTGAAGCTGCTCAATCGTGTCCGACTCTCAGCGACCCCATGGACTGCAGCCCACCAGACTCCTCTGTCCATGGGATTTTCCAGGCAAGAGTACTGGATTGGGGTGCCACTGCCTTCTCCTTCTATCATTATATGTTATCTATTTCTGCCTGATATTTACTTTGTTTCTACTTGATCTGATATTAATATTTCTACTCATTTTCCTATTTGATCACTGTTTATATGTTTCATTCATCCCTTTACTTTCAACTTGCCTATATCATCATACTGTGTTTGAAGCAAATTGCCTGTGGATAGCAAATATAGTTGGTTCATATTGTATAATCTTCACAGTATCTGTTTTTAATTGATGTATTTTGACCATTTGTTTTTAAAAAGACAAGAGGAACAATAAAAATAAAATATGAAGAGGTAGTGTTCTATAATTTTAAAATAAATTTTGCATTTTTTTCTTTTATATTTTTCCCATAATAACACTATGAAGTAGCTGTTTGTTTTTGTTAATGGCATATAATTTTAATATGTTTGGAAACAGAGTCACTGACTTGATTTAAATAAGACAGCATTCCATAATTGAAAATACATGAGATAAGAAGCCAAACCTGAGTTCTATTGAATATTTTGCTAAGAAAATGTTTTGTAATGTTTATTCATGTTATTTAACATTCTAAATATCAATTTGTTCTTTCTTAATTAGTGTTTTGTGAGGCTCTAGTACATTGCTTGAAAGACTTTCTAAACTATAAAATTCCTTGCATATATTATTAATTATTAAGCCTGACAATTTGCCCAATGTCACAGAAAATAGCATCTCAGTCTGGTAGAACATCAGGCTATGCCTTACTAGCTTTTTCTATAAAAACTACTTTCCTAATTAAAAACAGGAAACACCTCTGCATTTGTTTCAAAGTACATTTTAGAAATTGAATTCTTTCAATTTCCCAATATGTAACTTTAAAAAATAATTGATAATGGATTCATTTTACTTAAATTTGCTTACATTTTCATAGAATTACTGAAAACATAAATTTTTTAAATGAATAAATACAACTTTGGAAATAAATGTGCATTATATGTGCAATATTATACATAAAGTATTAGGGACAAAAAGATAAAAGACAGGTTACCAAGTGGAAAATGAAATTGAGGAGAAAAAAAATAAGTCCCATGATAGCATAAAGAAGACAAAAAATGGCAATCTAGTTTAGTAATAGGATATTTCATTTTCTCCACAAAAACTGTGAAACTTTTGAGAGGTGTAGGACAATAAATATAAAATTATGGATGAAATAAAGAATTATTGACCTTCTGTGTCAGAAATCCTAATAGGATTGATCCTTTCCAATCTCAGAGAAAATGTGCAGTTAGTAGATTAGAAACAGCAAAGTTACTTGGTTCCAGTGACCCCATGATTAAATTCAATATAACTTAGAATAGTGACCTAAATGCTCTATCAAACTAGAGTTTGAATCCTCAAAGGCATATTTTCAAGGTATAAGAAAAGGAATGGCAAAAGTGGTCTAGGAAATAATAAGATAAAGCTAGAGCAGAGAGGATAGGTAGAAAAAGATCAGCATCACCCAAAGGGGATAAAGTTTTAGAAAAAAAAAACAATATAGATACGGTAACTTTACCTGAGCAACTGCTTTCAGTATACATATTATTTTAAAGTAGATGAAGTGTTCCTATAGTTTTTTTTTTTTTTTCCTTCAATGACTTATTCTCTTAGTGGTCATCACATATTAATGCTAGCTATAATTAAATTTCATATTAAACCAGGCCGTATGCTCTTTTCCTGAAGAATGAATACAGGTTAGCAATAATTCTTATTGGATCATAAAACTCTTCCTTAGGAAGTGGAACAAAGAAATTATTCCCTAAAGCCTATCCAAAGGAAAAACCTCAGAAGTTTTATTAAGTTGTTAAATAAAACAGTAGGCAGAATGGGGAAACTCAGTAAATGAGATAAAGCAATTTAGAAATGTAAAAATATTAACTTTTTGTTGCAGGTAAAATTACATTATGATGTGCAGTGCTGCCTGATTTAACCAATACGTGTCCAAGCAAGTTTCCATCAAATAGCTGGTGTTGCTGTGTAACTAGAGCCCTAAGTCTAAAGGATGGTGGCTGTAGACTGCTCAGAAAACTCCAAAATTCAGAACTTTATTGACTTTGTCTGAAATGCTAAAGCAAAAGGTAAGTGTTCATGAAGTCACATAATCTAATTCATCAAAGATTAAATAGTAAGGAACCTATAACAAGTCTGTCTCTTTCAACAGATCAACAATGTCTAAACTAAAAACTAATAGAAATCTCTTTGAGCAGTTTGATTCTCATTGCTTTAACATCTAAATTCAAGTGGCAGCATTCAGCTTCAGAATGATCTTGATTCTCTATTAAAATCAGTTTTGTAATTTCTGTTGAATTTCTTTTTTAACCTTTTTTAATTAAAATTTGGGGACAGTTTATATTTTTTCGCTATAATTTTATGCTCTTTAGGAGTAGTGTGTGTGTGTGTGTGTGTGTGTGTGTGTGTGTGTGTGTGTGTGTGTGTGTATGCTAGTTACCTAGTCATGTCCAACTCTTTATGACCCCATATGCTGTAGCCCGCCAGGCTCCTCTGCTCATGGGATTTTCCATGCAAAAATACTGGAGTGAGGAAACCATTTCCTTCTCCAGAGGGCATCTTTCAGACCCAGGGATTGAACCCGATTTTCCTGCACCTCAGGAAGATTCTTTACAGTCTGAGCCACTAGGGAAGCCGCTAGTGGTGGTAAAGAGCAAATCACGATTACATTGATTACATTGTTTTATATATTTTTTTTCAAATTCTATTGAAATTGCCCTTGATTTCCTGAGCAAACATATTGTGAAGGGCTGTGATACAGATTAATTAGTGATAACTGGTGTACAAATGAAAGATGATACCATAGTTTTAGGGCTTTATATCATCAGAGATGTTCTTGTTGGAGGTGATTTCATTACACAAATAATAGAATCGGAATTTATGCAGAAATTTGGTAATCAGAACACATTATTCTACACCATGCTATGTGAATACTCATTATTGAGAAACTATTTTGTGAAATTTTGTTGTTGTTTAATTGCCAAGTCCTATCCGACCCTTTTGCAACCCCATGGACTTCAGCCCTAAAGACTCGTCTGTGTATGGCATTTTCCAAGCAAGAATACTGGAACGGGTTGCCATTCTCTTTTCCAGGGGATCTTCCCGACCTGGGAGTCGAACTCGCATCTCCTGGTAGGCAGGCAGATTCTTTACTACTTAACTACCTGGAAAAGTGAAAGTGAAGTCACTCAGTCATGTCAGACTCTTTGCGACCTGGAAGCCCTTTTTAAATTTTAGAACAAAATCTAATTGTATCCACATTACACTCTTATTGGATTGGAATGATTATAATGCTTACCCATTGCATAATAATCTGAAACTATTACCCACAGAATGAAACCAAGAAAAGCAGTCTAAGTAAATTGTGCAGAATCACACAGCCTTGGCGAGACTAAAGATCTTATTCTTTCAAACTACTTCTTGTTAGAAATCATTAACATTTTAAAAGTGCTTTTTTGTGATGTCATTTGCTTGCGATCTTGAAGATTTTTGCTATTTTTCATGTATCATCTATACAGTTATTTATTCAATATTGTTATTTAGGTTGACCCACTTTTTACTCCAAGAAAGCCTAATTATGAATATTTTACATTACCATCATGAAGGAAAAAACAACATCACTCCAGTTCAGTTCAGTCGCTCAGTCGTGTCCGACTCTTTTTTTGAGACCCCATGAATCGCAGCACGCCAGGCCTCCCTGTCCATAACCATCTCTCGAAGTTCACTCAGACTCACGTCCATCAAGTCAGTGATGCCATCCAGCCATCTCATCCTCGGTCGTCCCCTTCTCCTCCTGCCCCCAATCCCTCCCAGCATCAGAGTCTTTTCCAATGAGTCAACTCTTCGCATGAGGTGGCCAAAGGACTGGAAAGTCTGTTGTTCCATGTCCAGTTCTAACTGTTGCTTCCTGACCTGCATACAGATTTCTCAAGAGGCAGGTTAGGTGGTCTGGTATTCCCATCTCTTTCAGAATTTTCCACAGTTTATTGTGATCCACACAGTCAATGAGAGTAACTATAAAACATAAACATAAAAACTATTAAATTTGAAATTATAAACATATATTAAAGTATCTTATGATAATAAAAGTAACTTTTTGTTTTCAAAAATCACTCACTGTCACTATAAAATAAAAATAAGAGTATTTCTGATTATTATCAATTTTATGTTGCTGCTGCTGCTGCTGTCACTTCTGTCATGTCCGACTCTGTGCGACCCCACAGATGGCAACCCATTTGGCTCCGCCATCCCTGGGATTATCCAGGCAAGAATACTGGAGTGGGTTGCCATTTCCTACTCCAATGCATGAAAGTGAAAAGTGAAAGTGAAGTCGCTCAGTAGTTGCTTCCTGACCTGCATACAGATTTCTCAAGAGGCAGGTTAGGTGGTCTGGTATTCCCATCTCTTTCAGAATTTTCCACAGTTTATTGTGATCCACACAGTCAATGAGAGTAACTATAAAACATAAACATAAAAACTATTAAATTTGAAATTATAAACATATATTAAAGTATCTTATGATAATAAAAGTAACTTTTTGTTTTCAAAAATCACTCACTGTCACTATAAAATAAAAATAAGAGTATTTCTGATTATTATCAATTTTATGTTGCTGCTGCTGCTGCTGTCACTTCTGTCATGTCCGACTCTGTGCGACCCCACAGATGGCAACCCATTTGGCTCCGCCATCCCTGGGATTATCCAGGCAAGAATACTGGAGTGGGTTGCCATTTCCTACTCCAATGCATGAAAGTGAAAAGTGAAAGTGAAGTCGCTCAGTCGTATCTGACTCAGCGACCCCATGGACTGCAGCCCACCAGGCTTCTCCATCCATGGGAGTTTCCAGGCAAGAGTACTGGAGTGGGGTGCCATTGCCTTCTCCGAGTTTTATGCTACTAGGTATGAAATAGTATGAGGATTTTGGTTTTATTAGAGTATTGACTAAACTGTTATTAGAAAGTAAAACACCAGAATATAATGACTTAAAAACAGAAAAGTTTATCTTTCTCTGTCTCATAGAGTCTAAGAATGCAAGTAAAGGACTGACAGAGAGTCTGCTTCTGCCTGACTCCAGGAAGCCTACTGTGGTTGTCATTCAAGCAGTAAAACAACAGAAATGAACATCCATCGACCTTTACATTCATTACCTTAAAGTGGCACACATCATTTCAGAATTTTACCTCCTATTGGGTAGAACTTAAACTGCAGTGAAACCTGGAAAGTGTAATGATAGCTTGATGACCACATGCCCAGCTAAAACTCAGAAGGAGAAGCACTCATCAGCTAGCAGTGCTATTACTGGTTTAAATAAGACACTTGAACTCTGTAATTTTGCTGTTGGCCTTCCCTGGTGGCTCAGTGGATAAAGAATCCATCTGCCAATGCAGGAGATGCAAGTTCCATCTCTGAGTCAGTAAGATCTCCTGGAGAAGAAAAGTGACAACCCACTCCAGTATTCTTGCCTGAGGAATCCTATGAACAGAGAAGCCTGGTGGTATAATCAGTCCACTGGGTAGCAAAAGAGTTGGACACGACTGTGGGACATGACTTGGTGACTAAACAACAATACAATTTTGTTGCTATTGGCATACACAATCCAAACTCACATATATGTGACCAGAGAGTGTCAAACATAGTAAATACATTCTCCAAAAATATTGCATATTAAGAATTACTTCCTAAACATAGAGTCATGTTGAGAATTCATTCCATTATGCTTTTCTTTTCAATAATTTATTTGAATCAATTTCCAAAGAGTTTTCTTTTGAAAACCTTTCTTTTCTTAGTTATCTTTTCAAAGTTGTATTCTTTCATTAACCGTTGGCATCAAGTTTGGAAAACCTGTAGAACTGTAGAATACCTTTTAGGAACTCTTCAAGGGTTTCTTTATAATATTCAAAAATTCTTTAGATGAAAATAACCTTGCCATTTAGATAGTGAAAGAGATAGTCATAATATAATATAATCAAGGTCTGTAAGCTGTGGTTCCATATTTTTGTCATCCTCATTCTTCCTTGGAGAGGCAATCCAGAGAGATTGCTTTGTATGAACACATTAAGATTTTCAAATGAACAACTATGTTTACAAAATATGCAGGTTTCAAAGTTCATTCTACTTATGCATATATTCTTGCATAGTGAAGATTTTTTCCCCAGGAAGAATTGAAATTCTTCTCTCATTAGAAAATATGAATGAAGAATTTGGAATTTCACAGATTGTAGCCTTGGTTTGAAACATAGATGTTTGTCGTCACTGGCCCAGTCTTTACAAACTGAGAAGAGACTCAAGAATGCTATGACCTGTAACAGATTTAAAACATGGAAAAATTTATGCCTAATTGAAGACAATGACATGAGAGCAACAGAAGAGCATATGTATATACTACCTATAGGAAATTAGATGTGCTGAATATTCATAGTTATTTACATATCGCCTAAATATGATTCTGGGTTACATAACAGGTATACAGTAAAGAAATCTTTAAATAATATCATTCCTGGACTGAGTCATGATTGTCTTTGTGACTAGGTGCCACTAATCGAATAAACACACTATGTAAAATTGTAAATTTGCATTTTTGACAAATGCAAAGAAGAAAAGGCTAAAGAGACTGGGTTATTTTGAGTAACAGTTGATATAGGCAGGACAAGAGGGGATCTGTCAGTGAATGATGAATGGGGTTAGAAAGAAAGCATAAAATAAATATCTAGATGAAAAGGGAAATTAAGACATCCCAGGCATAATTAGAACACAGTAATATATATGATAGCATAATATATACTTTATGTTGTATAAAATTGTTTTCTATTAATATATATAAATTTACATTTATATAATATATATGTGATAGTTTATATTTAACTGTCAAGTCCTATATTCCAGAGGTAGGTAAAATTTTAATTCAATGATTAGACAGAAGTTCTGACTGGAAAACTCTGGACCAACTGCGTTGACTGATAGATGAGATCTTGCCAGTTAACTTTTACTTGTCAGGCTTCATTACTGGATATGGATCTATACCTTAGAAAATTTATAAATGTTATGTACTAATTTGTGTGTGTGTGTGTTAGTCACTCAGTCATGTCCAGTTCTTTGCAGCCTGGACTGTAGCCCATCAGACTCCTCTGTCCAAGGAATTCTCCAGGCAAGAATACTAGAATGGGTTGTCATTCCCTCTTTCAGGGGATCTTCCTGACATAGGGATCAAACCCAGGTCTCTTGCATTGCAGGCAGATTCTTTACCATCTGAGCCACCAGAGAAGCCCCAGTTAATGAGTACTTTTGCTAAAGATGATCTGGGCATGTTAGGAATAGAAAAAGAGGGAGAATGGATGCTGCCTAGGAAACATTTCATTCATCATTATAATATTCTCAAGTCTTTAAAAACATTGGATTATCTGTCTTTATGCTCCCTTACCACTTTGAACATTCAATAGCACTTGCACATCACTAAAATTGCTTGCATCCTGAATTGTCCCTTATATTAAAATGTGGATTTCTTAAAAGTGTAGGGAAATATAAACATAGGGAACTATGTTTATCATTGTTTGTGTGATCTATTTCATCTTTTATTTTTTAGAATTTTAAATACAGGGTTTTGTGCATATGATATGTAGATGTCAAATGTTAATCAAAGACTGTTATTAAGGAATGGAATATTTTACTAAACTGGGTGAGCTTTTGACGCACAAAATCAAATGCCAGTAACTTACTTAGGAAACATGGATGTTTACAGAGACTGGGAAGCATGTATACAGCAATTTTAACACTGAAATATAGATCATTAAGGACTTCCCAGGTGGCTCTAATGATTAAAAAAAAACAAAACCCTGCTTGCCAAGACATAATAGACTCAAGTTCAATCCCTGGGTTTGGGAAGATCCCCTGGAAGAGGGCATGGCAACCCACTCCAATATTCTTGCCTGGAGAATCCCATGAATAGAGAAGTCTGGCAGATACAACTGAGATCATCAAGGATTTCCCTGGTGGCTCAGCAGTAAATATTCCCTTTGCAGTACAAGAGATGTGAGTTTGATTCCTGGGTTGGGAAAATCCTCTGGAGAAGGAAATGGCAACACACTCCAGTATTCTTGCCTAGGAAATCCTATGGAAAGAGCAGCCTGGCGGGCTACAGTCCATGGGATTACTAAGGAGTCAGACACAACTTAGCAACTAAACAATAACGTAGATCATTAAAATATGAATTTAAGATTTTCTCAGTGTTTTATTCTGAGACTCTATCAACTAGCTGGATATCATGAAAATTGCTTCAGAAACTTCAATGTATTAATTCAAAATTTTTCATCAGTATGCTAATATATTGGCTTTTTTCAAAAACACTAAGAAATTGTCACAGAAGCACATCTCAGTGCCATAACTTGCTCCTGGAATACTTGTTGTCTTATATTTCTACTTTGGATTATGAATAATGAAGACATGTTTAAAAACTAGTTAAATTGATCCTATGCAAAGACATCAGATTCACTGAATTTAATGTACTATTTGGAAAAAAAAGAGCAGGAGAGAAAAATATTTACAGCTAACTAGAAATTATGTAATACCCTATATATTGACAGTTATAATGTAGCTCAGGAAATGCAGTCCAAAAAAAGGTATAATGTGAATACATTTTATGATTATGTACAAGAGAATGTGCCACTTTTTGAATTAGAAAATGATTTTTTCTTTATTTTGATGTCTTGAGCTAGAACATACATACCTTAGAAAATCATACCTCCCTCAAAAAAATGAAATACTACTTACATTTATAGAAATGTTTTCTCTGTCCTTCAAATTAACATTCTTTAATCTATAGATATTAACATATACTTTAAATAGAATATTATATTGAAATGAAGATATTAGTTGTACCTTAAAATTAACCTTCCAGTTTTGTTTGTGCTATCTAATATGCCTTGGGGGCTTCCCAGTGGCTCAGGGGTAAAGAATCTGCTTTTGTTGCAGAAGACGCAGGAAACATTAGTTTGATCCTTGAGTTGGGAAGATCCCTTGCAGGAGAACATGGCAACTCACTCAAGTATGCTTGCCAGGAAAATCCCATGGACAGAAGAGCCTGGTGGGCTATGGTCCACGGGATCGGAAAGAACCATACATGACTGAAGTGAATGAGTACACATGCAGGCACTATGCTTACTTTTTATTTTGTTTATCTTCTGTGTGTGTATGTGTGCCTCTTGTCATCCTTGTACTAACTCAGGAACCATGAGGACACCAATAGACATAAATATATAAATTTAGGTATTTGATTAGATATAGATAGATATAGTTAGATATAGATAGGTAGATATAAATAAAATATAGATGGGAGTTTCCCAGGTGACTCAGTGGTAAAGATTCTTGCAGAAAATGCAAGGGACATAGGTTTGATCCCTGGTCAGGAAGATCCCCTGGAGTAGGAAATGGCAACTCACTCCTGTATTCTTGCTTGGAAAATCCCATGGACAGAGAAGCCTGGTGGGCTATAGTCCTTGGGGTTGCAAGAGCTGGACACAACTGTATGAGCACGCACACATAAATACAGATAGATGGATAGATGTAGCTATAGCAACACATCCATATGCATAAATATACATACATCCATATGTAAATTCCTATGTATATAACAAATAAATCTTTTTCTCAGTGTCATTGCAATTAGTGACTAATTTCTCTGCTTTACATTGATCAAATAGTATGCTGTTTAGCAATAGTAAAACCTAAAAAAAAAATTATTTATAAAACAATTCAAAAATTTATTCTTAGTCACTATAGCATCAAGTAAAACAACTTGTGTTTTAATAAGATGCTTTTACTTTAAAAACAGAAAATGTTTTTAATTTTCTGAGACTAGAGACTTACAATACTATAAACTAATAGCTATCCCAAAATTGCATGAAACCTGAAGCATAGGATAATAGTGCATGTGTTTTGAAAGATGAACTGGGAAATCTGGCCATTTAATCAAGAGTTTACCCCACAGTTGATTTCATAAACAGATTATATTTATAAAACAATTCAAAAATTTATTCTTAGTCACTATAGCATCAAGTAAAACAACTTGTGTTTTAATAAGATGCTTTTACTTTAAAAACAGAAAATGTTTTTAATTTTCTGAGACTAGAGACTTACAATACTATAAACTAATAGCTATCCCAAAATTGCATGAAACCTGAAGCATAGGATAATAGTGCATGTGTTTTGAAAGATGAACTGGGAAATCTGGCCATTTAATCAAGAGTTTACCCCACAGTTGATTTCATAAACAGATTTCTGTTTTCTCTAAAACTTCTTGGGTAAAAGAACAAGAAAATATAAGGGATGTCTGCTTTCCTCATAATAACTTAGTGGACACTCAGTTTCTGTTGACAGGTGATCTGATCTGCAGTTTGAATGTATAGGTGTTGGAATGGTAAGGAATGAGCAAGAGAAAAGCAATATATATATATATAAGTAATATATAAAAATATATATATAAATATAAATATATTATTTATATATATTTATATATTATTATATATTTATATATTTATATGTTATATATATATTATTATTATTATTATATTACTCATTAATATTATATATTATTATATATATATTGTTGACAGGTGATCTGATCTGCAGTTTGAATGTATAGGTGTTGCAGTTTCTGTTGACAGGTGATCTGATCTGCAGTTTGAATGTATAGGTGTTGGAATGGTAAGGAATGAGCAAGAGAAAAGTAATATATATATATATATATAAGTAATATATAAAAAAATATATATAAATATATATATATATTTTACAGGGTTAGGGGCTCGGGAGGTAATAGCTTCAACTGTGCACAGTGGAGGTGGGGCTGATCCACAGGCACACTTTCTAGTGGGGCTGTACCCCTGGAAACTTTGCATGCCTCCTACTATTTACATTATGTTACTTACCTTGGGTTAAAACCAGTTCACTGAATTTTCTTCTAAGAGAAATCAGTCCTAGAAATGAATATCAGATTTAGCAATGCCAGCTAAGCACAAGAGAAATGAATTTAATCACCAACATAAACTGAGAGACAAAGCAAGTTCTTTACACATGTGAGAATTTGGGAAGCTCATTTTGGTGGCCTTGTGCACCTATCTCCTCATTTCCTGTATTTTTCTCCATTTGGACTGTTCCATAGATTTGCTTCCACATCACCACACTCAAAGGCTTTTCTAACTCTTTTCAAGCCCATTACTTTGTTCCTGATTTTTCTTTCTTCTCATGATGGCCCTGCTAGGTAGTGTGACTAAAAATATAACAGTGTTTTGGATATTTCCATTTTACCAGAGTACTCTTAAAAAGTAGAAGTATAATTTGCCGTGTTACAAATTGAAAAATATTTGTGGAAGGACAGTCTTGTACTTACTTTCCACTGTTTATTAAACACATTATGAAATGTTAGAAGGCTCTCTAACACTAAGCTCACTAAGCTATAGTGGCTAAAAATTACTGGTCGCGTTCATTGAAGTTTCAACTGGATAGTCTTGAAAGGTATCTTTTACATGTATTTGTGCTTAACATTCTTATCAACACAATATCAGACTAAACTAATTCACTTCACTGTAGAATATGTTCCCTGTACCCTTGCATAGTTTAATTGAAGTAAGAGTAGTGACAAAATTTAAAGATTTGTAAAACACATGACTATCAAACTTAGTAAGTGACATTGAAAGTATTTTTTCCTCTAGTCTTCATATATTATTTTATTCAGTTGGGATATATTTAATTGGTGGGAAAAGATCTTTTGATATGATATATTTGGGGAAATGACAAGGATGGTATCTAAGTCTGGGTAACTGGATTAGATGAATCCAACATTTAGTAATAGGAGGAAGAATTGGATAGAAACTCTATTCATATAATGTTAATTTTGAGATGCCTTTTAGATATCCAAAAGGAGATTTCATATGAGCTTATAATTAAGGTACTATAGTCAATATCAGTGTTAAAAGGAGATTCTGGAGTTAATATGTATGAAACTTATATATTAATTCATGTAAAAAATGAGCTATCCTAGGGAGAAAATGTAGCATAAAAAATAATGAAGCTAGAGATGCAACTATGCCAAGGTTACTAAAGACTGAGTTAGATGTAAGTTCAAAATAAGTCATTGGCATTTATGAGGTTAGTATGAGAATTTTCAGTGGAATTATGAAAAGTATCACCTGCTTAGAAACCAGAGAAAAGAATATGAAGTACAATTGGAGGCAGTTATGGCAGATGGCTTTTTTTTAAGAAAAAAAACATGATGTTAAAGCTAGTTTTTAAATAAAGGTGTCAAAATGAAATGAATGGAAAATTTACTTACACTACAATGTAATCAAGAATAATACATGTTTGTATATAAAATTGCTGATAAAGTAGATGAGAAATTAATAATTGGAGAGAAGATATTTATGAAGCAAAATCATATGTTTACCAACTCTTTGCAACCCCAAGGACTGTACAGTCCATGGAATTCTCTGGGCCAGAATACTGGAGTAGGTAGCCTTTCCCTTCTCCAGGGCATCTTCTTAACCCAAGGATCGAACCCTGGTCTCTCACTTTGCAGGTGGATTCTTTACTAGCTGAGGTATAAGGGATTCCCTAATGAGAACCTATTGTATAGTTCAGGGGCTCTACTCAATGCTATGTAGTGACCTAAATGGGAAGGAAGTCCAATAAAAAGGACATATATGTATGTATAAGTATAGCTCATTCACTTTGCTATACAGTAGAAACCAAGATAACATTGTAAAACTACTATAGTAGAAAATTTTGAAGTTTTAAACACACACACAAAAGAGGAAATGAAGAATTTAGTTTACCTAGAGTTATCTTCCGCAGAAGTCAATGGCACCCCACTTCAGTACTCTTGCCTGGAGAATCCCATGGGCAGAGGAGCCTGGTAGACTGCAGTCCATGGGGTCGCTAGGAGTCGGACGCGACTGAGCGACCTCCCTTTCACTTTCCACTTTCATGCACTGGAGAAGGAAATGGCAACCCACTCCAGTGTTCTTGCCTAGAGAATCCCAGGGACAGAGGAACCTGGTGGGCTGCCATCTCTGGGGTTGCACAGAGTCAGACACGACTGACGTGACTTAGCAGTAGCAGAGTTATCCTCAACTAAGGTGGTTGCAGCAAAGATGGAGGCAGTTGAACTGAGTGAAGATCAACTTCAGAGTTAGAAGCAATAATACTTGTAGAAATATACATTATGAAATGTGATGGAAAGGCCAAAATTCATGATGAAGCAGAATGACTTTACAAAGGAGAGGAGTTACTCTTTATAAGGAATATGGCATTGGCTCTATTATGCTTATAATTCTCATAGAATTTTAAAATTGCATCTGGTGGTCAGAGGAGTTGACACTAAAGATCTCAACTTGAAGCACTGAAAAGAGTGGTTTTCAAGGTTTCTCTAGAACCTTCTGAAGTTACCAGAAATCTTTGAGATCATAGCAGCCTTTGTTGGCAATGCCATGGTTCACATGAGCCTGCAACCCACACAAGGGACTCCAGCCACCCTGAAATGCTGATGTCCTCTACTTCATTTCCACATTCTAAAACTTGCAGAAAATTTCCTAGCGACTGAGCGACCTCCCTTTCACTTTCCACTTTCATGCACTGGAGAAGGAAATGGCAACCCACTCCAGTGTTCTTGCCTAGAGAATCCCAGGGACAGAGGAGCCTGGTGGGCTGCCATCTCTGGGGTTGCACAGAGTCAGACACGACTGACGTGACTTAGCAGTAGCAGAGTTATCCTCAACTAAGGTGGTTGCAGCAAAGATGGAGGCAGTTGAACTGAGTGAAGATCAACTTCAGAGTTAGAAGCAATAATACTTGTAGAAATATACATTATGAAATGTGATGGAAAGGCCAAAATTCATGATGAAGCAGAATGACTTTACAAAGGAGAGGAGTTACTCTTTATAAGGAATATGGCATTGGCTCTATTATGCTTATAATTCTCATAGAATTTTAAAATTGCATCTGGTGGTCAGAGGAGTTGACACTAAAGATCTCAACTTGAAGCACTGAAAAGAGTGGTTTTCAAGGTTTCTCTAGAACCTTCTGAAGTTACCAGAAATCTTTGAGATCATAGCAGCCTTTGTTGGCAATGCCATGGTTCACATGAGCCTGCAACCCACACAAGGGACTCCAGCCACCCTGAAATGCTGATGTCCTCTACTTCATTTCCACATTCTAAAACTTGCAGAAAATTTCCTTATCAGCTAACTAACACAAAATCATACAGGGAAAAGTAGTCTGGGAAATAGCATTTGAACCGAAAGGAAAGAATAGTAATATTATTGAGTTGGCTATTTAAAAAAATCCAACACATAATATAAACATCTGATTTTTTAGGTAGTATTCAGGCCATGAGAATGAGAGATTTCTAGGAAGAGAGAGAACAATGAAAAGTGTATAGAAGAGCACCAAAGAATAAATATTGAGATAGAATAGACTAAGAGTAGCCAGCAAATTTGTTTAAACAGCCAGTGAATTGGGAAGAATGCAATATTTTGATTGATACCACAAAATACAAGAGAGAATATGTATTTCTAACACTACTGGGAATTAAGACATGGACAGAGAAGTATGCATTGTTTTGAGCAAAAGGGAAATAATTAGTAATCCAAAAACAATTTTCAGTGACAGAATTAAGATGTAAGCCATATAGCATTGGAATTTGAAATTAATCTTTAGGAAGCATAGTCATGAAGTATGAAATTTTTTTTTTTTTTTAAGGAGAAAACTGGAAAGTAGCTATAGTTGCATATAGGGTCAGAGGTATTGTTGTTATTATTTATTAGAGCTTGTGTGGTACACTTAATTGCTCAGTCCTGTCCACCTCTGTGACCCCATGGGCTGTAGCCTGCCAGGCTCCTCTGTCCATGGGTATTCTCCAGGCAAGAATACTGGAGTGGGTTGCCATGCCCTCTTCCAGGGGGATCTTCCCAACCCAGGGATTGAACCCAGGTCTCCCTCATTGAAAGTGGATTCTTTACTGTCTGAACCACCAGAAAAACCCAAGAATACTGGAGTGGGTAGCCTATCCCTTCTCCAGGGGATCTTTTCAACCCAGGAATCAAACTGGGGTCTCCTGCATTACAAGTGGATTATTTACCAGCTGAGCTACAAAGGAAATCCTTATTAGAGCTTAGATAAATAAAATGTTTGTATATTATTAGGAATATGTCTTGAGAAAGAAAGAAAAATGATGCCAAAGGAATGAGAAATAATTTTATAGATAGATTCTTTGGTAAATTGAGAATTGAAGGGCTTAACTACAAATGTTATAATCTTAGCATTAATGAGCAATTGCTCTGTGAATAGTGTGAGCTAGAGAAACACATTCAAGTTCAGATATTCAGTGAGCCTGATCTCTCCTTCCTACATGTGGATATGGGAGATGCCTACAAAGACAGTTCAGAGTATTAGAAAGATTTCTGCTCACTGAATATATTCAGTCCCTTTTAAACACTGTTATTTACAGTAGGATTTCTCAGTGAGGATATTGCACAAATCGCATGAGTTTTAGCTAGAGATTCTGATAGATAATGACTGAAAAAATATATTTTTTTAGTTTTCAGTTCAGTTCAGTTCAGTTCAATCGCTCAGTCGTGTCCGACTCTTTGCAACCCCATGAATCACAGCATGCCAGGCCTCCCTGTCCATCACCATCTCCCGGAGTTTACTCAGATTCATGTCCATCAAGTCAGTGATGCCATCCAGCCATCTCATCCTCGGTCGTCCCCTTCTCCCCCTGCCCCCAATCCCTCCCAGCATCAAAGTCTTTTCCAATGAGTCAACTCTTCACATGAGGTGGCCAAAGTACTGGAGTTTCAGCTTTAGCATCATTCCTTCCAAAGAACACCCAGGGCTGATCTCCTTCAGAATGGACTGGTTGGATCTCCTTGCAGTCCAAGGGAGTCTCAAGAGTCTTCTCCAACACCACAGTTCACAAGCATCAATTCTTTGGCGCTCAGCCTTCTTCACAGTCCAACTCTCACATCCATACATGACCACAGGAAAAACCATAGCCTTCACTAGATGGACCTTAGTCGGCAAAGTAATGTCTCTGCTTTTGAATATGCTATCTAGGTTGGTCATAACTTTTCTTCCAAGGAGTAAGCGTCTTTTAATTTCATGGCTGCAATCACCATCTGCAGTGATTTTGGAGCCCAAACAAATAAAGTCTGACACTGTTTCCACTGTTTCCCCATCTATTTCCTATGAAGTGATGGGACCAGATGCCACGATCTTCTTTTTTTAGTTTTACATACTGCTAAGTGCTAGAGCCTGTCCTAGTGGACTTTGACTAAGTAGGCTTGTTAACAATTTTGATTGAAGTCTTTCAGTTTCCTTTGGCAGTGCACAGTAAGTAGGGACCATGTTCATTTGTTGAGTCAGTTCTCAGAATTTGACCTGAGAAAGAGATGGAAGCTGATTTTTTTAAAAAAAACTTTCTCTTTAACAGAGGGGAAAACAAATTGGCTGATGGTGTCATGCCCTTCCTTCTGATTTACCTCCCCTGACCTCTTTTATTTGCCATCAACTGACTCACAAGAGCAAACAAACTCTACTGGGGTCATAGAAAATTGAAGATATAGTTTTGTTGTAAAAGGCGACTTTTTTTACCATTTCTCAATTCAGCTCTCCCATAGTGCTTTGCTGTTACTAAATTTTGGAAAGTGTGACTTGCAGAGGTTAGACATGAATTATAGGCTAAAACTCTTACATGTATGTGGTTTTCTCACTTAATTTTATATAATGTTAATGCCCTTCTGCTTTGTATTTGATTACTTTTTGTGTTTTGAAAAGACATCTGATGGTTCAATGTTGCAATTTTTGAAGATGAGATTCATTTTAGAAGAGGAAGATTGTAAGATTCTAAT
The DNA here is from genome assembly GCA_006410635.1 of Cephalophus harveyi. Lineage (NCBI taxonomy): Eukaryota > Metazoa > Chordata > Mammalia > Artiodactyla > Bovidae > Cephalophus > Cephalophus harveyi. The sequence continues at coordinate 89,645 of SJYT01061829.1, forward strand.
TATCTGTAAGCTTAAATTTACAGAAAATTCTGATGCGATTAGTGGTGAAAAACTAGTCTTCTGAGTTTGCTGTAGAGCAAAAAGGGAAACATATAGAAATGGATCCTTACAATGAAAGCTAATGATTTGTGAATTTTATGCATGCTCAGAATCTAAGCTATAATTTCCTATTTTGCAAAAGTGAAAATACACTTATCTAAAATCTCATTCATTTGAGAAGCAAATGTACTGATTATTTTTAAATAAAATCTTTTATTTTACTTTTATAATATCAAAAAAATGTAACTTCATTGTTGAAAAATATCACATTCAGTGAAGCATCTCAGGAAACACATTTATTGGCAGAACTTATTACATAGAAAAAGATAAATCACACCGTTGGTGAGAATCTAACAATAAAGTATATAAAATTATAGCAAACAAAAGTTGAGGACAAGATGAAAAGTTTCTACTCTCAAACAGCATGATAAATGTTTGTGTCAATAACATGTCTCATTATTCTGAAGAAGTTTTGAGTAATAAAGTAAACAATAGCTCCCTTATTTAGGTTGATGAGTCAAGAGATTTCATTAGTAAATATTACAATGTAGCATTTGTATGATTTATAAATATTAAGAAATATAGAAAACTTTCCCTAGAGCAGCAAGTTGTCCAAAACTAACACTATGAGGTTTATTTAAATTGTTTTCTTCATATCAGGAAACAAAAAGGAAAGAAATATCATAGAGAAAATAGGTCAGAATCTGTAATTATGTTGTGTCAGCACTGGCTGACTCAAGGCTAGATTATGCTACAAAAGAAAGAGAGGAATGGAGGAGGAAGAAAGGAAAGGAGAGAGGGAGGAAAAAAAGAAAGTTCCTCCATTAATGTAAACTAATAAATTACTTTTTTCACAGAGAATTGGTGTCAGCATTCTTAGAAATATATATGTATCTGTATGTCTATTTATATAAATTAAATTCTGGTTGATACTATGGATAATTACATTAGACAAACCACATGAATGCTTCTTATTGCCTTTTTTTTTTTTTTTAATGAAAGTAAACCTGAACAAAAAGCTTGGAAATCTGTGATAGATAAGTGAAAGTGTTAGTCACTCATGTTCATGCTCATGCTCAGTCGCTCAGTTGTATTTGTCTCTTTGTGACCCCATGGACTGCAGCCCACCAGGCCCTTCTGTCCCTGGAATTTTCCAGGCAAGAAATACTGGAGTGGGTTGCCTTTTACCCCTCAAGAGAATCTTCCCCACCCAGGGATCAAACCTGCATCTCCTGCATCCTCTGTGTCTCCTTCATTGGCAAGCAGATTCTTGACACTGAGCCACCTGTATGTGTTCATTAGTAGGTCAGTCATGTTCAACTCTGCAACCCCACAGACTGTAGCTCCCCTGCCAGGCTCCTCTGTCCATGGATTTCTCCATACAAGAACCCTGGAGTGGGTAGCCATTCCCTTCAGGGGATCTTCTTGACCCAGGGATTGAACCTGGGTCTCCTGCCTTGCAGGCATATTCTTTACCAGGGATGCCACCAGGAAAGCCCACCTAGTAACTTAGAAGAGTTTTCAACCAGGATTTTGTGCTTCAAGGACAATTCCAGCATGACTTTTGAGTAATGATAAGCCAATTACAGCTGAATATTTGAAGATTAATAATGATTACGGAAACCTGCTGGCTTTAATAGACTTTCTATAATCATATATGAGTTACTTAGCTTACAACACCCTGGAGAATATGTTTTTGACATCTAGTGACAGAATGCTCTGATTTAAAACATAAATAAGCCTTTGGAAAACCACATGGGCTACAGAAAACTAAAATATTTTCACTGCTGCTTTGGCTTAAAAGTGAGAAATGATGCTGGCAAAGACTCAAGTTATCCAAATCACTGTATTTTTCCCTCTTATAACACAAGGGTATATCTGGGAGATGGACCCCTCCTACGAATTTTTTCTTATCTTAAGAACTTGATGGAGAAAAGAACATTATTAGCTGTAGGCTAATCATTCAAAGGAGGTGTAGAGTTACCAGATAAAAGGATACAGAGAAATTTGCATATCAAATTAAAATGAAAAAATGTTTAATATGTCTATTTGTGTAAGCAAAATTTCTGTCCTTTTCTCAACTTGATCCAGAATTAGATACAGAAAAAAAATCAAGAATGTTTTTTACAATATAGAGAAATTTTTTTTGTTTACTGTTACTTTCCAAATCAGTACTTCTATGCACATATGATCTATGCACATATGCACAAGAGAAATCAAGAAATCAAAATATATTATCATAATTTCATACAGACTTACTTTTCTGAACCTGATCATATATTCAGCAACAAAGTTCAGTGTTTCATATAAAAGTGTGTCATAGGCTAGCCTTTTACTTGAACTGCTTTAACTTATAGCTTAATTAGCTTTACTCTTCAGCACTGTAAGTAAATTTTTATGTTGCAAACAGCATAAATTAGAAGCCATTTACAGCTTCAAGTTAAATCTATAGAACTAATCTTTATATAAATAACATTTTATTAATAGATCTTAGAGCAGCTATTTAAGATAAAATTATTATATCTGTCTTATAATTTATTAGTATTTATAATTTTTTTAATTCCAAGAAATGTAAGCAAACTGAAATACCTTTTTTTTATAAAGGACAGTGGATGAACATTTATTTTTGGTTTTAAATTTTTTAATATCCACTTCTGTCTCTTATACACATCTAGATGTGTATAAGAGACAGTGACAAGGATGGTATCCATTTTCTGTCTTTTTAGTTTGGCATTTTTAAACTAAGGTGGTACTTCTTTCAGAGGATCCAATTTAGATTCAGTGTTCTCCCTGGCAATTAAAGTAGAAGCAGGTGCTCCTTGCATTCTCTTGTCTGGAATATGCAAAAGTTTGATTTATTTTTATTTAGATAATTATGCTTTAATCATTGTGGAAAACAGACTGCATACTTTTCAAAAAAAGGAGTTTGTGACAAGACTTTTTAGTCCTACTAAAATAAAGGAAAATCATGGTTTTCTCTACCTTCAGTATTGATTTGCATTACAGTTGACAGCCTTTCTGTAGAAAAGAGGAGTCATAGGAAAATGTCTAATACATTGACAAAAGAGAAAATATAGTTTTGTATTAAAAAGATTATTTACAATTATTATTATAGTATTAATTTTCAACTTTCTGGTCATGCTAGTATGCCATAAATTGTAGATATAAAAAATTTTATTCTAGGCATTGTTGAGATCTGAAAAAATGATTTATAGAATTGGAAGAGAAAAGCAGTGATTTTTGTCAATTATACTACTCAGTTCATGGCATGGAGTCACTATTGTTCCACTCAAACCCCTTTTTGAAATAATTTGCATGTCTCTTCCTCAGTCTCCAAGTGAATTTCACATTTCACCGAAGAAAACTAGCATATTCTAGAACATGATATATTCACCAGACCTATTCTTAAAAAAAAACACCTTATAATATGATAAATAAAAAAATATTAAATAATAGCTTCATGAATTAATGTGGTAGCAGCTATAGGGAAAGAAATACTGCTTTGAAATAAATTAGAGAGGTTCTGTTTGGCATGCAATTGTCAGTAAAGGTTTAGGCAAGTCCAAAAACTGACTGTTCAGTAAAGATTTGCAGAACTAGTAGGAGTACAATGGCAAATATTTGGATGGAGAGGTATTTAGCATACAAAATGTGCCATGAAATAAAAACACTCTATAATTTAGAGAAATTTGAGAGAAGAGTGACATTTTCAGACAGTGTTTGTCATATATACAAATATTTGTTGAGATTTTGCCATTTTTGTTATTTAAGAAATAAATATATTTCATCATAATGAAGCTTATGATTAAGCTGGACTAAGGATTAGAGATGGCAAGAGAGAAAGTATAAACTTAGCAATTGTCTTGATAGAAGACAATCTTAAATTATGAGTGTATAGACAGTAGAAAAGACTCTGATGGTGGGAAAGACTGAAGGCAAAAGGAGAGGGGGACAGCAGAGGACGAGATGGTTAGATAGCACCATGATTCAATGAACATGAATCTGAGCAAACTCTGGGAGATAGTGAAGGACAGGGAAGGCTATTATGCTGCAGTCCATGGAGTTGCAGTTGGACATGACAGTGAATGATGAAAAGGCAGTAGAAAAGGAGAGGTATGAATGAATTTGAGATTCATTTATAGGTTCAGTTTAATATTTTTTATATTTAAGCTAAAAGAAGTGAAAATGTAGCAGAGAAGAAAAAGCTTCCCTGTCTTCTTTTCCTTTCAACTTCAGTCACTTAGTCAGTTCAATCACTTAGTCGTGTCCAACTCTTTGTGACCCCATGGACTGCAGCACACCAGGTTTCCCTGTGTATCACCAACTCCTGGAACTTGCTCAAACTCATGTCCATCAAGTAGGTGATGGCATCCTACTAACTCATCTTCTGTCATCTCCTTCTGTGCCTGCCCTCAATCTTTCCCAGCATCAGGGTCTTTTCTAATGAGTCTTTTCTTCACATCAGGTGGCTGAAGTATTGGAGTTTCAGCTTCAGCATTAGTACTTCCAATGAGTATTCAGGACTGATTTCCTTTAGAATTGACTGGTTTGATCTCCTTATGCCCCAAGGGACTCTCAAGAGTCTTTTCCAACACCACCGTTCAAAAGAATCAGTTCTTTGGTGCTCAGCTTTCTTTATGGTCCAACTCTCACATCCATACATGATTACTGGAAGGACCATAGCTTTGACTATATGGACCTTTGTTGGCAAAGTAATGTCTCTGCTTTTAACTTAGCTCACTTATTTTTAAACTGGTTTTGGGATAGAGACAGATTTTCCGTGGTTAAACTGTGAAAACTGAACTCATGATAACCATACAGAGATCTTAAAAGTCATGATGCTGGTGTTATTGGCAGCCATGTACCACATTTATATGGGTGGTTCTACTCCAAATAACTCTGAACCTATTTGGGGAAATTATGTGAAATTGATGATAAAATTATGAGATGTTATGGGTCTACACATAACACATTTTTATATCTTCATCAAAAAATCATTCTTATAAGTATTAAGATGATTCAGTTCATGCTACAATTTTTTTTATGTTTCAAAAATAATGAAAGGTGCCATGTTTTTACTAAAATTGCATATAGTTTCAGGAAGAATGAATCATCATATAGTTAGAAAAAAGCAAAATGCAATGATTCTTTGGGCTTTTAACACAATAGCTACAAATTATAAATAATATTTTAATGGTTATGTATTGAAGGGGATTTGTCAGTTATTATCACATATATTGCTTCATTTATCATCATCATTGTTATATTCATCATATTCACCATCATGTTGTATATGTAATAATTGTGGTTTCAATTAGTATTCTTTTATTCTGCTTGTTTTCCTAAAAACCCTTTCACCATGGCAAGGAAATCAAATCAATAACTTGGTGTTTCAAATCAAGATTTTAAAATGCAAAATACTTACTTAGAGTTACATTATTAAAAAATTGTTGAGAAAACACTAGAAATTCTTTTTCTTACATCTTTGTCCAAGGTTCAGCTGAATTACACTGCACTGATATTCTTAAATTTTGTATTGCACTGTAAAATGGTGCATAGAAACATCAGTTTGTGGACTGAATTATACAGAAAAAGAGGAAGAATTATTTAGTGATTAGAGCTTGAATAAATCTATGAAATGCAAGGACTATTCTTAGCAAAACATAGACTTCTAGGAACTTATCTAATCTCATTCTCTTGCCAATATTTCCAACTGTGAAATGGATGTACCTGTTTCTAACTGTGAAAAAACTTTCCCTGAGAACAGTGTCTTCCCATTTATAGTTAATTGCCTTGAGACACTCTGATGAGATGCAGTATAGAAAGAGCGATATTATCTTTTTAAGAGACGTTATCACATTTTCTTAAACACTGAAACTTCACAGCTTACTACTATGTAGAAATGTGGTTTATAATACACTTTGATGCTGATGAAAGGCTTTATATGCAATAAAAATAGACAAAGATGTTAAAAAAATTCTCAATACTGCAAGGTGGAAAACTGGTATAATAATTATATTATAATTATATCATAATAGTTTTATTCATTATATTATATTGATATTTATTAAAAATACATTCTGGTTCCTTATGTTACATTGTCTACTAAAATATTATTTAATATAGACTTGAGATTGTTGAGTGCATTAAAGGGAAAAAGACATATAAATGAAAATATTATGTTTCTTCTTTATATTTTTAATGAAAAATATTTTCTGAATCAGTTCAAAAAATTTGATTAACTCAAAAATCAAAGGGTTTGGAGAATAAAAGCGTTCAGAAGTAGTTTAAACAAGGAGCTTTGTCTAGAAAGGGATTGTTTATTCAGAGTTTATTTAAGTTGACCCATTGCTATTCACACACCTTTCTGCTGAAAAATGATAAAATTAGCTATGTTGTCAGTGGAAAAACATCTGCTAAGTTTTAACTTATTCTATAAAAAATAAGGAAAGTCAGAAATAAGCAAGCTGCCCTAGTGAAAAAAAATGTTATCACACTTATTGCCTTAAAAGGACAGATAAAAGTAAAGGTCTATTTTCTCTGTTCACAGATAAGTGCACTTCTGATGCTTCAAGGGTGAAAACTCTAAAGTTTGATAACAAAACTGCCATTTATGGTAATTCCTGTAGGTTTCTTGCACTTGCTTTGCTAATATTAAAAGATACTGGGATATCAGAGAAGTTTCTGATCCTGCACAAAACAATAAGCATGTCTGCTGACTTATCAAACAGCAGTGTTGCGTAGTGGTTACCAATGTTGTGTAACCACTGCCCAGAGCTGCCTAGGCTCTGCCAGTTGTATACAACTTAAGAGCAGTTTTAACAATATCCGTGTTTCAGTTTCTTCACTTGTATAATGAGAAAGTAACCTATTTCCTAATATTGTGATGCAAATTAAATTAGTATGTGTATTGTTTAGAACAATGCCTAGATATCAGGATAGTGATCTGAAACCCTATAGACTATTGTTCCTTGAAATAGTCTTGTATTTTACTTCTTTTATGCATGTAATTCTTATTTCACCAGACTCCTAAGTCTTGACATAGGGCTTTTAGTCAGAATCATATTTTATGTAAGAAAACAGATGGCTGCCTTAAGGATTTAATGTCCAGGAAACCTGAAGTTCACATATACCAAACATCTAACAAATTCCTTTCAAAGAATATATATTCATTGGAGAAAAGTTCTGTCAGTTTTCTAATTAATGGACTTCAGTGTTAGATATTCATTTCTTTTTAAGAAAAGTTTTTCTCCTCTGATGAAATGCAGGTATTTCAGGAAGGTATTGAGTTATCAGTCAAGCATGCTTTAATGCAAACAAACATATCACTTTCTGTTTATATACCAGAATTTATTTAGCTATAAGGGCTTCCCTGGTGGCTCAAATGGTCAAGAATGTCTGCAATGCAGGAGACCCAGGTGCAGTCCCTCGGTTGGGAAGATCGATCCCCTGGATAAGGGAATGGTTACCCAGTATTCTTGCCTGGAGAATTCCATGGATAGAGGAGTCTGGCAGGCTACAGCCCATGGGATTGCAGAGTCAGGCACAACTGAATGCCTAACACTGCTACTATGAATTTATTTATTCAACTGTATTTAGAGAGATACTCTCTTTTATCTTCTTTTCCTTTCCATTCTCCTTGTGAGCAAAAAAGTCCTAAGATCACTAGATTTGGGACAACATGAGGCTGGCTTATGTCTAGTAGTGATGAAGGAAAATGTTGTTGCCCCAAATAGAGTATCAGAGGCCCAGCAGGATAAGGAAAGCATCCACTCATTTGTTCAGGGAGATGAGGCAATATACCGGCAATTTACTATCAATAATAATGATTTTAGTTCTTAATGGAAGCTTATAGAATAAGGCTGAAGAAACATGAAAAGTAAAGAGATGAGTCAGAGAACAAATTTTAAGATTTTATTAATATATATAATGTTTCCCATTTTTCTGTTCTTTATTCCAGATAACTTGGACTTTATGTCATATAAATTAGCTACTTAATGTAATCAGTATGTACATACAATGCATAGATAATATTGTCTCATGTCATCCTCTCCAATAGTTGAAGGATCCATATTATTTTCCAAAGATGCAAAAAAGAATCAAACTTGGAAAGATGAAGAAATGTCAGAAAAGCCTGATTTCTGACCTGAATGTTTTCTATCACACTATTTAGCCCAAGATATATGTACCTCACCAGTATATCATACAATAAAGAGAAACAAGGAGTCAAATTGTATCTCCTGATATAGTGAAGACATTACTTATTAAATCGCTTTTGCATGTCACATTATCGGCCTATTTAAGATAATAGAATAATATTTATGAATTTGTTATCTGAAGTGAACATGCCAGAATTTATGTTTCAATTCTAATTTTGTCCCATAAAATTAAGAATGATCAATTTAAACTTTCTAACACCCAGATTTTACAACTGTAAAAGGAAAATAATAGCAGTAGTCCATTCATAGGATTTTGGTAAGGATCAAATAACTTAATAGAGTTAGCAAATTTAGCTCAAGACCTAGCAAATGGTATATGCCAAATATAGAAATTAATACCCTTATTACTATCATAATTAAGATAGGCATTTATGTAATAATAATTGTTGGTATATTTCTAACTCTTACTGCTGAAGAATTATAAAGTGAGTTGCTCCAAAGGAGAAACACTGTGAGGTAATTAATAA
>SJYT01061829.1:98743-122570 GCA_006410635.1 Cephalophus harveyi
ATTATATTATATTGATATTTATTAAAAATACATTCTGGTTCCTTATGTTACATTGTCTACTAAAATATTATTTAATATAGACTTGAGATTGTTGAGTGCATTAAAGGGAAAAAGACATATAAATGAAAATATTATGTTTCTTCTTTATATTTTTAATGAAAAATATTTTCTGAATCAGTTCAAAAAATTTGATTAACTCAAAAATCAAAGGGTTTGGAGAATAAAAGCGTTCAGAAGTAGTTTAAACAAGGAGCTTTGTCTAGAAAGGGATTGTTTATTCAGAGTTTATTTAAGTTGACCCATTGCTATTCACACACCTTTCTGCTGAAAAATGATAAAATTAGCTATGTTGTCAGTGGAAAAACATCTGCTAAGTTTTAACTTATTCTATAAAAAATAAGGAAAGTCAGAAATAAGCAAGCTGCCCTAGTGAAAAAAAATGTTATCACACTTATTGCCTTAAAAGGACAGATAAAAGTAAAGGTCTATTTTCTCTGTTCACAGATAAGTGCACTTCTGATGCTTCAAGGGTGAAAACTCTAAAGTTTGATAACAAAACTGCCATTTATGGTAATTCCTGTAGGTTTCTTGCACTTGCTTTGCTAATATTAAAAGATACTGGGATATCAGAGAAGTTTCTGATCCTGCACAAAACAATAAGCATGTCTGCTGACTTATCAAACAGCAGTGTTGCGTAGTGGTTACCAATGTTGTGTAACCACTGCCCAGAGCTGCCTAGGCTCTGCCAGTTGTATACAACTTAAGAGCAGTTTTAACAATATCCGTGTTTCAGTTTCTTCACTTGTATAATGAGAAAGTAACCTATTTCCTAATATTGTGATGCAAATTAAATTAGTATGTGTATTGTTTAGAACAATGCCTAGATATCAGGATAGTGATCTGAAACCCTATAGACTATTGTTCCTTGAAATAGTCTTGTATTTTACTTCTTTTATGCATGTAATTCTTATTTCACCAGACTCCTAAGTCTTGACATAGGGCTTTTAGTCAGAATCATATTTTATGTAAGAAAACAGATGGCTGCCTTAAGGATTTAATGTCCAGGAAACCTAAAGTTCACATATACCAAACATCTAACAAATTCCTTTCAAAGAATATATATTCATTGGAGAAAAGTTCTGTCAGTTTTCTAATTAATGGACTTCAGTGTTAGATATTCATTTCTTTTTAAGAAAAGTTTTTCTCCTCTGATGAAATGCAGGTATTTCAGGAAGGTATTGAGTTATCAGTCAAGCATGCTTTAATGCAAACAAACATATCACTTTCTGTTTATATACCAGAATTTATTTAGCTATAAGGGCTTCCCTGGTGGCTCAAATGGTCAAGAATGTCTGCAATGCAGGAGACCCAGGTGCAGTCCCTCGGTTGGGAAGATCGATCCCCTGGATAAGGGAATGGTTACCCAGTATTCTTGCCTGGAGAATTCCATGGATAGAGGAGTCTGGCAGGCTACAGCCCATGGGATTGCAGAGTCAGGCACAACTGAATGCCTAACACTGCTACTATGAATTTATTTATTCAACTGTATTTAGAGAGATACTCTCTTTTATCTTCTTTTCCTTTCCATTCTCCTTGTGAGCAAAAAAGTCCTAAGATCACTAGATTTGGGACAACATGAGGCTGGCTTATGTCTAGTAGTGATGAAGGAAAATGTTGTTGCCCCAAATAGAGTATCAGAGGCCCAGCAGGATAAGGAAAGCATCCACTCATTTGTTCAGGGAGATGAGGCAATATACCGGCAATTTACTATCAATAATAATGATTTTAGTTCTTAATGGAAGCTTATAGAATAAGGCTGAAGAAACATGAAAAGTAAAGAGATGAGTCAGAGAACAAATTTTAAGATTTTATTAATATATATAATGTTTCCCATTTTTCTGTTCTTTATTCCAGATAACTTGGACTTTATGTCATATAAATTAGCTACTTAATGTAATCAGTATGTACATACAATGCATAGATAATATTGTCTCATGTCATCCTCTCCAATAGTTGAAGGATCCATATTATTTTCCAAAGATGCAAAAAAGAATCAAACTTGGAAAGATGAAGAAATGTCAGAAAAGCCTGATTTCTGACCTGAATGTTTTCTATCACACTATTTAGCCCAAGATATATGTACCTCACCAGTATATCATACAATAAAGAGAAACAAGGAGTCAAATTGTATCTCCTGATATAGTGAAGACATTACTTATTAAATCGCTTTTGCATGTCACATTATCGGCCTATTTAAGATAATAGAATAATATTTATGAATTTGTTATCTGAAGTGAACATGCCAGAATTTATGTTTCAATTCTAATTTTGTCCCATAAAATTAAGAATGATCAATTTAAACTTTCTAACACCCAGATTTTACAACTGTAAAAGGAAAATAATAGCAGTAGTCCATTCATAGGATTTTGGTAAGGATCAAATAACTTAATAGAGTTAGCAAATTTAGCTCAAGACCTAGCAAATGGTATATGCCAAATATAGAAATTAATACCCTTATTACTATCATAATTAAGATAGGCATTTATGTAATAATAATTGTTGGTATATTTCTAACTCTTACTGCTGAAGAATTATAAAGTGAGTTGCTCCAAAGGAGAAACACTGTGAGGTAATTAATAAGTAGACTGATGTAAAGGGGAAATTTGCTAAACTAATTATAAGCTTGCCTCTGCATAAATGAGAACAGAATGAATAGCATAACCATAATTTAGACTGTCTAGATTTCAATTACTTAAACTTTTATTATATTGCAAGAGCAAAAATGATCAAGAACTTGAATGCAACACATTAAAAATTTTTCAATAAAATTCTACAGATGCAGCTTCCTAATCACTCTTGAGAATTCTTTCATAGTAAGACCCTATAAAACTATTATTGTGTCTAATTTTTCATACTTTTAAATCTTTAATGTTTTGACTTTAGAGTTACTGACATGGTGACTTAAGAAACAGAAAAAGCATAAAAAAGCATTATTCTCATCAGGAAGCTACACGAATAAGATTTGAGCTCACCAAAACAATGTGAGTGCCATGGATGAAATTGAGGTTAAATCTTTGAAGATTGGGATTTTTCTTTTTCATGAAAAATCTCATGTCTTTTCTGGGAAAATCATAGCAAGAAAGTCTCATAATAAAAGACTCTACAAGCTTTCTGGACATCAAGTAGGTCTTAAACAAAGAGCACACTTACTGGATCATAGAAAAAGCAAGATAATTTCAGAATAATTTCTGCTTCATAGACTACGCTAAAGCCTTTGACTGTGTGGATCACAACAAACTGTGGAAAATTCTTCAAGAGATGGGAAGACCATACCACCTTATCTGCCTCCTGAGAAATCTGTATGCAGGTCAAGAAGCAACAGTTAAAGCCGGACATGGAACAACAGACTGGTTCCAAATTGGGAAAGGAGTATGTCAAGGCTGTATATTGTCACCCTGCTTATTTAATTTATATGCGGAGCACAGCATGCAAAATGCCAGGCTGGCTAAGGCACAAGCTGGAATCAAGATTGCTGGGAGAAATGTCAATAGCCTCAGATATGCAGATGACACTACACTTATGGCAGAAAGTGAAGAGGAAATAAAGAGTCTCTTGAAAGTGAAAGAGGAGAGTGAAAAAGCTGTCTGAAAACTCAATATTCAGAAGACTAAATCATGGCATCTGGTTCCATCACTTCATGGCAAATAGATGGGGAAACAATGAAAACAGTGACAGACTTTATTTTGGGGGACTCCAAAATCACTGCAGATGGTGACTACAGCCATGAAATTAAAAGATGCTTTCTCCTTGGAAGAAAAGCTATGACCAACCTAGACAGCATATTAAAAAGCAGAGACATTACTTTTCTGACAAAGGTCTATCTAGTCAAAGCTATGGTTTTTCCAGTATTCATGTATGGATGTGAGAATTGTACCATAAAGAAAGCTGACTGCTGAAGAACTGATGCATTTGAACTGTGGTGTTGGAGAAGATTCTTGAGAGTCCCTTGGACTGGAAGGAGATCCAACCAGTCCATCCTAAAGAAAATCAGTCCTGAATATTCATTGGAAGGACTGATGCTGAAGCTGAAACTCCAGTACTTTGGCCACCTGATGCAGGAACTGACTTATTAGAAAAGACCCTGATGCTGGAAAAGATTGAAGACAGGAGGAAAAGGGGACAACAGGATGAGATGGTTGAATGGCATCACCAACTCAATGGACCTGAGTTTGAGCAAGCTCTGGGAGTTGGTGATGGACAGGGAAGCCTGGCGTGTTGCAGTCCATGGAGTCGCAAAGAGTAGGACATGACTGAGGGACTGAATGGAACTGAAAGAATTATTAGGCATCTCTGAACAGAGTGGAGTGGCTATTTCCTGGTCAGAGGTCAAATATCAAACAATTATTTTAGAAATAGAAAGAAAAAGAGAACCTAGGAAATTTTCATTTTATTTTTGTTTCATCCGTTGAATCCTTCTCCCAGACTCTAATGATTCATTCCATAGCATGTAATTCTAATACTCAGAACATACTCAATAGACAAAACACATTGGTAATATAAAGCATTTCACAATTATTCTAACGTCCCAGACATGGATGAATGGATACATACAAGGGTACTAAATTAAAAATTAAAATGAATAACAAGAAAGTTTTGAAAATTAATTAACACTGTTGCAAAAGAACAAAAACAATACACGGACGTTAGTCATTTTAAAGAAAAGAAATAAAATCCCACACTTTAAAGTTTTCTACTAAGCACAGTTACCATTTATTTTATTTATAAAAAAATCAGCCACACTCAAAATTTTCTAGGAATAATATCAACTTAGATTTTTTTTTAAGAAACCAAAAGATTTCAGTTGTTTAAGAAAAACTCTTCTGGAAAACAATCAATACAGAATATTAAAAAGTATATTAAAGTATAATTAATATTTATTTAAATATAGAGAATTAAATGCTATTTAATATATTAATTGTATACATTGCTTACTTTATGTTGTTCAGTTGCTTAGTCATGGCTGACTCTTTGCAACTTCATGAACTGCAGCATGCTAGGCTTTGCTGTCCTTCACTATCTCCCAGAGTTTTCTCAAGCTCATGTCCATTCAGTCAATGATGCCATCCAACCATCTCATTCTCTGTCATCCCCTTCTCTTCCAGCCCTCAGTCTTTCCCAGGATCAGGGTCTTTTCTAATGAGTCAGCTCTTTGCCCCAGGTGGCTAGAATATTGGAGCTTCAGCTTCAGCATCAGGCCTTCCAATGAATATTCAGGACTGATTTCCCTTAGGATTGACTGGTTTGATCTCCTTGCTGTCCAAGGACTCTCAAGAGTCTTCCCTGGCACCACATTTCAAAAGCATCAATTTTTTGAGCTCAGCCATATATATATATATATATATATATACACATAAAATTACATTTATGTATATATATATATTACACTTACATTTTAAACCATTTTATACTTTGCAATATTCTAAATGGGAGGAGATATGTTTTGAGGTCATGATGATAAAAACATTGATTTTTTCAAATAAAATTTTCTATAGATTAACAAATGTTCTAGGATTGAAAAGACCTAGTATATTTATTTACTACCATCTTCCCCCAACGTTTTCCTGTAATATAGTCCCTTTAAAATAAAGTAATAAGGTAGACATTTGTCACACTTTTAAGTTTGTTGTTTCATGCTTTTTTGTATGTAGATTATCTGTAAATTCTGTGAGTGAAAATCCCTTTTTTTAAAATTAAAAAAAATATTTTGTTTACTGTGGAATTGTATTTGGTGTATTTTTCTTTGTTTTTTTGCCATGCAGCATGTAAAATCTTAGTTCCCATTGTTAGGTAGTTAGAATAGGAAAAAGAAGTCCAGAATGATGGTTAGAATAGGAAAAAGGAGTTCAGAATGGTGTCTTTTAGACAAAGAATGGAAAAGCCCACAAAAATAGAACAAAGGAAAGTCCAAGCACCTGAGTGAGGACCTCAAGCAAAGCAAAGAACCCTCCTGTCTAGCCCAGTTTATGTATGGCAGGCTCAGGGGGAGGAGAAAAAACATAAAAATAAGCGCCAAAATTGAGCTTCTGGCTTCTCTTCTCTTCCCGTCTTTTGAGTAGGCCCACCCTCTCCCTTCAAGGATGTATTTTACTTTGCTTTCTAAATAAAACTGAGCTGTAACACTGGCCCATCTGTTGTTTCAAATTTTTGCTGCAGCAAGACAGAACTGAGGAAATTACACACTCCCCCAACATATATGGTGCCATGACTCTGATTTAACCTGGCTGGAACAACCTCAGTTTGGCCCTCACAAGGTGGAGGCCAAGCACAACAGAAGCCCAACTCGATGAAAGCTCCCATGGTGGAAACTGAATGTGAAGAAAACTCAGTGCAGGGGAAGTGACAAGAAGCCCAGCTTGCTGGAAAATGGACAGCAAAAACGAGCTTGGCAGAAAGCTGATTCTTCAGTCTTAGAATCCAGAAGACCTCCAGTTGGGGTAAGAAGTCCTCACCCCTATGGCTGGAAGGACTTATGGTTAACGCTATCTTAATCCCTTTACAATCTCTTGCTTCTTGTTTCCTTGAACCCCCTGCGAACAAGCGAGCAGCAGTGGGTGGAATTGAGGTATTCTAAAGCTGAAACTCCAGTACTTTGGCCACCTCATGAGAAGAGTTGACTCATTGGAAAAGACTTTGATGCTGGGAGGGATTGGGGGCAGGAGAAGGGGACGACCGAGGATGAGATGGCTGGATGGCATCACTGACTTGATGGATGTGAGTCTGAGTGAACTCCGGGAGTTGGTGATGGACAGGGAGGTCTGGCGTGCTGCGATTCATGGGGTCACAAAGAGTCGGACACGACTGGGTGACTGAACTGAACTGAACTGAACTGAAAGAGGCTACTCCCCAGTGTGTCCTGAAGGCTCCACTATCCTCTGTGTTCTAGTGGCTGTTGCCCAAGTTGGTAGGGGTTCTTCTGTCCTTAATCTTCTTTGTGTCAAGGATCAGTCCAATGAAAACTGTGAGCACAGGTCAGGTATTTGGCAGATTTTCTGGCAGGTCATGAAGGGGATTCCTTGGCACGTTTTTCCCACTGCTTTTCCCTCCCATCCTTCAGCTCCTCTCTCCTTCTATACCACTACTTATGAAGTATTGGGCAGGTCATCATCTTTCTATTTCTGAAAGTTGTGCTTGAAACTGTTTACCTACGACTGGGACACAAATCCATGTTGCAGGAACTCTGTGCTATACTTAATCATTCAGCCGTATCCAACTGGGACTTGAGCCCAGCCAAAACACACGGTGCCTGATTTCAGGACCTAATGAAGCTCAGGTTCTTGATGTCTCATTGAAAAAAATTCAGTGAGAGACACAGTGATAGGTAGGAGGTGGATTTGTTCAGATTCAGAGAGAAACACACTCCAAGAGTATGAGCCATCACATAGGGCAACTGCAGTGGCCATAGAATGTGGTATGGTTAGTTTTTGCAAGCTGGGTGATTTCATATGCTAATGAGTGGGAGGATCATTCCAAAAATTAGGGAACCACCCACTCCTGGGTCTTTCAACAGTGCCTTGGAACTGTCCTAGCGCCTCTGGGTGTGTCATTTAGCTTGCAGATTGAGGGTCAAGATTTAGTTGAATTTGATTTGTCATCTTTGACCCATCTGATTTTAATCTTTAATTGGTTTATGTTATGCCCTTGGGCTATGTCAATTTTTTCAAAAGTTGTGCCCTGCCCCCTTCCCACCTGTTTTATGCTCTTTTTCTGAGCCCCATCTGGGCCCACTATGTTGCCTCTACAATATTCTGGAGGGACAACCCAGAAAATAGCTGGCCCTTGGGAGAGAAATACTGTATAATATCCAATCTCTCTAGATGTTCAGGCCTTCATCTTCCATGTTTCCTACAACATGTGCAACAATGGAGTCTCTCAGTGAACCTGCTAAGGTGGGTGACAGGCACACAATGCCTGCTAGAAGTACATCTGTTGGTGCAATCCCTTTAAAGACAATTGGACTTCTGGGGATAATGTTTGCCACTTTGGGAGTTAGACCTGCAGAATGTTTTGGCCCCAATCCTTGTCATTCTTCTCCTAAATTTACAAACCTACCCCTGGATCAAATCTTCACTCCACTTTTGGACTGAACATCTCCAAAATGTTTATGAAACATCTGGTTTGTTGCCTCTTATCAATTTGTTCTTAAGCCATTTACTAACTCCAACAACCAGCACCCTTCCCCCTTGTAGGCAACATGACTCTACCTCACTTATTATTTGTTTTTAATTTATTTATTTTAATTGGGGGCTAATTACTTTGCAATGTTGCAGTGGGTTTTGCCATACATTGACATGAATCAGCCATGGGTGTACATGTGTTCCCCATCCCTCAGGGTCATCTCAATGCACCAGCCCTGAGTACCCTGTCTCATGCATCGAACCTGGACTGGTGTTCTGTTTCACATATGATAATATACATGTTTCAATGCTACTCTCTCAAGTCTTCTTCTTGCCTTCTCCCACAGAGTCCAAAAGACTGTTCTATACATCTGTGTCTCTTTTGCTGTCTCACATATGGGGTCATCATTATCATCTTTTTAAATTCCATATATATGTGTTAGTATTTTGTATTGGTGTTTTTCTTTCTGACTTACTTCACTCTGTATAATAGACTCCAGTTTCATCCACCTTATTAGAACTGATTCAAATGTATTCTTTTTAATGGCTGAGTAACATTCCATTGTGTATATGTACCACAGCTTTCTTATCCATTCATATGCCTATGGACACCTAAGTTGCTTCCATGTCCTGGCTGCTGTAAACAGTGCTGCAATGAACATTGGGGTACACGTATCTCTTTCAATTCTGATTTCTTCAGTGTGTATGCCCAGCAGTGGGATTGCTGCGTCATATGGCAGTTCTATTTCCAGCTTTTTAAGGAATCTCCACACTGTTCTCCATAGTGGCTGTACTAGTTTGCATTCCTACTAACAGTGTAAGAGGGTTCCCTTTTTTCCATACCCTCTCCAGCATATATTGTTTGTAGATTTTTGGATAGCAGCCATTCTGACAGGCGTGAAGTAAAATTCTCACTGTTTGCAGATGACATGATCCTCTACATATAAAACCCTAAATACTCCACCAGAAAATTACTAGAGCTAATCAATGAATATAGTAAAGTTACACTAACAATGAGAAAACAGAAAGAGAAATTAAGGAAACAATTCCATTCACCATTGCTATGAAAAGAATAAAATACTTAGGAATAAATCTACCTAAAGAAACAAAAGGCCTATACATAGAAAACTATAAAACATCGATGAAAGAAATCAAAGATGACACAAATAGATGGAGAAATATACCATGTTCATGGATTGGAAGAATCAATATAGTGAAAATGAGTATACTACCCAAAGCAATCTATAGATTCAATGCAATCCCTACCAAGCTACCAATGTTATTTTTCACAGAACTAGAACAAATAATTTCACAATTTGTATGGAAATAAAAAAAAAACCTCGAATAGCCAAAGCAATCTTAAGAAAGAAGAATGGAACTGGAGGAATCAACCTACCTGACTTCAGGCTATATGACAAAGCTACAGTCATCAAGAGAGTATGGCACTGGCACAAAGACAGAAATATAGATCAATGGAGAAAAATAAAAAGCCCAGAGATAATCCCACACACCTGTGGACACCTTATCTTTGACAAAGGAAGCAAGAATATACAATGGAGAAAAGACAATCTCTTTAACAAGTGATGCTGGGAAAACTGGTCAACCACTTGTAAAAGAATGAAACTAGAACACTTTCTAACACCATATACAAAAATAAACTCAAAACGGATTAAAGATCTAAATGTAAGGCCAGAAACTATAAAACTCCTAGAGGAAAACATAGGCAAAACACTCTCTGACATAAATCACAGCAGGATCCTCTATGANCTTGTAAAAGAATGAAACTAGAACACTTTCTAACACCATATACAAAAATAAACTCAAAACGGATTAAAGATCTAAATGTAAGGCCAGAAACTATAAAACTCCTAGAGGAAAGTATAGGCAAAACACTCTCTGATAAAAATCACAGCAGAATCCTCTATGACCCACCTCCCAGAGTAATGGAAATAAAAGCAAAAATAAACAAATGGGACCTAATTAAACTTAAAGCTTTTGCACAATGAAGGAAACTATAAGCAAGGTGAAAAGACAGCCTGCAGAATGGGAGAAAATAAAAGCAAATGAAGCAACTGATAAATAATTAATCTCAAAAATATACAAACTACTAACTTCTGCAACTCAATTCCAGAAAAATAAATGACCCAATCAAAAAATAGGCCAAAGAACTAAACAGACATTTCTCCAAAGAAGACATACAGTTGGCTAACAAACACATGAAAAGATGCTCAACCTCACTCATTATCAGAGAAATGCAAATCAAAACCACAATGAAGTAAACCACACATTATTAAAATATTCTTAATGCCCCTAACAGGACCAGATAACCTGCTCCTTTGTCATTACTTGTGTTATTACCTAAAGTGGTCTATGACAATGAACTGTTTACCACAGGAAACACCCTAAGCTGTTCTTATGGAGGACTAAGGGAGGAAATCAGTGACTTACATTCCCTATGGCTGTTTCACCAGGCTCCAAGTCTCAGGGTACAGACTTGGATTGCTTTACATCCTTATCTGTTCCCATTTGCAGTGGACAAACTAGCAATGAGTTAAGATTAAAATACCTTAATCCTATCCAGCACTGATCATGCTGGAGACCTTGGGGATCCCCAACTCCAGCCCGAGAGTCCCAGAAGGTTGACCTTCCTCGACCTGCCTAGGGATCTGGTCCTTAGGAGGTTGTCATGCTTCAGCTTGCTTGGGGATCCACCAGCCCAGGATCCTAGGAGATTGACCTGCCTCGATCTGCTTAGTGATCTGGTACCTGAGAGGCTGAGCCTCAACCTGCCCAGGGATCTGCCAGTCCAGGGGTCCCAGGAGGTCGACCTGTCTTGACCTGCCTAGGGAGCTGGTCCTTGAAAGATTGTCACACCTCAACCTGATCAGGGATCTGCCAGTCCAGGGGTTCCAAGAGGTCGACATGCCTCGACCTGCCCAGGGACCCAATTGTCAGGAGGCCAACCTGCCTTGACCTGGCCAGGGATTCAATCTCCAGGAGACTATCACAGCCTGCCTGGGGATCTGCACCCTAACCCTGCAGCCTAGCTCTTAGATTGCAACAGTACTGAGTAGAATGAGCTTCTGAAATACTCACTCCTAAGGAAGTCCACCCATAAAAATAAAAGGAAGCCTATTAGTTATGGGATTGTGCCTGATCTCAGCAATAACTCAGGAGCCCAGTGAGAACCCCCATTGCCTTTCTGGAAAGGCTAAAAGAGACCCTCCAAAATTTACCAATCTAGACTTAGATTCTTATGAGGGACAGGTGATTTTAAAGGACAAATTCGTGTCCCAATGTGCATCAGACATCAGAATAGTTACAACAGCTACAACAGCAGGACCCTGCTCCCTCTTTAGATGAGATGGTCCAGACAGCCACCAATAGCTTTTATATCAGAGAACAGGAGAGGGAGGCCAAGGCCCAGGAGAGGGAGAAAAGGAAAGAGGCATGCCCATATGCTGGCTGCCCTCCAGGGAAGTCCTACAGCAAACCCCGAGTCCTTGAAGAACAAGGCACGAGGCAAAGGCCTAATCTGTAGACAAGTAGGACATTAGGCCAAAGAGTGTCCCAAACGTGACAAGTCTCCTAAAATGGCTTGTTACAAATGTGATCAATTGGGACATTGGGCAGCATTCTGCCCTGGGGACCCTGGAACCTCAAGGTCAAGCATCAAGCCTTCCCTCATGATAGTTCAACTGGACTGGAGTGGCCTACTCCAGCCAGCTCATCTGTCACAGATAACCATCATGGGGCTGGAGCCAAGGGTGCAACTGATGTGGCAGGTAGGTCTGAGAATGTCTCGGCTGACACAAGAAGTCTCCTGAGACTACTCCATAGACTTCTCCTTTCAAACCTGTACTATTTTGGGTGCTGCGGGATAAACAGTTACAAAAATATTCACCTGAGCACTTCTTTGCTGGGTGGATAAATATTTTCCCACCAGTTTTCTGGTGGTCCTTGAGTGTCCTACTCCCTTATTGGGAAGAGATCTTTCCCTGCTTTCGAAATCTTGAAGCTATTGCAGTCCTGATAGAACGTGCTTTAAAACTCTCTTTTGGGAGCAAACTATTTTTACCAGCCACCAATAGAAACAACTCCTGAAAGAGAGAGGCCATTTATGGATGTCTTATCAGAGAATCCTCAGATATCAAGTAGTGCTGATGGAAAATCCAGGACTGACTATATCCCCTTGTGAGGTTCTTAACCCAGCCATCCTCCTGCCTACTCTGGAGGGCTCTCTGCCCTTTCACTCTTGCCTAGAAACTTTGGACCACTGGACAAAACTCTGAGAGGGATTGTCAGAATATCCTCTGACCAATCCTGAGGAAGTCTGGTACACTGATGTAAGCAGCTTTGTCTTGAATGGAAAAAGGATATGCAGTAGTCTCCAATTTTGAGACCATAGAGGCTAAACGTGTGCCACCAGGTACTTCAGCCCAATTAGCTGAGCTAAAGCCCTGACTCAAGGTTTAGAACCAGGAAAAGAAAAATGAGTAGCCATTTATACTGACTCCAACTATGCCTTTCTGGTGCTACGTGCATATGCTGCTATTTGGAAAGAAAGAGGCTACTTGACCACCCGAGGGTCCCCAATCAAATATGATGACCAGATCCTTCGGCTCTTGGGGGAAGTCCATCTGCCCACTGAGATTTCAGTCTTCCACTGTAAAGGACACCAAAAAAGGAACACGGAAGTGACATCAGGGAACCAATCAGCTGATCAGGCAGGTAAGATTGTAGCATTACAAAACAATGACCTAATAGGGGTTGCCACCTTAGTTCCACAGACTAATTTGCCAGAAACTCCTTCATATACTGAAGGTGAGACTCTTAAAGCTAAGAGTGAGGGCTTTCAAAAAGATCATATAGCATGTTCCAAAAGGAGGGACTCCTTTTTCTACCTGGGAACCTCCAATGGAAATTGGTTAACTCCTTTCATGCGACCACTCATTTAGGTGAAAAGGCCCTCCAAAGATTACTAGAAACGTCCTTCAGAGGAACAGGCCTCCAAACAACTATAAAGCAAATGGTCTCCTCTTGTCCCACTTGCTAAAAAAACAACCCCCAAGGAGCTCAAAGACCCCAGCTAACACAGCCCATACAATGACATGGAACCTACCCAGGAGAGAGCTGGCAGTTGGACTTCACCCAGATGCCAGTTTCTCAAGCGTATAAATATCTATTAGTCATGACAGATACATTCACAGGATGGATTGAAGGCTTTCCCACCCGAACTGAGAAAGCTGAGGAGGTGGTAAAGCAAAAACAAAAACAAAACAGCTCCATGAAATCATTCCAAGATTTGGTCTGCCCAGGTCATTACAAAGTGACAATGGGACATCGTTTACTTCTAAGGTCACGTAAGGGGTCTCTAAAGCATTGGGCATTACTTATTACCTCCATTGTACCTGGAGGCCTCAGTTTTCAGGAAAAGTAGAAAGAGCCAACCAATTCTTAAAATCAGTGATAAAAAGATAACCCAGGAGACCTCCTTGGGATGGAAGAAGAATTTACCAATAGCTCTCCTCCACACCATATTGCCCCTAAGGAACAGGTTGGTCTCAGTCTTACGAGATGCTATATGCGAGACCTTTTGTTTATGTCAATTACCTCGTCCTAGATCCAGAGGCTCAGACCCTCTAGTCTTATGCCATGGCCATTGGGCAATTCCAATAGGATATATGCTTGTGGGGTGTCAGCCAGGAACAAAAGACTCTAAAGAGCCACTACTATATGGTCCAGGGACTCACATCCTAATTAAAGTCTGGAAAGATGGGTCCCTAAAGGCTTGACTCCAGGCCACATGGAAGGGCCTCTACCCTGTAATGCTTTCTACCCCCATGGCAGTCAAGTTTCCAGGACATTACTCCTGGATTCACTACTCATGAGTCAAGCCATGGAAGAAAACAGAAGAGGACACTCAATACACCTGTGAGCCTCTGGGAGATCTCAGATACCTATTCAGGACTGCAAATGAGTGCCATTCTATTAATTTTCTGGGGATAAGATTTCTTAGGATAGCTCTGAAGAACCAACACAGCTTGGTAGGTGTTGTACTCCAAAATAGACAGGAGATAGATCTTCTGATCCCTGAATAAGGAGGGGCTTGAGCCATCCTGAATGAGATGTGTTGTTTCTTGGTAAATACCCCCAACTAAGTTAAAGAAAGCCTAAAAACATTCAGATTCTACTGGATCTCAAAGAATGAGCTGGAGAGTTCTCAGGGTGGCTACAATCTCTCTTTGGGGATACTTCTCCTGGCGAGGGAAAATTTGGAGGTGGCGAATGCTCCTACTAACCCTTGTTATCACTACATTGATGCTGTTTATGGCTGTTCCATGTATTATTGATGTTTAACCCTTTATGTCTCTGCCCAGGTCAACAAGCTACAACATGCCATTTCAACAAGGATACATGAAACTATAGCTGACCATGGAAAATGGCACTCACCCTTAGATGGACACAGCTATAAGGACTCTGAGGCTTGAGACTAGTAAGAATGGGAGGCCCAATACTCCTCGCCATCCCAGCTCAGCAGGATGTAGCCAGAGGGACCTCAACAACCCTGTTCCCAAAGAATTGGGCCTCCCATCTCTTGAGGGAAGAATGTTAGGTAGTTAGAATAGGAAAACATTTTCCTTCAAACTTTTGCTGTGGTGAGACAGAACCAAGGAAATCACATACTCCCCCAACACCATGACCCACCAGGTGGAAACCCAGAGTCACATCCACTGGCCTACCAGGGAAGTCCTGAGTTTAAATCCATTTTATTAGCCACAAAGAAAAGGGGACTTTATTCCCACCCAACACTTTGGGAACGATATAAATTTTAATTTGTCCAAAACTTTTAAATAAGGCTCTTTATGTAGTTTTGAAAACACTTCACCAAAACAGCAAGGACACAGCAAAATCCCAGCCCCTGTCAGGCCTGACTGGCTGCACAGCCACCAAAGTCACTCTTCACAGCCTATTGGTTTCCATCCCTGAAGACTGAAGGAAAATGAGATCCTAGCTCCAGCTGAATTCAGAGTAACCTCTTTATACCATCTAGAGGTCACTGATTTGTGTTAGCCTGACAAAGAGCTAAATACGTCAAGACTCTCTTGCTTACTTCCTTAGTATCAACACAAATTTCAAGCTCTTACTCTCCACTCTCATCATCTTATCCTCTCCTCTGTGATCTCCAATTACTTTATTTTTTCTTTTTCTCTGGCCAAAATCCTTGTCTCTCTTTCTCTCCAGCATGCCTTCTTAAGATTCTTATTAGTAAAGCATAAGCTCACTTACTTTTCTAAACTTTCCTTGCTTAAAATGAAGTCTAGTTTTTCACTAAGGACTTTATTTCCACAAAAAGAGGCTGCCCTTTGGCCACATCAACAACTGGTCAAGTTTACCACACAAATGGATCTCAGGTTATGGTGAATTCTTTGTTATTCAGAGACATTTCCCCTTACCCCATGACCCCAGGCTGGGAATTTAATCACTATTTTCTTTAAAAACTAAATAAAATAGTAACAAAGCAAAATTATCCTGTTGGACTTGTGGCATTTAGTTTACTATTCTCTACTTTTAAAAAAATATTGTGTAATCTACTAATAACAACATCTTTAAATCTACCAATGATATTAATTAAAGATCTTGATATCTGAATCACAGTGTCTGTCTCTTTCTCCACCCGTGAACTATAGACCTGATTTGTATAAGGTATCAATCCCTGAATTAGGATTATCATTTCCTAGATCTGCTTATTTCTTTCACTCTATGTCTACTACAATTCCCAGTCATAATTTCAAACTGCTAAACCTCTAAGTTCCGTTCAGTTCAGAGGCTCAGTCTTCTCTGACTCTTTGCAATCCCATGGACTGCAGCACACCAGGCATCCCAGTCCATCACCAACTCCCAGAGATTGCTCTAATTCATGTCCATTGAGTCGGTGATGCCATCCAATCATCTCATCCTCTGTCATCCACTTCTCCTCCTGCCTTCAGTCTTTCCCAGCAACAGCGTTTTTCATATGAGTCAGCTCTTTGCCTCAGGTGGCCAAAGTATTGATGCTTCAGCTTCAGCATCAGTTCTTCCAATGAATATTCAAGACTGATTTCCTTTGGGATTGACTGCTTTGATCTTGCAGTCCAAGGGTTTCTCAAGAGTCTTCTCCAACACCACAGTTCAAAAGCATCAATTATTCGGCACTCAGCTTTCTTTATAATCCAACTCTCACATCCATATAGACTACTGGAAAAACCATAGTTTTGACTAGATGGACTTTTGTTGGCAAAGTAATGTCTCTGCTTTTTAATATGCTATTTAGGTTGGTCATACGTTTTCCTCCAAGGAGCAATCATCTTTTAATTTCATTGCTGCAGTCACCATCTGCAGTGATTTTGGAACCCCCCAAAATAAAGTTTCTCAGTGTTTCCATTGTTTCCCCATCTATTTGCCATGAAGTGATGGCATGATCTTAGTTTTCTGAATGTTGAGTTTTAAGCCCACTTTTTCAGTCTCGTCTTTCACTTTCATCAAGAGGCTCTTTAGTTCCTCTTCACTTTCTGGCATAAGGGTGGTGTCATCTGCATATCTGAGGTTATTGATATTTCTCTGGGCAATCTTGATTTCAGGTTGTGCTTCTCCAGCCCGGCATTTCAAATGATGTACTCTGCATATAAGTTAAAGAAGAAAGTTTCAATATTTTCTAGACCAGCAGTCTCTGGTGATACTACTTTTTTTTCCACCTGTCACCCCCGTTTCCGCCTGATGTTCCATTCTCTGCATTTCAAAATCCCTGGTCAATCTGTTAACTCTCATTTGACTAAGATGTTTATTATTTCACTGGGATTTTTATTGTATTCTTATATTCCAAACAAAATCCTACTATAAATAAGCTAGGATTCCAGACTACTTGACCCTTCTGCAGAAGATCAATCAAAGGAGTAAACTGATTTCATCATAATGCATACCAGTCTACTACATATAATGTAAACCACTGTATACTTTTCAATAAATCTGCTTTTGCCTATTTAGCTCTTTTCAATTTTCTAGAGCTGTTTCAGTTATCTTACCCTTTACTTAAAAGTTCAATTTTCCTATTCCCAGCTAATTCTAAGACTCACTTTATTGTAAATAGAAGGCACAAGAAACTTTCAAATGATAAATTTCTGAAACGTCTAGCTGCTAAATCTATAAACTTATGCTCATGCTCAGTCACTTAGTTGTGTCAAACTCTTTGAGACCCCATGTATTGTATCACACTAGGTTCCTCTGTCCATGTGATTTTACAGGCAAGAATACTGGAGTAGGATGTCATCTCCTCCTCCAGAGGATCTTCTGGACCCCAGAATCCAACCTGAATCTCCTGCATTAGAAGGTAGATTCTTTACCTTTGAGCCACCTGGGAAGTCCTAAAACTATAAACTACATATATCATAAATGTGGAGAAGGAAACAGCAACCCACTCTAGTATTTTTGCCTGGGAAATCCTATGGACAGAGGAGACTGGAAGCTTCAGTCCATAGAATTGCAAGAGTCAGACATGACTTAGGGACTAAGCCACAACCATCCATAAACACCCCCTTTTCCATCATCTTATAAAATGGGAACATGGTCCTTCTTTCTGATGTTCTCTCTCTACCTGTCCTCTGCAAGTAATCATTTTTCATATTCCCAGACATCTTAGCATATCCTTTCTTTATTTTCATCCTCTTCCAGTCTAGTGGTACCATTTCAATAACATTTTGCTTATTATTTTAAGAATGTAATTATTAACATCAACAAAAATCTTAACCACATACTCATTTACTACCAATAATGCCTATTGGTAGTTATTATTTGCCAAAGAATAATATAAATCAGAGATATACAGCAGTTGACACAGTAAATAACAATCTCTGCTTTCCTGGAAAAGAGAGGCAAAAAAGAAATTAATTGGGTAACAGTTTAGAAGGTAATGAGTTATATTGTGAAAAAATGAGCTGTGAATGATAGTAGAGAATGAGAAAGCTAGAAGAAGATTGTAATTTTTATATGAGATCATTGAGGATGTATCACTAAGAAAATAATGAGAGAAGACTAAAAGGTGAGGGAATGAAACAAGATGATATCTTGGGAAGAGGATGGATTAGCAAATTACAAAGATCTTGAGAAGCAGCATCTTTGAAAAGAATAATAAAGAGATCAGTGTAGCAGCAAACAGTGGGCAAGAGAGAGATGTAGGAGATGAAGTCAGAGAAGCAATGGGGGATAGGATTTCCTGTGAGTGAAATGGAGAATCAATGGACTTTTGAGCAAAGGGATAGAACAGTCTAAATATGCTTTAAAAGGTCACTTAGGCTTCTGTGTAGAGAACAAAATTTCTAGTGCTGAAAATCACATGAACAATTATGAGGGTTGAATAATAATACAGTCAAAAGATGAAAAAGAGAGACCAAAGATAGAGAGTGGCAAGTAACTGGAGTTTAGGTTTTGTAGATGCATCAAAATAATTGGCTGATGCTACTTCCCTGGTGGTCCAGTGGTTAAGACTATGTGCTGCAGGGGACACAGTTTCAATCCCTGGTCAGGGAACTAAGATTCCACATAATGCATGGTGTGGCCAAAATAATAATAATAATTGATCAATGAATCACCAATGAAAAGTAACTGCTGATGAAATTTGTGAGATAATGATAACTTTAAAATTTAAAGTCTAAGCATTTTCAATACAGAGTTGTAAAATGTTGTACAGATGGTTACAGAAAAATATGTGAGGAGTAAAACTGAGTTAGTTCACTTTTGGATATCTTGAGATATTAATTAGTCACTAAGAGGAAACTTTCATAAAGTAATTGGAATACATGAATATATGATATATGTATCATGTTCAGGGGAAATATAAATTGAGAATTGTTAACTATTCTTAATTGCATTCTATTCTATCTAATGTAAAGCAATTAGATTGAATTAGATTACTAAAGGAGTGAGTGAAAAGAAAGTGAAAGTGAAGTCGCTCAGTCATGTCCAACTCTTTGCGACCCTATGGATTGTAGCCTACCAGGCTTCTCAGTCCATGGGATTTTCTAGGCAAGAGTACTGGAGTGGGTTGCCTTAATAAACTGTTTCAAGCAATGAGCACTAGGTAACGTCAAGGATAAAATGAGAAAGTGTAAAAGAAGACTGAGAAGTAGGGAATGCTAAGTTAGGAAGAAAATTTAAAGCCTGTAGTGGTCTAGAAGCAAAGTGAAGAAAATTATTTAGAAAGGGAAGAGTGACTGTGCAAATGCCATTAATTCATTAGTCTGATAAGGACTCACCACCACTCAATTTAAACAATACAGAGGTCTCATAACCTTGATGAAGGCTTTTATGTTGGGGGATAGGGAAATCATGAATGGAGTAAATTTTAAAACAGAATTGAAAGAGAGGAATTTGAGACAGTAGATATAGGCAACTCCTTTTGAGAGATTTTGCTGGAAAGAGACAAAGAAATCGGATGGCACTTAACTAGAATAGAGAGTGTCTCTATGGCCATAATAGCAAGTATCCACCAGAATTTATTTTATATCAATTTAAGTGACCAGGATACATTGTCCAGGTGGAGAGTAGCTTGCAAGTGATTCAACCTGTGATATCCCATTGCATCTGAATGTCCTCCAATCAAAACTGTATCTCACCAATAAACTTGGCTGTATGTGACAACCAGTCAAGAAGTCTCATCTGAAAGTCATCCAGATGATACCTACTTAAATGGTTTCAGAAAAAGTCATCCAGATCACCAATGACCAATTAATAGACTCAGAAACCTTTGCTGCTCAGAGACTGTGCTTTACGAGCATAGCCCTTTATTACGGTAAAACAATAAACTTAGCTTTGTGATATTCTATGTCAGTTACTGAATGGTGGTCTCAGTATCTTCTGGTACTATTCTTCCTGCTACTTATATATCTCTCTATCCTCTATTCATAGCCAATATTCTTCAAAAAATTTCTCTATCCTTGATGCTTTCATGTTCTTTTATTCTCTTCCACCTAGTGGTCTATCCTGTACTAGATTTTGATTTCAGTTACAACATTTTTAATTAAACTTATTTCATTCTTTGTAAATGTTTTTCAAACTGAGTTAGAGAGAACCTCTGGGGTACAAAAGACCTTCCAAGGAGTTTATCCCAGCATGAAGAGCTTCTAGGAAATCAATTTTTAAAATCTTCAACTTCTATTTCAACTTACTCTTTCCTAAAATCACTCTGCTTGTGAAAGCCCTCAGGAGTAATGCTATCTCCACCTTACTAAATAAATCTTTACCTTTCACTCTTCTTGAGATTTAATTTGATACATTCCTCAAGAGGTAAACCATTTTCAGAGGTAAACCATCTAGTCAAAGCTTTGGTTTTTCCAGTAGTCATGTATGGATGTGAGAGCTGGTATAAAGAAAGCTGAATACTGAAGAATTGATGCTTTTGAACTGTGGTGTTGGAGAAGACTCTTGAGAGTCCTTTGGACAGCAAGGAAATCAAATCAGTCCATCTGAAAGGAAATTAGCTCTGAATATTAATTGGAAGGATTGATGCAGAAGCTGAAACTCCAGTACTTTGGCCACCTGATGCAATAACTTATTTGAAAAGACCCTGATGGGAATGATTGAAGGCAGGAGGAGAAGGGGATGACAGAGGATGGAATGGTTGGATGGCATCACCAACTCAATGTACATGAGTTTGAATAAGCTCCAGAGTTGGTGGCGAACAGGGAAGTCTGGTGCACTGCAGTCCATGGGTCATAGAGTCATACATGACTGAGCGACTGAACTGATACTGAAACCATCAAACAAAGAGACAGTTTTAAACATCAATGTTCAAAAAGCCAACTCTGGAAAGCCAACATAAACTACTGTGAGGCCTGTATTGTTCATTCCCTGTGTTCTATACTGAGCTGTTAAAAGAGAAACATGGAATCAGAGAAGGGATATTTTGACCCGTTTTTTGGATATTTTGAGTATACACACATGATGGAGTAAGGGGGCAGGAACTGTTTTATGATAAGTTTCATGTAGTGATCTTGTCTTTCCCAATCTCCAATATTACAAAAGATTCCAGTGGCTCCTGAAGGGAATCCTCAAGTATCAATAGTATGTGATTATGAGAAATATGATAATGGCTTTCACTCACCAACTGTCTCTCTTCACTTGTTATTTACTGGATAGCCCTAACAGAGCATGTTCTTCTGTGGTTAACTTATACATCAAATAGGAACCTTTACTTTCCATATGACCTACATTTACTAGAAACTCTATACTTTTTGTTCCTTGGTGCCTGAATTTCTATGAACCAATGTCATCCTAGTACCAAGTAAAATTTCTTCATGGATACATTAGATAATTGAAAGAAAGCAGTCCCATCAAGCCCATTCATTGATATATTTTTCATATAATTTTATCTGTGGTTTATTAGTTTAATCAGCCTGTAATGTAGTTACATTTCTATTATGTTTTAATAGTAATATCTACAATGATAATTCAATTGTTTAAGTTTTTTTTTTTAAGACTGGCAATTCATTTCTTATATGATATTATACATGTTTCAATGCCATTCCCCCAAATCATTCCACCCTCTCCCTCTCTTACAGAGTCCAAAAGTCTGTTATATACATCTGTGTCTCTTTTGCTGTCTCACATACAGTTATCGTTACTATCTTTCTAAATTCCATATATATGTGTTAGTATACTGTATTGGTGTTTTTCTTTCTGGTTTACTTCACTCTGTATAATCAGCTCCAGTTTCATTCACCTTATTAGAACTGATTCAAATGTATCCTTTTAAATGGCTGAGTAATACTCCATTGTGTGTATGTACCACAGCTTTCTTATCCATTCATCTGCTGATGGACATCTAGGTTGCTTCCATGTCCTGGCTATTATAAACAGTGATGTGATGAACATTGGGGTACATGTGTCTCTTTCAATTCTGGTTTCCTCAGTGTGTATGCCCAGCAGTGGGATTGCTGGGTCATCAGTTCAGTTCAGTTCACTCACTCAGTTGTGTCCGGCTCTTTGCGACCCCATGAATCGCAGCACGCCAGGCCTCCCTGTTCATCACCATCTCCCGGAATTCACTCAGACTCACGTCCATCGAGTCTGTGATGCCATCCAGCCATCTCATCCTCGGTCGTCCCCTTCTCCTCCTGCCCACAATCCCTCCCAGCATCAGAGTCTTTTCCAATGAGTCAACTCTTCGCATGAGGTGGCCAAAGTACTGAGTTTCAGCTTTAGCATCATTCCTTCCAAAGAAATCCCATGGCTGATCTCCTTCAGAATGGACTGGTTGGATCTCCTTGCAGTCCAAGGGACTCTCAAGAGTCTTCTCCAACACCACAGTTCAAAAGCATCAATTCTTCGGCACTCAGCCTTCTTCACAGTCCAACTGCTGTGATTTTGGAGCCCAAAAAAATAAAGTCTGGCACTGTTTCCACTGTTTCCCCATCTATTTCCCATGAAGTGATGGGACCAGATGCCATGATCTTCGTTTTCTGAATGTTGAGCTTCAAGCCAACTTTTTCACTCTCCTCCTTCACTGTCATCAAGAGATTTTTAGGTCCTCTTCACTTTCTGCCATAAGGGTGGTCTCATCTGCATATCTGAGGTTATTGATATTTCTCCCGGCAATCTTGATTCCAGCTTGTGTTTCTTCCAGTCCAGCATTTCTCATGATGTACTCTGCATAGAAGTTAAATAAGCAGGGTGACAATATACAGCCTTGATGTACTCCTTTTCCTATTTGGAACCAGTCTGTTGTTCCATGTCCAGTTCTAACTGTTGCCTCCTGACCTGCATACAGATTTCTCAATAAGACAGTTCTATTTCCAGTTTTTTTAAGGAATCTCCACACTGTTCTCCATAGTGGCTGTACTTGTTTGCATTTCCACCAACAGCGTAAGAGGGTTCCCTTTTCTCCACACCCTCTTCAACATTTATTGCTTATAGACTTTTGGATTGCAACCATTCTGACTGGTGTGAAATGGTACCTCATTGTGGTTTTGATTTGCATTTCTCTGATAATGAGTGATGTTGAGCATGTTTTCACGTGTTCGTTAGCCATCAGTATGTCTTTTTTGGAGAAATGTCTATTTAGATTTGTTACAGTATTGCTTCTGTTATATGTTTTGGTTTTTTGACCCTGAAGTATGTGAGATCTTAACTCCCTAGCCATGGATCAAACTTGAACCCCTTGCACTGGAAGGTGAAGTCTTAACCATTGGATCACCAGGTAAGTGCCATGAAAATTAAATTCTGAGGATGTTTTATACTTCGAAGTTTATGTGTGTGTGTGAAAGTTGCTCAGTTGTGTTCAACTCTTTGCGATCCCATGGACTATACAGTCCATGGAATTCTCCAGGCCGGAATACTAGAGTAGGTAGCCTTCCTCTTCTCCAGAGGATCTTCCCAACCATTTATAGCCCAAGGAAAAATTTAAATATATTAAATTTCAATTTACCTAGTTTTTAATAAAGTAGTGTGATACAGTGATCAGAAAATGACTAGCAAAAAATATATGATCTATATTAAATACTGCAGGTCAGAAGAATGTAATTAGGAGTTCATGTATAAAAATGAATAGTCTAAAATTAAGTAAAAATAAATAAATACATAAATAATAATAATAACAAAATATAAATAAATAAATAAAGGTG
>SJYT01061829.1:126897-160822 GCA_006410635.1 Cephalophus harveyi
ACAGTTCTTTTGTGTATTCTTGCCACCTCTTCTTAATATCTTCTGCTTCTGTTAGGTCCATACCATTTCTGTCCTTTATCGAGCCCATCTTTGCATGAAATGTTCCCTTGGTATCTCTAATTTTCTTGAAGAGATTTAATTGAAGTTAGTATTTCTAAACTTTCAAAAATTTCTTGTAAGAATATTTGCAATGATTTTTAAAGAAATAAAATTGTATAAAATATCTTATACCAAACTTTCATTGCACTTTCTATGCTATTATTATTTTTATTATTGTTCACAATTATATAAGCAATGAAGGTTGGTTTTATCCAGATAAATTTTGTGTAAAAATTAATAATCTTATCTTCAATACAGTTCTTCTGACCAAACTTAACCACTGTTTCCTTTTTCATATCAACCAAAATTTAAGTTTGGTTCTTCTCTAAACCTATAATTCTTATTATTCATACTCCCAGGTGGTACTAGTGGTAAAGAAACTGCCTGCCAATGCAGGAGACATAGAAACATGGGTTCAGTCCCTGGGTCGGGAAGATCCCTTGGAGGAGGGGATGACAGCCCACTCCAGTATTCTTGCCTGGAGAATCCCCCTGAACAGAGGAGCTTGGCAGGCTACAGTCCACAGGGATATAGAGAGTTGGATATGACTGAAGCAACTTAGCACATACATTCAAAACATATACATACAAATATTTTTAAAAGACAGGTTGGAATTTAGAAAGTACTCTATAAATTGCACATGATAAATACACGCACACATGAACACATATATCTGTCAAATGTTACTATATATCTCATTGTTTCATTAGGCTTGTAAAATGCCCTTGTAGGATTGTTAGTCTTCAGGACAAAAGCAAATAACCACTGAATCTCTGTGTCTTACAACAACAAAATCTTATTTCTGACTCACTTTCTATGAAAACAGAACTGAAGTTTTGCTCCAGGCTGTAGGTCAGTTGGCATTTAGTGCTCAATGCGTGTTCTTATTCTGTGACCCAGTCTGAAGATTGAGTCCCTGAGCTACACTGTCCTCATATGTGAGCAAAGGGCAAACTCAGAAGACACTCAGCCAAGTCGCACATGGTCAAGCCCAACAATGGGACACACATGAATAAAGCATAATTATTCTAATCATTACTCTATTATCATCCATTCAAGTTATTTTTGAGTTTTGTTCCCCCACCCTCTCTCTCTAGTTTATTTTGTCTTTTTTTTCTTTTCACCAATTTTTGCTGCAGTAAAAATCCTTCAATATATGTCTTATGGAGACATATTTAATTCTAAATAGATTCTCAAAAGCATGATTACCCTGTCAAAGCCTATAGCAAGCATGAAACTGAGTAGAAAACTTTCAAATTTCAAAAAGCTTATAGACGTTACAGTCTTTAATGTTGTCAATCTAATCAAAGAGAATTTTCTTGTTTCTATGTTTCCTTATCTCTTACTTGCTTTCTTATCTACTCTCTACTCACTTTTCTAAAATTTCTTTCTTAATGATATTTGTAAGGACTCCAAAATTTGACACATAAGTAATAAAATTAACAGCTATTAAACATTTACCATCTGCCATGCATAATGATGATACGCAATTTCAAACAAAGCTGTAAGTTATGTATATATGAATTATTATCCTCATCCTCAAATGAGAAACCTGACAGGCTAGTTAACTTGTATACATAACAAAACAAATTGAACCATCATATACATTTATGCAGTCAATCCTAGAGTCTATGCTTTTAAATTCAGTGCTATCTTATATGTTAGTATATAACTTTAATGGCAAGACAATTCAACTTCAGACATATTATAAGTTTTCTCCCACCTTACAGGGTTTTTTTTTAAATTTATTGAATTTTTACTTTACAGAAAATGTATTATTTTCTTAAAAAAGGGTACAACCTACACATCTTGATTTTACACAGTTCTTGTAGTTATTGAATAGATTGTTAATGTTACACTGAAATTGTTGGTGATTTTAAATTTACACTGGTACTTTTGTGGCTATGTGTACTGAAAATTGCAATGCCTGCAGCCAGTACTGGTAAACAGAAAGTATACAATTCTCTGCGACAATGCCTGATTACACATTGCACAAGCAATACTTCAAAAGTTGAATGAATTGGGCTACTAAGTTTTGCCTCACCTGAAATATTGACCTGAACTTTAGCCAACTTGGGCTTCCCCGGTGGATCTGCTGGTAAAAAATCTGCCAGTAATGTGGGAGACCTGAATTTGATCACTGGATTGGGAAGCTCCCCTGGAGAAGGAAACAGCTATCCACTCCAGAATTATGGCCTGGAGAATTCCATGGACTATACAGTCACAAAGAGTTGGACATGACTTTCACTATCAATGGGGGCTTCCATGGTGGCTCTGACAGTTATGAGTCTACTTGCAGTGCAGGAGACCCAGACTCCATCCCTGAGTTGGGAAGATCCCCTGGAGAAGGAAATGGCACCCCACTCTAGTATTCTTAACTGGATAATCCTCATGGACAGAGGAGCCTGGGGGCTACAGTCCATGGGGTCACAAAGAGTCAGGCAGGACTGAACGACTTCACTTTCATTTTCTTTAGCCAACTGACTACTTGCAAGGAAAATGCTTCCAAGCAGGAAACAGAAAAAATGCTTTCCAAAAGTTCATCAAATCCTGGAGCATGAGTTTTTATGCTACAGGAATAAACAAACTTATTTCTCATTGGCAAAAAAAAAAAATTAAAAAGTGTTGATTATAAAGGGTCCTATTTTAATTAATAAAGATGTGTTTGAACCTAGTTATAATGATTTAAAATTCATGGTCCAAACCTACTACCTCTTTTGCACCAACCTAGTACAACAAGAACAACAAAAAGTTTGGTTAATTTTTCAGCTTGCATTTCTATGTTGATCAGAAGAATGTATTTTTCTATTTATAAATTCTTCTTTATTCACTTCATTCTGTATCATACTTTTCCCTGTCCAGCATCACACCTGCTTAGAGCTTTTTGAATTATAGCTCAAAAAACTGAGTATGTTAGAAATTACTCAAATTTTTTAAGAAGTACTGTGGCTGTAATTATTTATTTTGCTCTTTGGTAATTTTTGTTAACTAATACAAATAGATTTGTACATATAAGTGATTTGTTTGTGCTCAGATTTTCATTTTTAATTAACAGTAATTGGAAGCAATAATTTACTTTCTTTGCAATTAATACATATTTAATTTAAAAATATAATCAACTTTTGTTCCTAGGTAGTTTTTTTATGACTATTGGAATTTTTACAAACATTTTATATATATATATATAAGATATATATAGATATCTCCTTATGGAATGAAGTTAAACTGTGGCCCTGGGCTTCTCAGGTGGCTCAGAGGTAAAGAAACCACCTGCAATGCAGGAGACACTGGTTTGATCCCTGGGTCAGGAAAATCCCCTGGAGATGAAAATGGCAACCCACTCCAGTTCTTGCCTGGGAAATCCCATGGACAGGGGAACCTGGTGGGCTACAGTCCAGGGGGTTTTAAAGAGTCGGAACTGAGCAACTAAACAACAAAACTGTGGCCCTGGCATTTCCAGGTGTAATGAGACAGTGTAGAATAGGAATTTATGAGAGAGGTTTTGGAGGAAGTAAGTAGATACATTTTTCTTCCTTTTTCTCTTTTCTAACCAGTTTTTTTTTAATTACACAGTTTGATTCTTTGTGTATCTCAGAGAATTCTGTTGACAACAGTGCTGACCAAACAGTTTCTGCACAAAGGAAAACAAATCATAAAAATATAGAAATACAATAACTGGTGCAAAATAAGGTGGATCAGCAGTGGGGAAACTGGAAAACAGGCTTGGGATAAAGAAACTCAGCTCATTGGGCACTCATTTTTTTTTTTAAACTGAGACAGAATATTATCAGTTTTGTAAAAGTACTGTTTCTTTTATTTCCTCAAACAGCTTATGAAATAAAAACACAGGAATAAATTATGCACTCAAATTTTTAGTTTAATAATTTCAATTAAAGAGAAAAATATTTCAGTTTTCAGGCACCTTTGTGAATTATTTAATTTTATATTTCATATGATTTAAAATATTTAAAAAACTTTAAAAAATATTTAAAAACTCAAGGAGACAAAAAATTTCCTCTTCTTCTCCTCAATAGATATTCATATGCCACATCTATGTTCATGTTATTTGAATTTTAATAAGAATTTTTACTGTAACTCTCTTTCTCATTTGAGTTGTGCTTTCTAAACTACGATGCATGTATATACACACACATATGCACATTCATACATACACAAATATGTTGTTGGAGGTGGATGACTGCCATTAAAAGCCATTAAAATGATTTTGCTGCTGCTGCTGCTGCTACTAAGTCACGTCAGTCGTGTCCAACTCTGTGCGACCCCATACATGGCAGCCCAACAGGCTCCTCTGTCCCTGGTATTCTCCAGGCAAGAATACTGGAGTGGGCTGCCATTTCCTTCTCTAATGCATGAAAGTGAAAAGTGAAAGTGAAATCACTCAGTCATGTCCAACTCTTAGC
Source organism: Cephalophus harveyi (assembly GCA_006410635.1). Taxonomy (NCBI): domain Eukaryota; kingdom Metazoa; phylum Chordata; class Mammalia; order Artiodactyla; family Bovidae; genus Cephalophus; species Cephalophus harveyi. Next base: position 131,418 of record SJYT01061829.1, read on the forward strand.
GACCCCATGAACAGATTTAAAATTCATGGTCCAAACCTACTACCTCTTTTGCACCAACCTAGTACAACAAGAACAACAAAAAGTTTGGTTAATTTTTCAGCTTGCATTTCTATGTTGATCAGAAGAATGTATTTTTCTATTTATAAATTCTTCTTTATTCACTTCATTCTGTATCATACTTTTCCCTGTCCAGCATCACACCTGCTTAGAGCTTTTTGAATTATAGCTCAAAAAACTGAGTATGTTAGAAATTACTCAAATTTTTTAAGAAGTACTGTGGCTGTAATTATTTATTTTGCTCTTTGGTAATTTTTGTTAACTAATACAAATAGATTTGTACATATTAGTGATTTGTTTGTGCTCAGATTTTCATTTTTAATTAACAGTAATTGGAAGCAATAATTTACTTTCTTTGCAATTAATACATATTTAATTTAAAAATATAATCAACTTTTGTTCCTAGGTAGTTTTTTTATGACTATTGGAATTTTTACAAACATTTTATATATATATATATAAGATATATATATATATCTCCTTATGGAATGAAGTTAAACTGTGGCCCTGGGCTTCTCAGGTGGCTCAGAGGTAAAGAAACCACCTGCAATGCAGGAGACACTGGTTTGATCCCTGGGTCAGGAAAATCCCCTGGAGATGAAAATGGCAACCCACTCCAGTTCTTGCCTGGGAAATCCCATGGACAGGGGAACCTGGTGGGCTACAGTCCAGGGGGTTTTAAAGAGTCGGAACTGAGCAACTAAACAACAAAACTGTGGCCCTGGCATTTCCAGGTGTAATGAGACAGTGTAGAATAGGAATTTATGAGAGAGGTTTTGGAGGAAGTAAGTAGATACATTTTTCTTCCTTTTTCTCTTTTCTAACCAATTTTTTTTTAATTACACAGTTTGATTCTTTATGTATCTCAGAGAATGCTGTTGACAACAGTGCTGACCAAACAGTTTCTGCACAAAGGAAAACAAATCATAAAAATATAGAAATACAATAACTGGTGCAAAATAAGGTGGATCAGCAGTGGGGAAACTGGAAAACAGGCTTGGGATAAAGAAACTCAGCTCATTGGGCACTCATTTTTTTTTTTAAACTGAGACAGAATATTATCAGTTTTGTAAAAGTACTATTTCTTTTATTTCCTCAAACAGCTTATGAAATAAAAACACAGGAATAAATTATGCACTCAAATTTTTAGTTTAATAATTTCAATTAAAGAGAAAAATATTTCAGTTTTCAGGCACCTTTGTGAATTATTTAATTTTATATTTCATATGATTTAAAATATTTAAAAAACTTTAAAAAATATTTAAAAACTCAAGGAGACAAAAAATTTCCTCTTCTTCTCCTCAATAGATATTCATATGCCACATCTATGTTCATGTTATTTGAATTTTAATAAGAATTTTTACTGTAACTCTCTTTCTCATTTGAGTTGTGCTTTCTAAACTACGATGCATGTATATACACACACATATGCACATTCATACATACACAAATATGTTGTTGGAGGTGGATGACTGCCATTAAAAGCCATTAAAATGATTTTGCTGCTGCTGCTGCTGCTACTAAGTCACGTCAGTCGTGTCCAACTCTGTGCGACCCCATACATGGCAGCCCAACAGGCTCCTCTGTCCCTGGTATTCTCCAGGCAAGAATACTGGAGTGGGCTGCCATTTCCTTCTCTAATGCATGAAAGTGAAAAGTGAAAGTGAAATCACTCAGTCATGTCCAACTCTTAGCGACCCCATGAACTGCAGCCCACCAGGCTCCTCTGTCCATGGGATTCTCCAGGCAAGAATACTGGAGTGGGTTGCCATTGCCTTCTCCGAAAACGACATTATCTTACTAAATTAACCAAAAACTATAGACTACTCTGATTATTAGTTTTGATCTAGATTATAATACTATATTACTACATGTATACAGTTTAAATAAAGTAGTGTAGTTTTAGATGGGAGAATGCATATGATAAGCTTTACTATAAAAAATTTTATTCTAAATTATCTAGTGACCTAATAGTGAGTTAATGTACCTCAAATGATTTAGTTTAGCTTTTGCATCATTTACACAATTAAATATGAGTGGCCTTGGGTAAGATTTGAAGAGAACACGTTTATATACAAATTTGACACGATTATTTTAAATGAACTGGAAGGAAAGTTGCATTACATGCATCTAACTATTGAGTGAAAGTTAGTTGTTGCTATAATAATTGATAAAATTTTACTATTTTTGACTCATTGAGACAATAAAAATGTGATTATACAAAAGGATGTAGATAGTTTAGTTTATACATATATATTGATTTTCTCTACTTATGTCTGTAGATAGAAATCTGTTATTAGCTTTTTATCTAAACAAGGTGATACAAATGCCTTGATTAATAAGCTCTGATTTTTTTGGCCATAATAGCAAATAGTAGGATGACATGAACTTTTGTCGATGCAGACTTTATTGTTAAGTAACTTTCTATAGTGGGAATCCCAGGTGGCACAGTGGTAAAAACTCTGCCTGCCAATGCAGGAGACCTGAGTCTGAAATATCCCCTGGGAGAAGGAAGGGGCAACCCACGGCAGTATGCTTGCCTGGGAAATCCCATGGACAGAGGAGCCTGGGGGGCTACAGTCTACAGGGCCACAAAGTGTCAGAACTGATTTAGTGACAGCAAGTTATACCTTTTCTGTTTGAGATAGTAAAATATTTCTTTGAATTCCCTAACATAACTCTGAATTATCTTGAGAATAGTTAAAATTGCTTTTAACCCTTTTAAGTGTTTTAATATTACAAAAATGTATTACAATACTGTGTAGCTGTATTGTTTTTAATAGGTGCCAGTTTTTCCAGGATTTCTGGATGCTTTTGAAAGTCGTGCTATTGGGTACAAATCCTTTAATTCATGCAGTCTATGTTCTCCCATTCAAAAGGTTTAATTTTTAGTAATCTGCTTTAGTGTGAATTATTGGTATTGCACTACAATTTTTAAACCCACAAACAAGTTTAAAAGAGTTGTAATTTGAATTTAATAACTTGAAATGATTGATTATTCTGACCTTTGAAAATTGACCGTACCAAAAATTATTAATAAGCATTTTTTTTCTGCATTCTATCAAGAGAGCAACAGTTGCTAGTGATTTTATGTTCTTATAAACTCCAAGGATGGACAATGATGAATGATGAATTTCTTTTATGTTGTTTCTTACAGCAATTATTAAATTCCAAAACTATCAGAAAGGCTGCAGTTTGTTGTCCAGCTTAGAAGTATAGTACCATCAATAAATGATAATTTGTTTTCATTGTTTCACATTCTGTTTATTAAATTTCTAAAGCTTCCTTTAAAGCAGCACGGTAAAAATCTTATAATAATGCTTTAAGATGAATTTAATAAGCAGTGATTTTTTTTCAGACAGTGATCTTTTTTGAAAAAAATTCTGAATATATTTTTAGTTTAAAGCCATTTTTAAGATTGCTTTTGTTTGGCGAAAAAAAGAGCCTTCAAGATGGTTTTGTGTTTACAAATTTAAAATGTAAGAATGCCCATATTTGTTTTTGTGGCCTGAGCTTTGTCTGCCTGGTCCCCAAAGCTGACTCTGCCAAAAACTATACAAATACATCCTTAGTGAAACTGAGGGCCCTCATATATTCTTCCTACCTGGATCTCAGCTTCTGTCTGTATCTGAAATGCATAATTTTGTCTCCATCCACAATCTTTATTATTACTTTCCTAAAGTTGTAGTATTTCAACTTATCAAGATTAAATGAGGAAGGCATTTAACTAAGGTGCTAGCCAACTAATGGCTTTAAAATTGAATCCCATTTTACTATCATTGGCAAGAAAAAAAAATTTGCTCCTGAGGTAAAATGAATCTAGATTTTTAAAGATTTTTGTCAAGATTAAGATCTAGAAAAATATATGATAATAAAAAGTTGATAAATGTTCTAAAATAAGGGAAATCTAGTTGTTATTCATTCAAACTTAAAACACACTGTTAAATGGGAGATATTATTGTTTAGGAAATAAGAAATATTAAAGAAGATATGGAATATGTATTTTTAATTATAATATGAATATAATTAGTAATAGATGAGGGACACAAATTCATGAAAGCATTGTCTTTTGCATAATTGTTTAATATCTAATAAAAATAAAATACTTGTCTTTTTAAAATACTTTTGCCTTTCTGAATCATTTCTCCTGCTTTCCTCTTCTGTTTTTATGGGCTTACATAACTGTATTGTACTTACACAGATAACCCAAAATAATTTCTCAATTTTGAAGTCCACTGAGTAACACCAATTACAACCGAGTTCCTTTTTAGTAGTACCTAGATCAAGAGAAAGAAATTTGAGGGGATATGATTAAAATTCTGCTTGCCATATCCAGCCAAATTCCTCTCTTCTAAGAGCAGAAGTGGAAGGAGGGAGTTTCACAAAATGGAAATAAAAGCAGATGATTCCTGGGAACTCACCTCATTCTTTTATAGGCTAATGTTTCCAGAGTACAAATTTAATTTGCCTCAATTTATTTTCCAATAAAAATATTCAGTTTGCATAACAAGTGATCCTTAAAACTCTAAAAAATGCTTTCAAAATTCTTACAGATCATTTATTTATAGAAAACAGCTACAGTAAAGAGCTGGTTGGACCATGTAAGGATAGCATATTAAAGAAGGATGTGAATTATATAAGAATTGCCTAGGCCTCCAAAAGCTATCCTTGTCCTAATCAAATTTTAAGCTATATTCTCGCTAACAGCTTGAAAGAGATGTGCAGATTCCCCCCTCCCCCTGTACTGCCGCTGCTGCTGCTAAGTCGCTCCAGTCGTGTCCGACTCTGTGTGCGACCCCATAGACGGCAGCCCACCAGGCTTCCCCATCCCTGGGATTCTCCAGGCAAGAACACTGGAGTGGGTTGCCATTTCCTTCTCCAATGAATGAAAGTGAAAAGTGAAAGTGAAGTCACTCAGTCGTGTCCGACTCTTTGCGACCCCATGGACTGCAGCCCACCAGGCTCCTCCGCCCATGGGATTTTCCAGGTAAGAGTACTGGAGTGGGGTGCTATCTCCTTCTCCGCTCCACGTACGAGATTTCATAAACTACCTCATCAACCTACTTCTGTAGTTCTTTATACATACCGTTTTCAATAAAGAGTGCTTTTCAAGCTGTTATTTGCGCATTACATACTTGAGACCATATCTTTATCTCTTAGTTACTTATTGTTAAAATAAGTGCATCGGGTACTGCAGAGGATTTGCATGGTAAGAGACAGAAAAATCTGGATCTCTGCTTTTGTTCAATTGCCTTAATTTCCTAAGAACATAATAAATAAACAGTCTTTATATGTAATGGTGAGTGCAAAGAGTTGGATGAAACTATATGAAATCTGGGGGTTTAAATTGACGTTCTTATAGACCTTTGACATCAAAATCTGTTAGCATGAGACTATGATAAAAATGGTGCTCAAGAAAAGACATATATCAATCACTGGCATGTCCAACTCCTGCCATAAAGTTTAGTTATTCTTCACCATTTTAGAAACTGAAGACTATTATAGGAGATAAAATATGATCACAGATGTAATATTAAGTATGTGTGTGACATAGCCCTCTAAATATCTTTTGGTATCTTCTTGCCAGCCAGGCTTACAATTTTATTTCTGTTACATGCAATTTCTATTTTATAAAAAAAATCCTCTGCTCCTCTTCTCTCTTTCTCCTTGCTATCAGTTTTCCTCTTGTTCATTCCTGCATGAAGCAGAGGAGTGGACTGTCATAGGGTGAACCAAGATAGCAGGCTGTGAAGAGGATTAGTACCTCACAAACATCAATTACAAGTTTGACACCGTTGGTCAAGGACCATTTTGGCTGAATCCAAGATGGCACTGTGGAGGAGAAAATTATACTTTATAGCTTCATCTCAAGCACTTAGCCCCTCAAAGCAGAGGTTAGAGTTGGGAACGGCCTGAACATGTGCCTTGGATTTTCTGTGTAGCAGAAAAGAGGCTTTGAGCTCAAGAGAAGCTCAGTTACATAGATGTACATCCTGTGATGCCAGAGTAACAGTTGGATGACTGTAGGAGCTGCTTCTGGTTGTTGGCTTTTATCAAAAGCTATTAGATGCAAGGGTAAAGGTTTTCATCACTAACGGAGTGAACTGAGTCTGAATGAGTTCAGTAAATGTTTGCTATATTTTATTTTATGCAATTGGAACCTAATGTGTTATATCTATTTGCATAATTCTCATGTCATACATAATGTGTTCCTGAAAATATGTATGAAATTATGTATTGATTTCAAACTAGAGAGAAATTTATCATAATATTTAGCTCTTTCACCTCTATAATTCTGCTTACGAATGCAGTCAGTATCTTGGATAATACTGGCTCCAATTTGGGAGATACAGAAAGAGACATGAAATAATAGATATTAGAGATGAGTGAATTGGAATCCCCAAATGATTTTGGTATACTGGGGTGACATAATGGGCCATATGAGATGAAATTTAACTAGACAGAAAATTCACTTAGAAACTTCAATCTGCATGCTAGTCCACAATCAAAAAAAAAAAAAATGAAGAAGAGAAGGAAGGAAGGAAGGAAGATTAGATATTAGATATTAAGTAATTAATATAGCATTAATAAAGATGGGTTCTAGAATTTAAAAAAAAACTTAGAACCATGATCAGTACAATTTTCAAAGTTATAGCAGTATTGCCATCATATAACTGGGCCACAGTTGTTAGCTACAGTTATTGAATTCTGAGGGAAGGAACTAGCATAACAAACATACTTAACACTTCTCTCCAAAATTGTCATTATAAAAGAAGTGTGATTGAGATGCTAAGAATTTCCTGTCATTCAATTTAAAATTGGTTACAGGTCCACTGGCCAGGATATTTTTTAAAAAATCATATTATGCTTTATTTGTTGACTAAATGAACTTTGGAATATATTATAATTCTGATAGTGGAATTATCATTCATTCATTACATAACTCAGTATACAAATGTTTTGTGAAAATATAGTTCTTTTCACTCATTAGGAAACTTAGTATGGAACTTATTCCTTATTAGGAACTTAGTATGTGCTGTTCCAATCCCAGTGGAGACAAGAGTAAGTAAAAAAGTCAAGGACTCTCTTCTTATTGAGGTGATGTTATAGTTGGGAAAGAAATAAAAGGGAAATATTTATATAAATAAAATAATTTCAAATACTGCTTTAGTTGCATAAAGGGAAAGATGTGCATAAAACAGCAGGGATCTGTCTTTATTTTGGAGAATGTAAATAATTTAATCACATTTTCAGTGAAGATGTCTCGAAGGGATGAAATTTGAGGGCTTGAAGGATGCCAGCCAAGTACAGTTACTAGCAGAGTTACTAATGGACAAGCAAACAATACCAAGATCTGAAATTAAAATTAGCATAGTATATTTATGAAAAAATCAGAACCTTTGTGAATGGGACTTAGTTAATGAGTCCGTCATGAGACAGGGTCAGAAGAATTCACTATACAGCCCTTTGTAAAGAATTTTGGAATTTAAGTTTTTTTCAAGTTAATTAGAAAGTTAAAGAATTTCAACCTGGGGCTTACCATGAATTGAATTATAAGTTAGAGTACATTGCTTTGCACAGAATGGATCACAGAGAGCCAAAAATGTCAAATAACAAGTTGCTAGACTGGGAGAAGAAAGTGATTGAGATAAGGGTGACAGCAATGAAGATGCAGAAAAATGAATGATGATATATTGGGATATATTGTGGAAACAGAAATGACAAGAATTTCTGAGGTCTGTATGTGAGTGGTGGAGGAAAGAGCTAAGTGAAAAAGAGCTGAGAAGTCATGACCAGCAGTCCACTGAAAGTGAAAGTGGTTCAGTCGTGTCCAACTCTTAGTGACTCCATGGACTCTACAGTCCATGGAATTCTCCAGGCCAGAATACTGGAGTGGGTAGCCTTTCCCTTCTGCAGCAGATCTTCTCAACCCAGAAACTGAACCAGGGTCTCCTGCATTGCAGGCAGATTCTTTACCAACTGAGCTATCCGGGAAGCCCAGCAATCCACTGAAGGATGAGTTTAACCACAAGACTTTTCTATGACTGTGCTGCAGCAGGAAATAACAAAGACAAAGAAAGGAAAATAGAAATAATATAATTGACTTTATTGCAGGCTGCATAAATGGTGTTATAAGACAGTCTAAGAGTCAAGATTTGTTAAATGCCTACATATATTTTGAGAGAAAGTATAGAAAATTACAGAATCCATACCATTTGACATGGTATCCAGAGAGCAACAGTGAGGCATGACCTATTAGCTTTCAAGTTTCTTGAGTTATCTGATGTATCTGCTTGTGAGACTGAGGCTACCAGGACATCTTTCTATTAAATTGTCACGATAGTGTGTAAAAATCCTACATTTGTGATTTATTTCAATCACTGTTACATGTTAACTTTCTATATTAATTAATAATTTTAAACAAACATGAATCACCCACTTCTCTTAAGATTGGTGACATTTAGAGTGTGAAGTCTTCTATTTTATCATATAATCTGAAATGACTTTATAAATTGGTAGAAACCAGATTCTTAGATATCTAAATTCTATATATCTTGCTATTTTTAAGCACATTTTCTTGGATTTCTTCCTTTTTGTAACTTTTTTACAATGTGCTTGCTTGTTTTTCATTTAAAAATATGAGTTATGGATTAACATATTTTCATTTAATAGAGCACTACTCTTCAATGTTATTAAACTGTTCACTTTTTAAATAATTCTTCCACTGTAGTAGTGCTGCTGTGATTTTCTTAATTTACTCCTTTTTTTTTTTTAAATCCACAAAGTCACTTCACATGCTTTCAATTTAAAACTTGTCATTGAGTTTTTCTCATAGAAGCTCCTTAACCCTGAAAGCTTATCTGTTAGGAGATAACAATAAACCCATAACTGGGCCGTGTTTTATGGTCTTTGTTCATGGATCTATTGAATACACTTTACCTCCCTTGTAGAATGTTTCCTTAAGTTCTTTTTAACGCTAAACTCATGATTCTTTTTATCTGAAACCTGTAAGTTGCCCATATACTCTTGGTTCAGTTGTTACTATCTGTTCTTACTGAATGGCCACTTCTGGAGAATAGTTTGATAGCAGTCTCTCAGGACACAGTTGGCATCTTGATAGCAACAGATAATGGAATTGGAATCTCTCCTTACCCTCTAGAATTACTAAAATGACTTTCAGGCAAATGTAGCACAGTTAGTAAGTTTCAACTTCTTTGCTAGAGGCAAAACTCCCTCCTTGCTTATCCAGTAGAGCCTCCACATATGGGCACAAATCCTTCAGCATGAGATCAGCTTGCAAAATTGTGCAATAGGTGAACTTACTGGGACAGTAGTTTTTTATAATTTTTGAAGCAATCTGGCAGCCAACATGGCAGCAATCTTATCCAATTCTATTATAATTTTTGATGACCTTGGAACTAACAGGACCTGATAAATATAAGGAAGAGTGAACAAATCAATTTGATTGTTTTTAAAAGCACAAGAAGTTTTACACATCCGATAAATATAGATTGCCTATTTCATCACAAAATTCATAGAAAATATTTTAAAGAAGTAAAAGAAAGATATCAAAATAGAATTCATTTATAAAAAATTGAAATATAAGTCTTTCTACATAATTTAATTGTTTTTCATTTAATTTCATTTTTGAGGATATATTTGTGATCAATAGCAATTTTAGTAGCAATGTTGCATGGCAAGGCTTTATTAAAGCTGCTTTACCTTGGTGACACAATTCAAGCTAATGTGCCAAACAAAATGTAGTCTAATTAGTACAAATGAAGGAAAGGAAGCAATTAGCCAGGAGGGAATAATGAGCAAAGGGAACTGTTATGTAAATCTAGACAGCCCTGAAAACTTCCAGCCAGGAAGCAGACAGCTAGATGTAATCACCTGTTATTCAAAACACACCTTGGAAAATGAGGGTTCTAATTCATCCTTAGCTTGATTTTAACTTGGATATAATTTACTCAGAATTATGAGCTTGAGTTGATGTTTTTATTAGTAATTGGTATGATTAATAGACCACACAGATTTGTTTAGTAGAAATATGTTGTTCATGTTATCACAATTTTCATTAAATATGAGCTAAAAAGCACTACCATATTCTAAGGGGTATTAGCACAAATTAAGACTGAAAATGCCTAACACAATGGAAACCTATTATTTGTAGTATTGTGATCTATTTTCAAAGAAAACAGAATAAAAATATTGAGTTTAACTCATCTCACATTTCTTGAAAACTCTCTGATACTTACTCTTCAAAACAGAATATATTTGAATGATATATGCAATATAGTCAATATATTTGAGTAAAGGTTCTCTTTTTAGTCCTTTTATTCACAGTGAATGATTTTGGAACTTTTCAGGTGCAATCTGGAGGAATATTTGGAGTCAAGAGTAGAGAATGAGAAAGGTAGGAATACTTGTGTGTGTTTTTCCACTACCTGATAGTAAATTATGACAATGTATGAATGAGATATCTGTGGAGGAGCTGGAAGGCTTTAAGAAAATACTGAAAATGTATTTGCTCCACTCATGATGAAGGTTGGAAGCTGGGACGAGCATAACAAAGGGTTATGAGCGTTTACTGAGTGCCCAAGGCTGGGAACGGATGACGAAGGGTCAGTACGCCCGGCCTTGAGGCGTCCGAAGGCTTCCTTCTGACCACCTGTTTCTGAGAGCAAGGACTGTGGTTTCATGATAAGACTCCCTTTAGAGTTTCACCAAAGCTATGTTATGGCTTGGGCGGTGGGAACTGTACTTTATGCTTGAATGCTTTAATGTTTATCTGGAATGGCTACGTGCAAGTCAGCATTATGCTCTTTTCCCTGAAAATTATAAAACTATACGATTAGATAATAAACTTTGTCAGTCCACTAGAGGCTGTCCCTGAGTGTCCTTTTCAGAGTGCGGTTCTCCGAGCCTTACAGATAGCAAGGGATATCAAAGAAATGAAGCACCAGGAAAAATAAACCATGGAAAACTCCAGTACCATGTGCTGTCGTAGTATTAGGAGGAAGGTGGAATTGGGAAGAGTTTTTACAATATTGTAGAGATCTATAAAATCAGAGAAATGTTAACTGAGTCTGGATCAAATTAGGATGTTGTTTGACTCCTCCACTTGGTGAATGTCACGCAGTCAGTGCATTCCTAGGACTCTGCTACAAGTGACCTCTGCTCCTGGGTGTGATCACTGGATTGCTAAAGGCCAGTACCATATGGAGTTTGAGTTAATTTCAAAACCTCTTATATGGCTAGACATTCATGAAGGTTGAGAATTTATCATTGTTGGCTAAAAGATATAGGAGTTCTCATAAGACACTCACACAATTTTACTATAAGGGGATCAACCCTGGAATTTCTTCGGAAGGAATGATGCTAAAGCTGAAACTCCAGTACTTTGGCCACCTCATGCCAAGAGTTGACTCATTGGAAAAGACTTTGATGCTGGGAGGGATTGGGGGCAGGAGGAGAAGGGGACGACCGAGGATGAGATGGCTGGATGGCATCACTGACTCTATGGATGCGAGTCTGAGTGAGCTCCAGGAGTTGGTGATGGACAGGGAGGCCTGGCGTGCTGCGATTCATGGAGTCGCAAAGAGTTGGACACAACTGAGTGACTGAACTGAACTGAGAAATTACATGGGAAGCTATTTTTTTTTTAATCACTTTTCCTTTTTGCATAAGTGTTAAATATGGTCATGAGAAAGATAATAATAATGACAATAATAAAAATAATGACAGCTACCTGGGGAAGTGAGGCAACCCATTTAACTGATGAATTTGAAAAAACACACTGGGCTTATTTAGCCAAAGCCTTTTATTTTTCCTTTCTTAGAACCCAGTGTGCGTACATAGAAAAGAAGTTCTTGCCAAATCCATGTCACTGGTCGCCTGTGGACAAGTCCTACCAAGTGGAGGTCTACCCAAGTTTAGTGTCATCTCTAGATGGATAAATCTGCCTTGCCAAGAAACTGTTATCTATTTGGTTTAGCCTGTATTAGTAATAAAAATGACAGTTTGGCTTCCATATGTCAGTTTTAATTCCTAAATTTTTTTTAGTAGAATTTAGGCAGAAAAGAAGTATGCTAGCTTTGAGGGCCCTCAGAGACCCCAATATTTAATACATTTTCTTGACATGTTTGGACTTCCCAGGTAGCTCAGTGGTAAAGAATCTGCCTGAAATGCAGGAGATATAGGAGACGCTGGTCCAATCCCTGGGTTGGGAAGATCCCTTGAAGAAGGAAATGACAACCCACTCCAGTATTCTTGACTGAGAAATCCCATGGACAGAGGAGTCTGGTGGGCTACAGTTCGTGGGGTCATAAAAGAGTCAAATATGACTGAGTGACTAGACAACAAAAACCAACATATTTAGATATGAGTGGATTTTAAGAAAGCACATTAGGTTCATGGAGAAGCTTTGAGTGAATCTCGACCATGTGGCTTTTAGGTTTGGAATTCTATGTGTGGCAAGATGTTTTTGCTAGGGAGGTTGGGTACAGTTCTTCTAACGTTTAAAGAACTGTAATTCTACAGCTGTGTAGTACATTGCCAGTGGCTGTGGAATCAGCACAGTCGAGAGGGCGATTACATCCCTCGTGGCCTTGCTCTCATTTGAAAAGCTTCTGCTAGAGAGGGAAGACTACAGTGCCTACAGGTAAATGATCCAGGAGCTGTGAAGAGCCAAAACAAGGGTGGAGAGGACGTAGCAGTGTTCAGTTCAGTTCAGTCACTTGGTTATGTCTGACTCTTTGCAACCCCATGGACTGCAGGACGCCAGGACTCACTGTCCATCACCAACTCCTGGAGTATACTCAAACTCATGTCCATTGAGTCGGTGATGCTATCCAACCATCTCATCCTCTATTGATCTACTTCTTCTCCCACCTTCAATCTTTCCCAGCATCAGGGTCTTTTCAAATGAGTCAGTTCTTCACATCAGGTGGCCAAAGTATTGGAGCTTCAGCTTCAGTCCTTCCAATGAATATTCAGAGCTAATTTTCTTTAGGATGGAATGGTTGAATCTCCTTGCATCCAAGGGACTCTCAAGAGTCTTCTCCAACATCACAGTTCAAAAGCATCAATTCTTTGGTGCTCAGCTTTCTTTATAGTCCAAATCTCTCATCCATACATGACCACTGGAAAAACCATAGCCTTGACTAGATGGGCCATTGTAGGCAAAGTAATGTCTCTGCTTTTTAGTTTGCTGTCTAGGTTGGTCATAATTTTCCTTCCAAAGAACAAGCATCTTTTAATTTCATGGCTGTAATCACCATCTGCAGTGATTTTGGAGCCCCCCAAAATAAAGTCTGTCACTGTTTCCACTGTTTCCCTATCTGTTTGCAATGAAATGATGGGACCACATGCCATAATCTTAGTTTTCTGACTGTTGAGTTTTAAGCCAACTTTTTCACTCTTCTCTTTCACTTTCATCAAGAGGCTCTTAAATTCATCTTCACTTTCTGTCATAAGGGTGGTGTCATCTGCATATATGTGATTATTGATATTTCTCCTGGCAAACTTGATTCCAGCTTGTGCTTCTTCCAGCCCAGTGTTTCACATGATGTACTCTGCATATAAGGTAAATAAGCAGAATGACAATATACAGCCTTGACGTACTCCTTTCCCTATTTGGAAGCAGTCTGTTGTTTCATGTCCAGTTCTAACGATTGTTTCCTGACCTGCATACAGATTTCTGAAGAGGCAGGTCAGGTGGTCTGGTAATCCCATCTCTTGAAGAATTTTCCATAGTTTGTTGTGATCCACAGTCAAAGGCTTTGGCATAGTCAATAAAGCAAAAGTAAATGTTTTCCTGGAACTCTCTTGCTTTTTCCATGATCCAGCAGATGTTGGCAATTTGATCTCTGGTTCCTCTGCCTTTTCTAAATCTAGCTTGAACATCTGGAAATTCATAGTTCATGTACTGTTGAAGACTGGCTTGGAGAATTTTGAGCATTATTTTACTAGTGTGTGAGATGAATACAACTGTGCAGTAGTTTGAGCATTCTTTGGCATTGCCTTTCTTTGGGATTGGAATGAAAACTAATCTTTTCCAGTCCTGTGGCCACTGCTGAGTTTTCCAAATTTGCTGGCATATTGAGTGCAGCACTTCCACAGCATCATCTTTTAAGATTTGAAATATCTCAACTGGAATTCCATCACCTCCACTATCTTTGTTCGTAGTGATGCTTCTTAAGGCCCACTTGACTTCACATTCCAGGATGTCTAGCTCTAGGTGAGTGATCATACCATCGTGATTATCTGGATCATAAAGATCTTTTTTGTATAGTTATTCTGTGTATTCTTGCCACATCTTCTTAATATCTTCTGCTTTTGTTAGGTCCATACCATTTCTGTCCTTTATCAAGCCCATCTTTGTATGAAATGTTCCCTTGGTATCTCTAATTTTCTCAAAGAGATCTCTAGTCTTTCCCATTCTATTTTTTCCTCTGTTTCTTGCATTGTTCCCTGACAAAGGCTTTCTTATCTCCCCTTGCTATTCTTTGGAACTCTGCATTCAAATGGGTATATCTTTCCTCTTCTCTTTTACCTTTTGCTTCTCTTCTTTTCAGAGCTATTTGTAAGGCCTCCTCAGACAACCATTTCGCTTTTTTGCATTTCTTTTTTTGGAGGTGGTCTTGATCCCTACCTCATGTACAATTTCATGAATCCTCCATCCATAGTTGTTCAAGCACTCTGGCTATCAGATCTAATCCCTTGAATCTATTTGTCACTTCCACTGTATACTCGTAAAGGATTTGATTTAGGTCATACCTGAATGGTCTATTGGTTTTCCGTACTTTCTTCCATTTAAATAGTAGTTTTAGGGGTCAAGAAAGATTGTCAAGCTTAGTAACATTTGAAGCTCAGGAGAGATTGGATCTTTGAAAATTTCCTATCAGAGTGATCTTGCCAGACACTGTTTACAGTTTTCAGTCACCTGTCCCTCAGCAAAAGTGTAAGAGTTCAGCAGAAACAGATGAATCAGGGTGTTCTGGTTGTTGAATCATGAGTTTAACTATATTTAATATTTATTGGAAGGACTTTTGCTCAAGGTGAAGCTCCAGTACTTTGGCCACCTGATGCGAAGAACTGATTCATTGGAAAAGACCCTGATGCTGGGAAAGGTTGAAGGTGGGAGGAGAAGATGATGACAGAGAATGAGAAGGGGGATGGCATCACCAACTTGATGCACATGAGTTTGAGTAAGCTCTGGGAGGTGGTGATGGACAGAGAAGCCTGGTGTGCTGCAGTCCATGGAGTCACAGCGAGTTGGACACGACTGAGTGACTGAACTCGTGCACTGATATACATATTTGGACAGTGAGGTCCTCACATTTTCCCAGCATGTATAGCTAAGAAATATTTTGATTATAGGAAGTATAAACTTTCTATATGTAGGAGCTTTTAGATCCTGGGAACATAGTAATATGCTTGCAGTTTAACTACAAGGCAGCTGATTCCTTGTGTGCTACAGAACATGGGGTCTAGCTTTAAGTTGTTATTGGCAAGGCTGGGTCACAAGTTCCTTAAGCTATTATTTCGGGAGTTTAAAAATCCCATTACATAATCAGGGCCAAGGAGGGCACTGTGGAGGGACTAACTGTGAATTCCTGTGGTTTCTTCAGGGTTCCAGAATGGAAGATATCACAGTAATCCCCTTCACCAGGACCTGTCCTGTTTCTAGATTCTTCCAACGATAGGAGCCAACCTTGTCACATTTTGTAAAATTTATAAGAGCCATTCTCCATTTGCCTGGATAAAATATTTTTCATCAACTAAGCATGGATAAGAACCCCAAGATCTTTTCTACCAACAATCTACAGTGAAAATTTTTTATCATATAACTGCTACTTGGAGCACTTATCCACGGTAGTTTCTAGTATTTAGTCCACATGACACTTTATGTATGCCTTAGAATAAAACTTTTAGGTACAAATTATCAGGAACAGAAAATTCTTCTTAGGAACTGAAATACCAGAGAAATATCATTTTACATTGTTAGATCAAAAAGTTAAAGTACATCCCTAACTGCTTAAGATATCACTGAAGAATGACATATATTTGGGTTATTATCAAGAACATGAAATTGTAAATGAACATTACCTTGAAAAAAATGGAAACTAAGTTAAATCCAAATATGTTCTTTTGATGGCACTGCCAGTGGATAAATGTGAGCTGATTTGAGTGACTCCTGAAAGTATATATACATTTTTAAATTGGAACAGGCCAGAATATGAATAAGTTTTCTAAATTACTTCTCAACTGATGTTCTATTTAAGTTCTGGCATATTGTATGCTGCTGCTGCTGCTGCTGCTAAGTCGTTTCAGTCGTGTCCGACTCTGTGCGACCCCATAGACGGCAGCCCAACAGGCTCCTCCGTCCCTGGGATTCTCCAGGCAAGAACACTGGAGTGGGTTGCCATTTCCTTCTCCATTGTGTGAAAGCGAAAAGTGAAAGTGAAGTCGCTCACTCGCGACCGACTCCTAGCGACCCCATGGACTGCAGCCTACCAGGCTCCTCCATCCATGGGATTTTCTAGGCAAGAGTACTGGAGTGGCTTGCCATTGCCTTCTCCGGGCATATTGTATACATATATTTAAATTATACTGAAATGTATTGGTTGACAGGTTGTAAAACCAAATCCTAACATACTAGTGATCTATTTGCCAATTTAATACAGAAACATAGAAATCCTTCTGTGTGCAGAAAGATTTAATCAAATGTAGAATAGCAGCCCACTCCAGTACTCTTGCCTGGAAAATTCCATGGACGGAGGAGCCTGGTAGGCTACTGTCCATGGGGTCGCAAAGAGTCGGACACGACTGAGCGACTTCACTTCCTAGATCCATATTGTAGTGATATATTAGTCAGAGAAATAGTATTTTTGAACTTTTAATATTACATATTGAGAAATATAGTAAAGCACCTTTGCTATCGTAAAGTACTTTTTGTGCCAGTTTTCACAGAAGTTAACTTTTAACCAAAAGCTGCTTTACTTTTGTGTGTAGAGAAATAAACGTTTTAGGGACAGCATGCCTGAACATAAAGACTGTTTACAGCTACTATTGTGGTCTTTGTTCTCAGATGAGTAGTTGCTGGTAAGTTTATCTTACTTTTTTTTTTTTTTTAAACAAGTACTTGTAAATGCTGGTTATTTGTCTAAGTGAACTCCTGCTGTTTTGTAAAGACAAACAATTAATTACTCCCAACCCCAAAACACTGTTGTCACTATAAAAATACATAGCACTTTCCACTTTCTTTGCTTATATTTAAGCCAGATTTTAATAACACTGTGTGCACTGTAGAGAGTATGTGAATTGAAAATTATAGCAACTTTCTAGGTTCTGCTCATATTCGTACATGAAGGAAAACATCTCTATTATTAAGTGGATCCCTTTCCTTATCAAATTTAGAAGGACAGGCTCTCATGATGGTTTAAAGTGTCTCATTCAGTTATATCAAGACAAAGACAAAAATATGACTTATATGCTATAATTTTCTTTTCAGTTAGATGATGCAATGAAGAGGTAAATAAATATGTTCTCCTGGAAAAGCAATGAGGTATAGATTTATTTCAGTTCAGTCGCTCAGTAATGTCTGATTTATTTAGTCATATTTATGTTCCTTTTGTATTTATAATTTCATTAAACTTGCCTTGTGATACAATTTCTTTAAACAGCAGTTTCTACATGGTTAGACAGAAGAATTGAACATGAAAGCATATAGAAAAAGAAAATCTTTCCATATAAACACAGACGATACATTTACTACAAATTTAGACTAAATATTCCACATGTGGAAGACAAAAATAGCTGGAATCAGACTTAGATGTGCTTATACGATTGTCACAAAATACAGAAACTACAAAGATTTATTGGATATCAATTAATTTATAGAAACTACCATGGATAAGTGCTCCAAACCCCCAGGGTGTTCCCCTGTGCTTTGGTTTGTGCCCTAAAAAGTTTGCAAGTTGGATGCTACGAATCATGAAATGTTGAATCCAGATCTATGAAATTTACCAAACAGCAACTTATCATAGGGGAAAAATGTCAACAGTTGCATATTAAAAGACACAAATTTCTGTCAAGAGTGTATGAAGTTGTTGTTGTTCAGTCACTAAGTTGTGTCCAACTCTTATGCAACCCCATGGCCTGTAGCCTGCCAGGCTCATGGGATTTCCTAGGCAAGAATACTGGAGTGGGTTGCCATAGGGGATCTTCTCTACCCAAGGACTGAGCCTACAGCTCCTGCATTGGCAGGAGGATTCTCCACTGAACCACTCTATAAACTTATCTACATATTATTTGCATATCTCTGGATATTGTACACTTACCAGTGTGGGAAAACCTCTACCTATCTATACTCTGTACATTCATATGGCATATACTGACCCTACATATATGCTAGAAAAGTCACTGAGATGATGCACATGACCAAGGACACGTGCACTGTAGTGCAGGCAGATGAGAGTGGTTATAACCATCCCCTCAAACTGTCCTACATATCCACGTGCTGACTGCATGTGTGTGATGTTACATCAGAAATATCAGGAAATATGAGAGCACATTAGAGACATTCAAAAGAAGAAAAAATTCTTCGGACATAGTATGCCCCAAAATAATATTCTGGGGCCTGACTGAATTGCTAATACTGTCCTATATTTTTTCTTTCTTCTTTGAGATAACAGAATGATAGGAAAGAGAGCAGTGTTTAAATGGGAGAAAAAAATACCTATGTTGATCTCTACCCTTGGGAACAAAAAATCTTAATAATACCTGGGTTCCCATTTGCTGGGGAACAGCAGAAAAATTAATTTCTGTTCCTACTCAATAAAAGGGCTTTATATGTAGTACACAGAAATAGATTGCTGTCAGAAAAAGTGCCATGTGTGTCAAAGCAAGTGGGAGGGAGAACTCTGAATGGCTCCAATGAAAAAACTGACTTGAATGCATGGCATCTTTTATTAATGACAATAGAAGTGGAAATAATTGTGTGCATCTAACGCTAAAATTGTTTTAAAGGGCAAAAATCATTTGAAAGGCAAAATTCAGATGTCAGATCATCAAAGATTACTGGCCTGGATGCTTCAAGGAAAGGTCATGAAAGACTGTTATTTCTCTCTCTAGCCCTCTCAATCTATATCTATATAACTATATTTATATCTACCATGTATATTTAAAAAGACAAAAGTTAAATTACTACCAAATATGGTGTATAAAGTTGGGTTGGATCTTGACTGAAAGAAGAGAAATTAGTGGGGAAATTAAAATTCAGACTCATTATTCCATGAGATTATTTACAAAAATATAATTCATATTTTATGTTAGATATTAAGGGTTATGATTGTGTTGCAGTTATCTGGTTGTTGTATTTCTTAGAAGATGTGAACTGATGAACCTAAGAGTGAAGAGTTATGATGTTCACAATTTGCTTTCCATTAGTACATATAAACACACACACACACACACACAAAGTACATATATATGCACACACAGAAGCAATCTTTGTTTTGCACAATACCACATTAATTAAGACATGGAGCTCATAATGGAGTCCATGATTTTAAAGTTTTAGTGGTAATTGAGATGAAATTTCTGCTTCCATCTGACTATGCAAAGTGACGGCTGAGTGTATGTGAAAAGTAGCAAAACATTAGTAAAATATTAATAATAGGTTAGGCAAGAATACTGGAGTGAGCTACTTGGTGGGCTTCCCTGGTAGCTCAGCTCATACAGAATCCACGTGCAATGTGGAAGACCTGGATTCAATTCCTGGGTTGGGAAGATCTTCCGGAGGAGGGATAGTAACCCACTCAGGTAATCTTGCCTGAAGAATCCCCATGGACAGAGGAGCCTGGTAGGCTGAAGTCCATGGGGTTTCAAAGAGTCAGACACAACTGAGCAACTAAGCACAGCATAGTCTACTTGGTACATATATCAATACATAGTTTATTTCTTGTATTTATAAAAACTTGGCTCAGAGGTTAAAACGTCTGCCTCCAATGCAGGAGACCCGGGTTCGATCCCTGGGTTGGGAAGATCTCCTGGAGAAGGAAATGGCAATCCACTCCAGTATTCTTGCCTGGAGAATCCCATGGACGGAGAAACCTAGTAGGTTACAGTCCACGGGGTCGCAAAGAGTCGGACACGACTGAGCGACTTCACCTCACCTCACCTGACTTACCTATATTCAGATAAAATATGAAAAAATTGTCTCTGTGGTAGGTTCTCTCTCTCAGGAGAGGATTAACAAGTTACATAGATATTAGAGAAAGTATAATTATTATTACAAAAACTTATTAGAAATAATTGATTCCTCCTTGAGCCCAGATAGCACAGTAATCCTAACTCCTCTTGATGATCAAGGTCAATTATCTCTTCACTTATCCTATCTTGCTGATAGTCATTGGCACAAGCATCCTGTAATGAAAAGTGATGGCCTTTACCTCATATTATATGGGATTCTTTATGAGTTTCCTGGGTCTGATGAAGTTTTCATCAGAGAACCAAGACCTCTAAACCTACAGAACTTAAACTTCAAGACATAGGAAGCAAAACTGTCCTGAGTGAATTATAGGCACAAAGGTGAGTGGGGCCACTCTTGCTTCACCTCTTTGGTTCCCAGACCCATGGGAGAAGATCCATGTAGTAAAGCTTTTCCTAAGTAACCAATTAGTATGATCAAGGAATGGTGCCACAATGGGGACCGACTGTTGGTTTTTCTTGCTGCCAGGCTGGGCACTTTTGACAGCAGCAGGAGCTATGTGAGCCTTGGTAAGTAGAAGCCCATTCTTCTGGGTTCATGCATGGCTTCCATTTATGCCAGCACTGTGTTAGCCAGTGAGAGAGGTTGGCTGGTGTTAATTGATTGAGTCTCTTTGTCTACTTGTTTATCGCCTGTTTCATGGTAGACGGTATCTGATTGACATTAACATGTGATGTGAAGATCTTCAGACTTTATGCCCACTATTATATATACTTTTTACTCTAATCCACACCTTCTTGTCCATTATCTTCTTTTTTTCCCCCTACCATTTTTCTAGTGTTCATGAGTAAGTCTAAAATCTAACCTTGGGCCATATGTCTCTCCACACAAAATGGACGATCAGGAACTCTGCTTGTTAGGAGAAATTTCCCTTGCTGTTGTATTTAAAGGTCACCACTGGGTGATCCTGTAGAGAATTCCATTTATTGTTGGCTTATATCCACACACACAGTTTGCTTTTATCCTTCCTCTAACACATAGTCATAAAAGTCCCTGCATTCTTCCACAAGTGTGAGTTGAGGGAGGGGATCTGGTACGATAATGATGGGTCACAAGGGAGCCAGCTTTCACAGTGTTTTTGCTGACCCCGTGTGTACTTGATTCAGGATGAATCACTTCTTAATAATGATGCATTATTGTTTGGGTCACGTGTACTTATAACCTGATGGATATAAGTCAGTTTATGACAGACAACTATGGCTACATGGCTATTTGGTGCCTGTGGTTAGATTCTCTGTCTCCACTATGTCCTAGTAGAACTCCAGGAACTGTATTTAGAGATATGATTTTCTGCTGATCAGATGTGATGACCATACTCAGAATGCTGAGGGTCTATGTTTTGATTCTACCATTAGATGTTGCCAATTTCTACAAGATATCTCTTTCAATCACTGATTCCTCTAATACTAAAGAGTATGACTTACCTATATTCAGATAAAATATGAAAAAATTGTCTCTGTGGTAGGTTCTCTCTCTCAGGAGAGGATTAACAAGTTACATAGATATTAGAGAAAGTATAATTATTATTACAAAAACTTATTAGAAATAATTGATTCCTCCTTGAGCCCAGATAGCACAGTAATCCTAACTCCTCTTGATGATCAAGGTCAATTATCTCTTCACTTATCCTATCTTGCTGATAGTCATTGGCACAAGCATCCTGTAATGAAAAGTGATGGCCTTTACCTCATATTATATGGGATTCTTTATGAGTTTCCTGGGTCTGATGAAGTTTTCATCAGAGAACCAAGACCTCTAAACCTACAGAACTTAAACTTCAAGACATAGGAAGCAAAACTGTCCTGAGTGAATTATAGGCACAAAGGTGAGTGGGGCCACTCTTGCTTCACCTCTTTGGTTCCCAGACCCATGGGAGAAGATCCATGTAGTAAAGCTTTTCCTAAGTAACCAATTAGTATGATCAAGGAATGGTGCCACAATGGGGACCGACTGTTGGTTTTTCTTGCTGCCAGGCTGGGCACTTTTGACAGCAGCAGGAGCTATGTGAGCCTTGGTAAGTAGAAGCCCATTCTTCTGGGTTCATGCATGGCTTCCATTTATGCCAGCACCCTGTTGGCCAGTGAGAGAGGTTGGCTGGTGTTAATTGATTGAGTCTCTTTGTCTACTTGTTTATCGCCTGTTTCATAGTAGACGGTCTCTGATTGACATTAACATGTGATGTGAAGATCTTCAGACTTTATGCCCACTATTATATATACTTTTTACTCTAATCCACACCTTCTTGTCTATTATCTTCTTTTTTTTCCCCCTACCATTTTTCTAGTGTTCATGAGTAAGTCTAAAATCTAACCTTGGGCCATATGTCTCTCCACACAAAATGGACGATCAGGAACTCTGCTTGTTAGGAGAAATTTCCCTTGCTGTTGTATTTAAAGGTCACCACTAGGTGATCCTGTAGAGAATTCCATTTATTGTTGGCTTATATCCACACACACAGTTTGCTTTTATCCTTCCTCTAACACATAGTCATAAAAGTCCCTGCATTCTTCCACAAGTGTGAGTTGAGGGAGGGGATCTGGTACGATAATGATGGGTCACAAGGGAGCCAGCTTTCACAGTGTTTTTGCTGACCCCGTGTGTACTTGATTCAGGATGAATCACTTCTTAATAATGATGCATTATTGTTTGGGTCACGTGTACTTATAACCTGATGGATATAAGTCAGTTTATGACAGACAACTATGGCTACATGGCTATTTGGTGCCTGTGGTTAGATTCTCTGTCTCCACTATGTCCTAGTAGAACTCCAGGAACTGTATTTAGAGATATGATTTTCTGCTGATCAGATGTGATGACCATACTCAGAATGCTGAGGGTCTATGTTTTGATTCTACCATTAGATGTTGCCAATTTCTACAAGATATCTCTTTCAATCACTGATTCCTCTAATACTAAAGAGTCTGCTAATTCATAAGGTTTATGAGACAGAATTATCTATGACCACAGTCTGGATATGCTTCATGCCCTTTTCAGTTCTGGTTTGCACTCAAAGTTGGCAGCATTTCATGTTACCTCATATATTTTCTCAGAACAATAAGTTGAAATATACTGGGTCTACTTTCTTATCCAACATGTGATGGAACTGTCACTTGGGTTATTCCCTACAGAAAAGAGTAAATGAAGATGAAGGTTAGTGTACTAGATATTTACTAAGTATACTAGATGTTTATTAAATTGAGATGAAATTTAGTGTACTAGATATTTCCCTTTCTTGGAATCAATGCTCATGGAAGAGAGAGAAAATAAATAGGTTGATCAAAGGGAGATGTCACACTGCAGTGCAGGACCAATGGCTGCATCATCAAACCCACAAAAGTTATGGAATTACAATGATCCTTCAAATTATTCATTTGAATTGAAATTGTCTGGAAATGATCAATGTTTGAGTGTAGAATGCCCCAGGAAAGAGCATGATCCTAAAAGAAATGACTCTTTTCAGCTGAGACAATCTCTGCAAAGAAGCTCAAGACTTTTTGCCACCAGTGAGAATTCACTTCCTTGGTGGCTCATACAGTAAAGAATCTGCCTGCAGTGCAAGAGACCTGTTTGATCTCTGGGTCAAGAAGATCCCCTGGAGAAGGGAATGGCAACCCACCCCAGTATTTTTGCCTGGCAAATTCCATAGACAGAGGAGCCTGGCAGACTACAGCCCATGGGGTTGCAAAGAATTGGGCACAACTGGGCAATTAATACGCTAACTTTTACCATCAAAATTCCAGGTAGCAAAATGAGCAAACCTTTCATGGAAGGCAGAGCTCAGTGGCATATCATAGAATCCAATACAAATCAACGATGGGCTAAATGTTTAGTCTCTATGCTGCTGCTGCTAAGTTGCTTCAGTCGTGTCTGACTCTGTGCGACCCCATAGACAGAAGCCCACCAGGCTCTCCCATCCCTGGGATTCTCCAGGCAAGAACACTGGAGTGGGTTGCCATTTCCTTCTCCAATGAATGAAAGTGAAAAGTGAAAGTGAAGTCGCTCAGTCGTGTCTGACTCTTAGCGACCCCATGGACTGCAGCCTGCCAGGCTCCTCCGCCCATGGGACTTTCCAGGCAAGAGTGCTGGAGTGGGGTGCCAGTGCATTCTCCAGTTTAGTCTCTATAAAATGAAAGTAATAATGGGAAAGAAGGCAGATATTATATTATTAAAAGTTTGCATAATTTTAAACATGATTTAAATAATTATTTGCTGGCATAAGCCTGATGGTACTTTAAATGAATATGACCATTATCAGCATTTTTCTGGTATATTGGTAAGAGAGGGCTATCACACCAGAAAAACTCTGAATTGAAAGGTTACCTCTTCCATTTAGTCTTAAGAAAATCCCATAAATTTGTTTATCATTTTCCTTTTCAGTAAAAATGTGTACATTTACTAAGATATGCAGTGTACAGCACTCCCTCACATCCCCCCAAAAAGTATACACACACAAACACACAACGATGATAATACGATCTTGTGTACACACTAGAAGAAAATTTGGCATAATTTTCTCATTATGTGGCAAATATGTGTTTGAAAATAAATACTTCTTACATACTTCAAGTGTTCCTTCTCCTGTACTCTGCATTTCTTCTAGATAAGTTTGTTTTAATTATTTATCTTAGTAGCTATCTTTATGCTAGAGTCTATGCTAGAATCCACGCTAGATTCATCCACACTTTGTACTGAGTACATGCTCAAATGGTGATATTTCAGGTAAGTTGGATTAAGTTTCATGTTCATGTTGCATCACCGGTGTTTTGAGTCTGATGCATAGCAGTTTAATAGTTTCATGATGAATGAGCAAGTAAATGAATAAATAAGTGAATAAGATAATATCCTAAAATTAATCATTCTAATATTATGAGATCCAAAAGAAGCAATCCTAGAAATTGAGGAAACACAAATAACTGGGATCAAGGAAGACAATGTCAGTGATAAACAGGTCATTATTTGGTTAATGATTATTTTCCCCACCATAATGTAAAATCAATAAAGGCTAAGAAAAAATATGACTTTATACTAATTTTCATCCTCACAATCTGTCTATACCTGTCAATTGATTGTTAATCTACAAATTTATAGATTGTTAATCTATAAATTTCTTACCTTGAATAAATGAATGAATGAATGAATAAACTGAGTCAGGAACTAGGACTGATATGTAAACACTCAAACAGAATTAGAGGTTAGCTGCAATGACTAGTTATTGCCGGAGGAGGGAAGCAGAGAGTAACAGAGCAGCTGGTACCCCTCAGAAAGTCTGCAAAAAAAGGAATTACTGCAGTGGTAGGTTGTAGTCAACAATTAGAAGAGTGGTTTATGTGACCGGGACTATGTGAGGGTCAAGAGGAAAGTTACTCCCCAAAGCCAAGTCATGCCATTTGTCAATACCAAAGGGCATTATGTTAAATTGGAAAAAAGAAGGTTAAAATATGACACAGTAGGAAAAAGCCATGCATCAGACTATAAAACAAGAAATAACAAGGCTTCAGAAATGTAGTCAGGTGGAAAATCTCTTCTGACAGTTCCTGTGTTGCTTTGTGGGTCTCTAAACCTGTTGGTCTGGGCTTGGGACTAAAATCTCTGCTTCTTAAAGTTAAATGGCTCCAGATCTGTTCCTAAGGATGCTTATCTAACATAGGGTATATAGTTTGAACTTTTTAAGATGTTAAATATTGATGGAAACAGGAGTTAAGGAACACCCCTTGATTATGGATTCAGGAACTTCTGCCTAGAGAGAGGATCTTAGCCATTAGAAACCAGTGATGAAGTTTTAGAAATCTGAAAAGATGGACAATTTTACCTAATAGTGCTTATCTCTGCTAGTTGTTCCCACATGGAATAGATGGAGCCCAGTGTCTCCTGCAGATACACTGACAGCTGCAAAGAAATAGGTTTATAGAAGTCTTGAGTATAGATTTTGCCAATAACCTTGCTTATGCTTTCTCTCCATTATTTAAATGGAGGTCATTCTGCCTTAATCTGGTTTTTATTCTAGGTTTCTTTATTTCTATAATTCTGATGTAAACTTCAAAATGCAATTTAACTTTACTATAATTACATTCAGCACATGACCAGGCCCATGCATGAATTTATGATGCAGATTTATGATGCTGGCTCCTTTCAAATCAAAAGTGATACTTTTAATGGAGGTCCATAGCTAAAATTATTCCTGACGTCTCTCATCCATGTCCCTGTTTCTTGGATGCCAAAGCAAATACAGATGAAACCTCGAGTTCATCAGTTCATTATGAATAATGATTTAAACTTGAAAATTCCTAAATCAGAGTCCTAAGTCTGTTTATGAATATTCTCTAGAGAAGCCACATGGCCTCCTCTCCCCCAGCATTTCAATATCTTTAATTGAATATATAGAGTAAATCAGGATTTCTAATTTTTCAGCTTTGGTAAGAAAGACTCAAATGAGGGCTAAGTTTGAGCACAAGTTTTTTTTTAAGTTTTCCCTTTTTTTTGTCCTATTAAAGAAGGGTTTGGGAAAGTCTCACCAAGAGAAAGAGAGGGTTCATTAGTAATACTGCTAGAATTTTATACAAAAACAATATTATAGGACCAATTGTGTACCTAAGAAAATACTCTGAGTTTCTAACTCCCAGTACCTCTGAACATAATTTTATTTGGGAATGGAATCATTGCAAATGTAATTAGTTAGGGTAAAGTTACACTGGAGTACAGTGGGATCTAGTCCAATATGACTGATGTCCTTATAAGAAGAAGGAAATTGCATGTGAATACAGAGACACATGGGAAAAACCCTGTGACCACAGAGACAGCGATTAGAGCCATGCAGATATGATCCAAGGAATAACAAGGTGCTGGTTGGAAATTAGGAAGATGAAAGAACCTCAGAGGAAGAATGGCCCTGTCGATACCTTAATTTTGGACTTAAAGCTTCCAGGGCTGTGAAATAATACAGTTCTATGCTTTAAGCCACCTAGTTTGTGG
This sequence comes from Cephalophus harveyi, assembly GCA_006410635.1. Classification (NCBI taxonomy): domain Eukaryota; kingdom Metazoa; phylum Chordata; class Mammalia; order Artiodactyla; family Bovidae; genus Cephalophus; species Cephalophus harveyi. The sequence goes on from SJYT01061829.1 coordinate 158,722, forward strand.
TACTTTCTAAGAACAGCCCTAGGAACTGAAAACAGGCAAAGACAATATTATTTGTGAATAATTATAATATTAATGTATTTATGCAAAGGGAAGATACTTAGGAAAACAGTAAAGAACACATTTTGATTAAAGATTCAAGAAACCATACAAAAGAGAAGTAAGTTTTAATCCATATGTCTTTCCAGTAAAGACTTTGTCCATATACCATTAGCAGTAGTTGCTCAATTTAAGTGAATAATATTCTGATGCTCTTTTTTAAAATTTGTTTTGAAAACTCTAACTTTTCAAAAGCAGGAGAGAATGGTTAATGTGATTGTTATATTTCTTGTCAATTTGAAAATAAGCCATTCAACAAGTTATACACAGACATGTCGATACGAGGCAGAAGTGTCACCTATATGGGGGCTTAAACACAATCTCAGAGCAACTACTGATTAAGTAATAAGCTACTCTAACTCAGTGACAATTCCTATAAAGTCAATTCTTATAAAGCCTTATAAATAAAATCATACTCATCCTTGGCAATCTAGAAGACTCAAGGAATGTCTAAGGCCATGTCATCTCAATAGTGATTAGAGAGGAAAAATACAAGATACTAGTCCTTGTCTGAAAAAAAAAATCACAGCTTCTTGAACTTTAATAGTAACCTCCAAGCCATATACATTTCCAGTGGTGAAGGGGAAAGATCTAACTGGTTAAGAAAATTTAAGTTCAACCTTTAATCAATAAATAGCTCATAATTATCCACGTTGTTGTGTATATGCATGCTCAGTCATGCCAGACTCTTTGCAACCCCATGGACTGTGGCCCACCAGGCTCCTCTGTCCATTGGAGTGAGTTGCTCGTTCCTACTCCAGGGATCTTCCTGACTCAAGTATGGAACACACATCTCCTGTGTCTCCTGCATTGGCAGGCAGATTCTTTACCACTGTGACCCCTAAGAACCAAGATGAAAGAAACAAAAACAACCCAGGACAAATAGGTGGTTTCCATAGGGGGAAAAGGGTGAGGAGTAGAGAAGGAGGCTAGGGAGATTAATAGGCAAGATTTGCAGTTTCAAAATAAATGAGTCATAGGTATGAAATGTACCATATTGGGAATGGAGTCAATATTTGCATGGTGACATATTGTAGTTGGACTTATTCTGGTGATCATTTTGAAATGTTTAGAAATACAGAATCATTATGTTATGTAACAGGAACTAACAGTGTTGTAGGTCACTTATATTTCAAAAATAAAATCATAGGGGAAAAAAATCAGATTTGTGGTTACCACAGCCAGAGAATGAGGTGAGGGGGCATTTGATGAAGGTAGTCAAAATATAGAAGCTTCCAGTTACAAGATACATAACTACTAGGGCTATAGGGCACAACATGATAAATATTGATTAATACTGCTATGTATTATATATGAAAATTCTTAAGACAGTAAATCATAAGAATTCTCAGCTCAAGGAAAGATTATTTTTAATCTTTTTTTTCTGTATCGATATTAGATGATGGATGTTCACTAAACTTATTGTGATAATCATTTCATGATGTATGTAAGTCAAATCATTATGCCATACACCTTAAATTTATATAGTTCTGTATACCAATTATATCTCAATAAAAGTAGAAGAAAAAATGAATAGGGAAATCAGAATTATATAAAAAAGCCAAGCTGAATAACACATAATAGCAAAGGTATAATTTACAATACACATTTTAAAGTTTCAATGTATTACATAGATTAAGAAAGTGTTCAGTTCAGTTCAGTTCAGTCGTTCAGTCGTGTCTGACTCTTTGTGACCCCATGAATCGCAGCACGCCAGGCCTCCCTGTTCATCACCATCTCTCAGAGTTCACTCAGACTCACGTCTATCAAGTCCATGATGCCATCCAGCCATCTCATCCTCGGTCGTCCCCTTCTCCTCCTGCCCCCAATCCCTCCCAGCATCAAAGTCTTTTCCAATGAGTCAACTCTTCGCATGAGGTGGCCAAAGTACTGGAGTTTCAGCTTCAGCATCATTCCTTCCAAAGAAATCCCAGGGCTGATCTCCTTCAGAATGGACTGGTTGGATCTCCTTGCAGTCCAAGGGACTCTCAAGAGTCTTCTCCAA
>SJYT01061832.1:6270-40815 GCA_006410635.1 Cephalophus harveyi
CAGTGTTTTCTGGGTATTTTATAGTATTAAATATTTATATTAGGAAAGAAGAAATGTCTCAGATCAATAATCTAATTTTTCATCTTAAGAAAGTTGTAGAGAAGAGTGAAGCAAATTAAACCCAAAGGAAATAGAAAGAAGTTATAAAGAATGAAGAAGAAATTAATTAAATTGAAGATAGAAAAAATAATAATATCAATGCAAGTAATATTATATTATTTGAAAAGTTCAATAAAATTGACAAACTTCTGGTTACAGTGGCCAAGAAAAAATTTTCCATAAGAATGAAAAATTGCCAAAATCAAGAATGGAAAATAAAGGGATATTACTACTGACAGCATCAGTTCTAAGAGGAATCCATTTTTTGGTAAATTGGCTAACCCTAACCTCAATATTATCAGAGTTGGATTTCAGAGTGGTAGATTTGCAGTTTTTAGTTACATTCATTCCTGGATTTTGGAGGAAAGTGAAGACAATTCTCATGATCACAACTTTGAAAACCTCCATGTTATACAAATCAAAGGAAGATTGACTGTTCTAGATGACCAGTGAATTCAATCTGTGATCTTTTATTAGATCTTGGATTAGAACTAACCAATAAAAACAGCTAGAAAAATATTCAATGGTGTATTTGGAGGAAATTGTTTCATTGAACATATGACATATATATTAAAGAACATTTTGTATATCAGCTTTAAGTTTCTGTGTGTGATAATTACATTGCAATTAGATAAATATCTTTTTTAAATGAAATACAAGCTAAAATATTTTTGTGAAGTTTCAAAAACCTAGTTTTAAATAATTGATAAATATATAATTCAATAGAGAGATTGGAATGGCTATGTACACATTGCTAAATTTAAAATGGATAACCAACAAGGACTTATTGTATAGCACATGGAACTCAGCTCAATATCATGTAGCAGCTTGGATGGGAAGGGGAGTTAGGGGGCGATGAATACATGTGTATGTGTAGCTGAGTCCCTTTGCTGTTCACCTGAAACTGTCGTAGCAGTGTTAATCGGATATTCCCCAACACAAAACAAGAAGTTCAAGAAAAATGTGTAATTTAAAATGTGCACTGTTGCCAGTGTATATGTTTAGACAGATAGTGAAAAATAAAGGATTTCATAAATAGTGAAATCTGGAAAATCTAGGTAAAGAATATAAAAATTCAAACTTCTAATTTTTGAAGCCAAATGCTAAAGAATCTGCCTGCAATATGGGAGACCTGGATTCAATCGCTGGGTCAGGAAGATCCCTTAGAGAAGGGATAAGCTATCCTCTCCAGCTTTCTTGCCTGGAGACCTCCATGGACAGAGGAGCCTGGTGAGCTACAGTCCATCAGCTACAGCTGATGGTACAGTCAGGCATGGTTGAGTGATTGACAGTTTTAATTTCTTTCTTTTTTTTTTTTTAATGAAATCTGGAAAATCTAGCTAAGGGATGTAGGAATGCAAACTTCTAATTTTTGAAGGTCACATATTTTTATACTAAAATTTGAGTTAAACTAACTATTGAATATAGTACATTCTTATAGCCAGCACTTTATAAAAAGCCAACTCACTTCACACTCCTTATAATTATTTTTGTCATCACACTGCTCAAGTGCCTTAGCCATTATGAATCTCAACCCTTCATATTCCACCTGTGTCTCACTCAGATTACAGGTAAAAGTTTTAGTGATTGTGGTGCTACATGGTGTTCTTATCCTTTCAGTTGAAGATAAAATTCAGTTTGAAAATTCCACCCTGAAGATTAGCATTCTAAGTAAAAACTAGTAGTTTAATTTTTTCAGAAATCTGAGCCTGAGGCAAAGGAATTAAGCTCAATTCCAGGGAGCAGAAGTAAAAGATGAAGTGGCAGGAAAGAAGGGAAAGACAAACAAGTAGAGATTATTGACTTGCCTACCACTAAGTAAGATAAATTACAGAATACTAGGATTACTCTTCAGAATCCATACTATCTTCATTTAGGATCCTTCTATTAGAAGGGATAATAGAAAATAGCTTATCCACAAATTCATGAATCCTACTATTCAAAGTCAACCCCATGGGGCATTAACTCCCACATACTTCCAGATTGTGCAAATGAACCTGCCAAAGAGGTCTTGAACAGCTCAGAGGAGTCCTCAGACAGGAAGTAGGAGCCCGGCTTGGGCATTTCACAAAACACTGTCAAGTTGTGCACCTGTGAAGATTTTCATGGTTCAAACAGAGTTAATACCCTGGGAACAGAAACAAGAGAAAGTGAGGGGAGAACATGTAAAGGATGGAGTATTGCATATGTGTGTGTGTGTCAGGGATGAGGGCATGTGAGTGGTGGAGACTGGATTTACAGAGTCCTTTGTAACATGCAACAGTGGACATGATCAGTTGTCATTTCTGAGATTAGGCTGTAAAAAGACTGGCTTCCATCTTGGGTTTCTCTCATATTATTTTCGGTTTGATCACTACATTGTGGCATGTAGTGAAGCTGTCCTTGAGAAGTCTCATGTATCTTGAGGGACTGAGACTTGCTAACAAGCACATGAATGCATTTGTAGTTGGGTTTTTTTCCACCCTTCCCCACCTTGAGTCTGTAGGTGTGAGCACAGCAACAGGTGGCCTACAGCTTGACTATAATTTCAGGATTGATCTCTAGACAGAGGCACTTAAATAAGTCACTCTGATTCCTCATCCCCAGAAACTAATAGAAGATACATATTTATTGTTAAAGGCCATTAAATTGGGGGCTTACAAAACAGAGACATTACTTTGCCAACAAAGGTCTGTATAATCTAAACTATGGTTTTTCCAGTAGTCACGTATGGATGTGAGAGTTGGGCCATAAAGAAGGCTGAGCACTGAAGAATTGATGCTTTTGAATGGTGGTGTTGGAGAAGACTCTTGAGAGTCCCTTGGACTGCAAGGAGATCACACCAGTCAACCTTAAAGGAAATCAATCCTGAATATTCATTGGAAGGACTGATGCTGAAAGCTGAAGCTGAAGCTTCAATACTTTGGCCACCTGATGCAAGGACTGACTCATTGGAAAAGACTCTGGTGCTGGGAAAGATTGAAGGCAGGAGGAGAAGGAGAAGACAGAAGACGAAATGGTTGGATAGCATCACCGAGTAGATCGACATGAGTTTGAGCAAACTTTGGGAGATGGTGATAGACAGGGAAGCCTTGCATGTTGCAGTCAACGGGGTTGCAAAGAGACACACTACTGAGCGACTGAACAACAACAACAACAAATTGGGGGAAGGCTATTTCTTACAGAGCAGTAAATTATATACTCTTCTGTCTCATCCCCCTTTATGGTCTGTGTCCCAGCCATCTTGTCCTAGGCTCTCAAGTGCACCCTGTTTCCCCTCATGTCTAGAGCTTTCAAATAGTGCCACCCAAGTGAAATAATAGTCTTTAATAGTAATACTTCAAGTTAATTGCAGTTGTTCTCTAAAATCTGAACTGCTTATCGCATACTCCATGCCATACTTTAAAAATGTTCTCTATTTTCTTAATGAAAACTTTCACAATTTGGAATTATATTTTTGTATGATTATTTGGCAAATATCTGAGTTTGCCAGTTGGATTGTAAGCTTACTGAGGCAAGGTTTCCCTTTTTTGTTTTTTAACTCTAGCACTCAACATAGTGCTTGATACAGTTCTTGATCAGTATATATTTTTCAATTAACATATGATTATATGATTAAATGAACAGAAACAAGAGAAACAGAACAAGAGAACAAGAGAACAGAAACAGGTATCAGTGGTGCAAAATTTTAACTATTTACAGATATATTGCCTGACAATCATAGTAATTAATAAAAAATATAAGCAATGTATTAAATTGGCAATCCAGTTACATATCAAAATTAATTATTCTAATAAAATTAATAAATAAGAAATATAGAAGGAAACAATTACTTGTTGCAGTAGAATAAAAATTTTAAATTAACAGTCCAAAACTGCGGGTATTGGCAATTTGATCTCTGGTTCCTCTGCCTTTTTTAAAACTAGCTTGAACATCTAGAAGTTCATGGTTCACATATTGCTGAAGCCTGGCTTGGAGAATTTTGAGCATTACTTTACTAGCGTGTGAGATGAATGCCATTGTGCAGTCGTTTGAGCATTCTTTGGCATTGCCTGTCTTTGGGATTGGAAGTAAAACAGATCTTTTTCAGTCCTGTGGCCACTGCTGAGTTTCCCAAAGTTGCTGGCATATTGAATGCAGCACTTTCACAGCATCATCTTTCAGAATTTGAAATAGCTCAATTGGAATTGCATCACTTCCACTAGCTTTGTTTGTAGTGATGCTTCCTAAGGCCCACTTGACTTCACATTCCATCGTCATTATCTGGGTCGTGAAGATCTTTTTTGTACAGTTCTTCTGTGTATTCTTGCCATCTCTCCTTAATATCTTTTACTTCTGGTAGGTCTCTACCGTAGTCCTTTATTGTGCCCATCTTTGCATGAAATGTTCCGTTGGTATCTCTAATTTTCTTGAAGAGATCTCTAGTCTTTCCCATTCTGTTGTTTTCCTCTATTTCTTTGCACTGATCACTGAGGAAGGCTTTCTTATCTCTCCTTGCTATTCTTTGAAACTCTGCATTCAAATTGGTATATCTTTCCTTGTTATTATAGTTAACTCTTATAGCTAGCATTGCTGCTGCATTGTCAAATCTGATTAGCTGTTTGTGTTAAGCACTTTTTTTCTGAGTGGTAAATGAGTACATAGTGTCTTTGAAAAGTGTTTCTCATTAGAATTACCCCAGGATTCTTGTCAGGATTTAGTATCTTGTGAATCCCATTAGGGTATGTGGAATTGAAGACCTGGAACATATATTTTAAAAAGAAACCCAAGTGATTTTTCACCCACGCTCAAGTTATAATTTGTAAAATTCACCATATTAGCTTGTGAATTAAAGTTGCATTCTCTGTGGGATTTCTATTCTACACCCAATTTAAATCTAGGATATGTCTATTTCTAATTCATTTCAAGCCAATTAACTTTCCTTATTTACTAATAAAATTCACATTTACTTTATTAGTGTATTTTTCTTACTTAATTTAAGAAAACCACTTTTAATGTGAATGCATTAATCAAGGCTTTCATTTTAATTAATGATACACTGAATTCCAGAAAATTGGTATGTGATTTTATTAAAATTAATTATAATGAAGTTAAAACAATCACCTTTAAGAATGTGCATGTCCTTCTAATAGGGATTATATTTCAGTGACTACTTTACATATTTCCATACATAACTCAGAGAACTGTAATGTATATTAAACCCTGGTTGCTACTGACTGTTTTTGCTGTTCATTCACTGTGATAATACTATGCCTAAAAGGAATGTGAGACTTAGGGGTTTGAAATGGCTAAAGGGAATGTGCAAGTTGCTCAGTCATATCCAACTCTTTGCTACTCCATGAACTATAATCCATGGAATTCTCCAAGCCAGAATACTGGAGTGGATAGCCTTTCCCTTCTCCAAGCAAGGGATCAAACCCAGGTCTCTCGCATTCCAGGTAGATTCTTTACCAGCTGAGTCACACGGGAAGTCCTTGAAATGGCTAAGAGCATGTGCTCATCTCTTCATTCAAAAATCACATTGAAATTACAGAATACTCACAAAATAAAATAAACAGTTAAAGACTTGGAGGTCCTGAAAAATCAAGAGGAATCCCTTGTAAAACTAAGTATTGGGTTATTTCTGAAGGATACAAAGCCAACAAGATCAGATTCACTTTAGAGGATAACCTAACCTGAAGCTCAATAAAAGCAAAATTAAGAAACTTCAAAATAATTGTGATTCCAAATATCCTAAAATGCATTAGGTCAAGAAATAGTTGGGAAACTAGAGAAGATTGCCTTATAGCCAAGTATGAAATATATTATTTGTACCAGTAATTTCTTATCATTTTCTGTATCTAGAGAATTTGTCCTAGAATACCCTCCCAAGAGATCAAGTATGGCAGCTTCCCAGAGTGTTGAAGTTGGAAAGGGAAGCTAAAAGGTGCTTAGGAAAACTTCTGATGATTAACATATAAATGGCTATTTCTTCCTGCTCAACAGAAAAGTGAGACCAGACTCAAATTCATAATTGCAACTACAGCTAGAAATCAAGTAAAGTAAAAGTGCATCTGCTGTTTGGAAAAGAAAGAAACATTTAGTGTTGTGCTGAGTGAATAAAAATAAGTCACTTCAACTGCTAATATTGATCAGTGTTAACTATTGCTATAAATTTACACAGAAAAATCCATAATGACCAACATCTGGGAGAACATAGAAAAGGAGCACTAGCTGGAGCAAGTGAAATAACTATTAATGAAAGAAATTAATACTAAAAAGTAGAAAATAGAAAAAAATTAATAGAAAAAAATACACAAATAATAAGTATCTTTATTTAGTAGTTTTGAGAAGGTGGCATTTCTACAGAACATGAATATAAAACTTTTTAAAGGGAGCTTGGAAATTTAAAATAGATGCAAATGCAACCTCAATAATATGGATACTATTGAGGAACATTGCTGTTTGGTCACTAAGTTGTGTCTGACTCTTTGAAACCCCACGGACTGCAACATGCCAGGCTTCCCTGTCCTTCACTACCTCCCAGAGTTTGTTCAAATTCATGTCCATTGAGTCAGTGATGCTGTTGAATAGTCTCATCCTCTGCCACCTGAGGAACAGATATATTATAAGAGAAAAAGGATCAGGATACATGTGAAAGAATCCTGCACTGAAGAAACTGTGAGTGTCTACATGTTCTGGAGGACACTTTCTTCCTGAACCTCATTGGCTTCTCACAGTGAAGGTCTGAATATCAACTAAGAAGTGCTTATGGTGATGCAGACTGAAGAAGGAAAAAAATAAAGAAGGAATTACATCACAATAAAACCTGGATCTACTCTATATTAAAAATTGTTAGAGACATCACTGTGCCTACAATGGTCCATACAGTCAAAGCTATTGTTTCTCCAGTAGTCAGGTACACATGTAAGAGTTGGACCATAAAGAAGGCTGACTGCTGAAGAATTAATGATTTCAAGCTGCAGTGCTGGAAAAGACTCCTGAGAGTCCCTTGGATAACAAGGAAATCAAACCAGTCAATCCTAAAGGAAATCAATCCTGAATATTCATCGGAAGGACTGATGCTGAGGCTGAAGCTTCAATACTTCGGCCACCTGATGCAAAGAGCCCACTCACTGGAAAAGACCAGATGCTAGAAAAGATTGAAGGCAGGTAGAGAAGAAGGTGACAGAGGATGAGAAAGTTGGATGGAATCATCAACTCAATGAACATGAGTCTGAGCACACTCCAGGAGATAGAGAAGGACAGGGCAGCCTGACATACTTCAGTCCATGGGGTTGCAAAGAGTCAGACAGGACTTAGTCACTGAAAAACAACAACAAAAATTGTCTACCAATGCCCCTTTATTTATTGGCTTCCCAGGTGGCACAAAAGTCATAAAGAGCCCACCTCCCAATGCAGGAGACATAAAAGAGGCAAGTTCCATCCTTGAGGTGGGAAGATCCTCTGGAAGAGGAAATGACAACCCACTCCACTATTCTTGCCTGCAGAATCCCAAGAACAGAAGTGCCTAGCAGTTATAGTCTATAGGGTCATAAGGAGTTGAACAACTTGTGTTTAAGACATGAATATCATTCAGTCTATTCAAGCAACTATAATGCCTTCACACATAGAATAAAAGCACTAAAATATTCTTACTAAATTTGGATAAATGGCAACCATATGGATTATGAGCCAATGAATATATAATATGAAAAAAAAAAAAAAAGTTCCCAGGAAGACATTGATGTCTAAAGAAGTAACTAACAACTAAGAAAAAAAAAACTTAGCTAGGCCTTCAGTCAAGACGATAACATAAGAATAATTTTCCCAAGTCATAAAAAGTTTCTACAATAACTCAGCAGAAACGTTGCTTAAAACAAGCAAATAAAGTGAAAGTGCAAGTCGCTCAGTCATATCCAACTCTTTGCAACCCTATGGACTGTATAGTCTAGGAATTCTCCAGGCCAGAATACGGGAATGGGTAGCCTTCCCCTTCTCCAGGGGATCTTCCCAATCCAGGGATCAAACCCAGTTTTGCTGCATTGCAGGCAGATTCTTTACAAGCTGAGCCACAAGAGAAGCCCCTGCAAAAGCCAAGCAAACTATATTCCATTTATTCTCTCACAGTGCTGGAGGCCAGATGAAAATCGGTATTACTTATTGGAAATCATGGTGGTGGCATTACCATGGTCCCTCCAGAGACTCTAAAGCAGAATGTTTTCCTTGACTCTTCTAGTGTCCGTACTGTAGGTATCCTGTCAAATATGGCCCATTGCTCCAGTCTTCACGGCCAGCATCTTTAAATCTCTCGGCTCCATCTTCACATTGCCTTTCCCCAACTGTGTAAAATCTGAGTCTTTCTTGCAAGGATACGTGTGATGGCGTTTACAGCATAGTGGTGGCACTAGTGGTAAAGAACCACCTGCCAATGCAAGAGACATAAGAGGCACAGTTTCGAGCCCTAGGTCAGGAAAATCCACTAGAGGAGGGCATGGCAATCCACTCCAGAATTCTTGTCTGGAGAATCCCATGGACAGAGGAGCCTGGCAGGCTATAGTCCATGGGATTGCAAAGAGTCAGACACGACTGAGCAATTTCGTATGCATACTCACTGTAGTTCATCATAATTTTTAATCACAAGACCTCAATTTATTCACATCTGCAAATACTCGTGTTTTTCCAATATAAGGTCACATTCACAGTCTCCAGGGATGAGAATGTGTGCATCCTGGGGGTAGACATTTTTGAGCCTACTATGATGCAGCAATATTGATAGATTCACAGTGAAATAATACTTTAATTTTAACTAGCATTGAACATATACAATATTTACTTTCAAAATACCTTAATGAGCATAGGAGAGCATTAGAAAAATGTTCACTTCAACTGAGAATGTGTATTTATAGAAACCTTCACCATCATTCTTCACTCAGGTCCTGTGATAAGACAGATAATGTAAATGAATGAGCTTTGAAATATCTGTACAAAAAAATGTTGCTAAAAATCTACTGTTTCTACTGGAATTTCAAGGAAGTCAAAATACCATCCTGATGAAATTATAACAAACTGACAAAATAAGAAGGCATTTATTGAGAAACTAATAGTAAATAAAAAAATCTTTTATTTCTTAGAATTAGTTATCAAGATGAACAAAAGTCCTATGTTACTAGAAGTGGATATTGGGAAAATTAGAAAAAAAATAAAGCACTGGTCATATTTTAAAGTCTACAGGTAACCCTGAATTAGGCTTCAGGAGCTAGAATTCATGGTTATGGAGTAGAATTCCATAAATAGTGATCAAAAATACATACATACATAAATGAATAAATAGATACTTTTTCAAATATCAAACAAAGCTTTCATACTGTTCATTAATCTTACTGAATGAGCACCTGATTCTCAGAGAAATGGTCTCAATCTCATCAAGTTGAGGCAGCTGCCATTCCAAGGAAAATAAACAGAGAGGAAGAAAACATTCTATTTATAGGAGTATTTTATTTTATTTTTTTATAGGAGTATTTTAAAAGAACACCCATCAGAATCTCTTTGGCTTGAACAAGTACAAAAATAAAATCTATTACATTTTAACTGGAATAGGGCAGAGTGAATCAGTTTCCTAGTTCTGAAATGTTAAAGGGCAGACATTTCATTCTATTTCTTTCTGGCTTCTCTACATCAAAAAAAAAAAAAAAGATCCATTCTTGAAAGACGGCAGCAGTAGAAGACCTGGTTACAACGTATGGTCATCTGGTGAATGACTTTGATTACACTGGGTCCTGGTGCTGTGAAAATCAGGTTAAAAAATATATAAGAATGGTTTCTTTTCAGTAAGGAAAATACCAGGAAATTCTCTCATAAAAGAATAAAAATTAATCCCAAGAAAGTGAGAGAAAAACTTTAAGCATCCTTATTTTACAAGAGGCAAAGGCTTTAACAAGAAATGGATATTTTTGTTGTCTTTTGAGCTTTGAAAGATATTCTTTCTCTATTTTTTTTCTTAACTTAAATCAACCTGAAATTTTATGTAAGAATATAATTTTAGTTCTTTGAATTGAGTCTGTTTTAGAAACAGCAACAAAAAAGTTATTTACAAAAGATACGTTGGTATTATTAAAATTTGTAGGACTGAGCTCCATAAGTTTAGGGTTGATGTTTTTTCGAAACATAGAAATTTCACAGCCTAGAGAAGAACCTGCCCCTAAATCAGTTCAGTTTACTTCAGTCGCTCAGTCATGTCTGACCCTTTGCGACCCCATGAATTGTAGCATGCCAGGCCTCCCTGTCCATCACCAACTCCCGGAGTTCACTCAGACTCACGTCCATCAAGTTGGTGATGCCATCCAGCCATCTCATCCTCTGTCATCCCCTTCTCCTCCCACCCCCAATCCCTCCCAGCATCAGTCTTTTCCAATGAGTCAACTCTTCGCATGAGGTGGCCAAAGTACTGGAGTTTCAGCTTTAGCATCATTCCTTCCAAAGAACACCCAGGACTGATCTCCTTTAGAATGGACTGGTTGGATCTCCTTGTAGTTCAAGGGACTCTCAAGAGTCTTCTCCAACACCACAGTTCAAAAGCATCAATTCTTCAGTGCTCAGCTTTCTTCACAGTCCAAATCTCACATCCATACATGGATGGACTACTGGAAAAACCACTGCCTTGACTAGACGGACCTTTGCTGGCAAAGTAATGTCTCTGCTTTTGAATATGCCATCTAGGTTGGTCATAACTTTCCTTCCAAGGAGGAAGTATCTTTTAATTTCATGGAGGCAATCACCATGTGCAGTGATTTTGGAGCCTAAAAAAACAGCATTCAATAAATTTTGTTGAATGAATTAATGATAACTGATATTTAGTTTGGACTAAATGACACTTAAGTAAATTAAAATTAGTAAAACAGATTGTTTTATTATTAGCTCAGCTCTGTCTCTCTGGGGCCCAGTGAATATTAGATAATATATTTTCTGGGACTATGGTCATGTATTTCTACATGGTATCCTATTTCTCAATAAAGGATATCCTTGTGGTTAAGTGGTTTTCATTGCTTTAAACAATGAAAACCATATGTGAAAATGATTAGTATTGAACTGCTCAGTTTGTGGTACACTATTATTAGAAGCATTAAAAAAACATGCTGAAATTCATAGGCTTAAAAATGTAACTTGATGAATAAACAGTTAGATTGCTTCAGGAAATAAACCAGGACTAACATTTCAGTTCAGTTCAGTTACTCAGTCATGTCTGACTCTTTCCAACTATTTATTTAAAGGAAATTCTTTTTCCCATACTGCAATACAGGCAGTACTTTGAGCTATTGGCTATTCACTTAAAAGTGAACTTGTACTTTGTTTATTAACAGAGTATACATTAAAATATTTTCCCTCAGACCTAATCTCTTATTAATGAATTTATTATGATCATATCTAAAATATTAATTTTATTGATTATGGTTTTTTAATCTGTCTGTTAGCCAGTGAAATGATTTCCAAGTCATTGCTAATGTAAAAATGGGCCCAGTCTCACAGCTATTCAAAAACAAGCCCATAAAGTCTTAAAGTATAACTCCAGTGATTTTAATTCTTGCATTCAGACTGAAGTATACCAAAGCCTGAAAAATTAGGCCCCAAGCTGGGCATATTAGAAAGACATATCACACTATGAAGTTTTCTCCAAATAAAAATCTAAAACATTTCAAATACACACACACACACACACAGATGGGAGTAGGGGTAAGATGGAACTAGAGAACCTCTTTAAAAGGATAGTTTATGAGATAGACAATTTTCATTACCTTTTTTTCTATAAATAAAAAAGGTTTACATTGAATGCACTGCTGCTTTTAACATGTTTATAACATCATCACCTTTTTTTCATAAACTGAGACATACGATTTTATGTATTAGATATGCTGGAAAAGGTATAGTAAATAAATAAGATTTGTTGATAATTACTGATTGTAAGAATTTTTTTTTCTCATTAATTTCATGTATACTTATTTTTCCTGTAGATTGCTAGGCTCCTCTGTCTACCCCATGGACTCTCTACCCCACCAGGCTCCTCTGTTCATGGGATTTCCCAGGCAAGAATACTGGAGTGGGTTGCCATATCCTTCTCTGGACAAACTTCCCAACCCAGGGATCAAACCCAGGTCCCCTGAATTTCAGGCAGATTCTTTATCGTCTGAGCCACTGGTAACTAGAAATAAATACCTTTATTTAAAATTTTAAAAAATAAAACCTATAAGAATTTTTAAGATAAAATTATTAGAAAATATTTGTGTATGAAAGTCTCTTCCTTAGAACATCAGAATATATGAAATCTCACGGCGATACATTTATTTGGAAAAAGCAGACAGTAACTTCTTAAAAATAAAATAAAGAAAAAAGGCATAAAATATTATTTTCAACTTCAAAATAGCTTATAGGTTAAAAAAAATATTGAAAATAACGAGTACAAGGAGAGATAAGCAAATGTAATAGCACCAGAAATAGTGTCAAACTTTCGTTTTTCAAATAAATGCATTAGCAAAGTTCTTAAATTGTGTGATAAATTGTAGGAGCTTTAGGAATGCTTGTCCTTGCTGTTGTTTTTACTGTTATGTTTTTTATTTAAATTATAAGCATTTTTAGATTTATCTTCTGTTTAAATGCCTAAAGAATTAAAATATATCATAAACATATACTTAGAGAGAACTCTAATTTGAATGACAGTTTTGTTATTCACTACTATCCATTTTGCTGAAGCCTGGCTTGGAGAATTTTGAGCATTATTTTACTAGCATGTGAGATGAGTGCAATTGTGCGGTAGTTTGAGCATTCTTTGGCATTGCCTTTCTTTGGAATTGGAATGAAAATGGATCTTTTCCAGTCCTGTGGCCACTGCTGAGTTTCCCAAATTTGCTTGCATATGGAGTGCAGCACTTTCAGGGCATCATCTTTCAGGATTTGAAATAGCTCAACTGGAATTCCATCACCTCCACTAGCTTTGTTAGTAATGATGCATTCTAAGGTCCACTTGGCTTCACATTCCAGGATGTCTGGCTCTAGGTGAGTGATCATACCATCGTGATTATCTTGCTAGTGAAGGTCTTTTTCGTACAGTTTTTTCTGTGTATTCTTGCCACCTCTTCTTAGTATCTTTTGCTTCTGTTAGGTCCATACCATTTCGGTCCTTTATCGAGCCCATCTTTGCATGAAATATTCCCTTGGTATCTCTAACTTTCTTGAAGAGATCTCTAGTCTTTCCCATTCTGAAGTTTCCTCTATTTCTTTGCATTGATCACTGAGGAAGGCTTTCTTAACTCTTCTGGCTATTGTTTGGAACTCTGCATTCAGATGCTTATATCTTTCATTTTCTCCTTTGTTTTTCACTTCTCTTCTTTTCACAGCTATTTGTAAGGCCTCCCCAGACAGCCATTTTGCTTTTTTGCATTTCTTTTCCATGGGGATGGTCTTGATTCCTGTCTCCTATACAATGTCATGAACCTCTGTCCATAGTTCATCAGGCACTCTATCTATCAGATCTAGGCCCTTAAATCTATTTATCACTTCCACTGTATAATCATAAGGGATTTGATTTAGGTCATACCTGAATGGTCTAGTGGTTTTCCCTACTTTCTTCAATTTGAGTCTGAATTTGGCAATATGGTGTTCATGATCTGAGCCACAGTCAGCTCCCGGTCTTGATTTTGCTGACTGTATAGAGCTTCTCCATCTTTGGCTGCATAGACTATAATCAATCTGATTTCGGTGTTGACCATCTGGTGATGTCCATGTGTAGAGTCTTCTCTTCTGTTGTTGCAGGAGGGCATTTGCTATGACCAATGTGTTCTCTTGGCAAAACTCTATTAGCCTTTGCCCTGCTTCATTCTGCATTCAAGGCCAAATTTGCCAGTTACTCCAGGTGTTTCTTGACTTCCTACTTTTGCATTCCAGTCCCCTATAATGAAAAGGACATCTTTTTTTGGGTCTTAGTTCTAAAAGGTCTTGTAAGTCTTCATAGTACCATTCAACTTCAGCTTCTTCAGTATTACTGGTTGGGGCATAGACTTGGATTACTGTGATTTTGAATGGTTTACTTTGGAAACGAACAGAGATCATTCTGTCGTTATTGAGATTTCATCCATGTACTGCATTTCAGACTCTTTCACTGACCATGATGGCTACTCCATTTCTTCTAAGGGATTCCTGCCCACAGTAGTAGATATAATGGTCATCTGAGTTAAATTCACCCATTCCAGTCCATTAGTTTGCTGATTCGTAGAATGTCCACGTTCACTCTTGCCATCTCCTGTTTGACCTCTTCCAATTTGCCTTGATTCGTGGACCTAACATTTCAGGTTCCTATGCAATATTGCTCTTTACAACATCGGACCTTGCTTCTATCTTCAGTCACACCCACAACTGGGTATTGTTTTTGCTTTGGCTCCACCCCTTCATTGTTTCCGGAGTTATTTCTCCACTCATCTCCAGTAACGTATTGGGCACCTAGGGACCTGGGGAGTTCCTCTTTCATTATCCTATCATTTTGCCTTTTCATACTGTTCATGGGGTTCTCAAGGCAAGAATACTGAAGTGGTTTGACATTCCCTTCTCCAGTGGACCATATTCTGTCAGACCTCTCCACCACCATGACCTGCCCATCTGGGTGGCCCCACAGGGCATGGCTTAGTTTCATTGAGTTAGAAAAGGCTGTGGTCCAAGTGTGATTAGATTGACTAGTTTTCTGTGATTATGGTTTCAGTGTGTCTGCTCTCTGATGCCCTCTTGCAACACCTACCATCTTACTTGGGTTTCTCTTACCTTGGACTTGGAGTATCTCTTCATGGCTGCTCCAGCAAAGTGCAGCCTCTGCTCCTTACCTTGGAGGAGGGATATCTTCTCACTGCCCCCCCTCCTGACCTTGAACGTGGAGAAGATCCTCTAGGAATTCCTGCACCCATGCAGCCATCGCTCCTTGGATGGGTTGTTCCTTTCAGCCGCCACTCCCGACCTCAAGCACGGGGTAGTTCCTCCCAGCCGCAAAAGTACTGGAGTTTCAGCTTTAGCATCAGTCCTTCCAATGAACACCGAACGCTAATCTCCTTTAGGATGGACTGGTTGGATCTCCTTGCAGTCCAAGGGACTCTCAAGAGTCTTCTCCAACACCATAGATCAAAAGCATCAATTCTTTGGCGCTCAGCTTTCTTCACAGTCCAATTCTCACATCCATATATGACCACTGGAAAAACCATAGCCTTGACTAGACGGACCTTTATTGGAAAAGAAATGTTTCTGCTTTTTAATATGCTATCCAGGTTGATCATAGCTTTCCTTCCAAGGAGTAAGGTTTTTTTTTAATTTCATGGCTGTAGTCACCATCTGCAGTGACTTATTGGAAAAGACTCTGATGCTGGGAGGAATTGGGGGCAGGAGGAAAAGGGATGACAGAGGATGAGATGGCTGGATGACATCACTGACTCAATGGATGTGAGTTTGAGTGAACTCTGGGAGTTGGTGATGGACAGGAAGGCCTGACATGCTGCAATTCATGAGGTTTCAAAGAGTCAGACATGACTGAGTGACTGAACTGAACTGACTATCCATTTTGAAGAGATTTGTAAATTATTCAAATAGAAAACTTATTAGCCAGTATATTTCCTGAAATATATTCTTGTTAATAAACTAAGTTACAGCCATTTAGTCATATTAATATAATATGCAATGTTTGTAATATTATGGTTGTGTATATGTGAGAAAAATACATTTTAAAATATTATAAAACCACTTGAAAATACAGAGGAAAAATATTACTTTTTCCTAAACTTAAAATTAGAAAACAGAGCAAGGATAAATGTTTATTTAGATGCCCACAAATAAAAGTATTGGAAAAGAAATAAATTTTAATCCAACTGTGCATTGTGTGTTGTGCTGTGCTCTATTGCTTCAGTCATGTCCAACTCTTTGTGATCCTATGGACTATATAGCTTGCCAGGTTCCTCTGTCCTTGGAATTATCCAGGCAAGAATACTGCAGTCAGGTGTCATGCACTCCTCCAGGGGATCTTCCCAACCAAGGAATTGAACCGGTGGCTCCTGCATCTCCTGTGCTGCAGGCAGATTCTTTACTGCTGAGCCACCGGGCGAAGCTCCAACTATACTTTATGTCAGGAACTATACATAAACATAAGAGGTATTATTAAGATATGCTGAATATTCTACAACTATTAGTTTTATAATGAAGCAACAACAAAAAGCTCAAGTCATACATGTGATGCAGAATGAGTCAACTCAAAGCTCAAAAATGAGTTATTTAAGATTTGAATGAGAGTGAAAAAAGTCAAGCTGAATGCAATCTTTACTACAACAGAGGCGATAATTATTATGGGACTAAGATGGAGAAATGATTATTATATCAGGGGATTTAGTTAGGCTCTAGAATAAAGGAGGGAACATCTGAAATGAAATTTGAGGTGACAATACTATCAGGGAGAAATTTCAGTAAAGTAGGTTAACCAGCTATAGAACGTGCATTAATCAAAGGGGAAATGCATACACATGGAAAACACGTTGGGAAAGTGAAAACAATTGTTGAGGACTTCGTTTTTATTATAGATGCTAGTTGTTATAAAATGCTCCTAGGAAATTAAATGCAAAATGAAAAAAGTTATCACTAGATGGGAGTCTAGACTAAATGTAATCTCTAATGTTAGTAAAGTACACACAGTACTTTAATGTGTGTAAGGTTGCATTCTAAGTGTTTCTCATGAATTAATTTATTCTTGGCAACAGATATGAAGATCTACATATATGTATCTCCACTTTATGTATGAGGACCAAACACCTATAGATGCTGAATAATGTACTGAAGCAAATACAGTCTAAAAAAGGCAGATGTATTAAGCTCACCCAAATATTCTGACCTCAGATCTCTGCTCTTAACAATTACACTTAAACACAGCTTCTCCATTTTTTAAGTGTGATGGCTTTGAACAAATATAATAACACTTCAAATTCTCATTGCTGTTCCAATAAGAATTCAGGCTATGCCATTTGGTATAAAATTTTATTTTTCCAAGGATACCAAATCTACTAGAATTCTTATAAATATTTTTAAATGTTTATTCTCAATACCCTCTCTGTTGTATTCTTAAACCCATATATGTAATGTGAGTGTAAAAATGACAAACTCTTTTTATTTAAAAAGTAGGGAACATGCATGTAAATAAGGCTGTATTTAGAAATTCATGATTCTTGCTCTAGTTTAATGAAAAATATTTATTGATAAACAGCAGACTTATTGTTGCCAGAATTCAGCAAAATAAAGAGATGTGTATAAGAGACAGCTATTAATGAAAGAAATTAATACTAAAAAGTAGAAAATAGAAAAAAATTAATAGAAAAAAATACACAAATAATAAGTATCTTTATTTAGTAGTTTTGAGAAGGTGGCATTTCTACAGAACATGAATATAAAACTTTTTAAAGGGAGCTTGGAAATTTAAAATAGATGCAAATGCAACCTCAATAATATGGATACTATTGAGGAACATTGCTGTTTGGTCACTAAGTTGTGTCTGACTCTTTGAAACCCCACGGACTGCAACATGCCAGGCTTCCCTGTCCTTCACTAAATTACACATGCTGGGCACTAAAGAATATATGGATTTGATTCAAATCATGCTTTTTTTTTAAATTTAATCTTGTACTGGACTATTTTTGTTCATTTACATCTAAATTTACTTTAGGAAAAATATATTATTTAATGAAAAAGTGCTTGAGTCTATTCAGCAGTCAAATTCAGAAAAATTGACAAAATTTGCAAACATTGATTTAAAAGAAAAATCACCCAATAGTTCTTTTGAAGAGAGGCACAACAAATGTTTGAATCTGACAGTTGGATTCTATCAGTTTTAGTAACTGTTTTCTTAGACCATCCTGAGATCAGTGATATTAACTACATCCTGAGGTCTGGAGAGTGAATGTTTGTCAGCTGGCCAATTTGTTCTGAAAATGTTAGCTCTCAAGAGAAATCTCCGTCTTTCAGACCTGTCTTTTTTCACATCAGCCTCTAGCTGCCAGTGCCAAACTATGTATACATTCCTGAAAGTGAAAGTTGCTCAGTCGTGTCTGATTCTTTGTGACCCCAGAATTCTCCAGGCCAGAATACTGGAGTGGGTAGCCAGCCATTCCCTCTTCCAGTTCTTCCCAACCCAGGGATGGAACCAAGGTCTCCCACATTGCAGGCGGATTCTTTACCATCTGATCCGCCAGGGAAGCCAAAGAATACTGGAGTGGGTGGCCTATCCGTGCTCCAGCAGATCTTCCCAACCCAGGATTCCAGCCGAGGTCTTCTGTATTGCAGATGGATTATTTACCAACTGAGCTACCAGGTAAGCCGGTATATATTCCTAAGAGACGTCAAAGATCCTATATCTCCTAATTAGCTAGAAGGGAATATCAGAGAGTTTCTCTCTCAATCACACACACACACACACACACACACATAGCTTGTAGTCAGTAAACTGTATATGGCATAGTATTTGCAACATTGCTTATCTGATTTCTTCTTAAAGTTTTCAACTTTTAAAGAGTAGCAATTGTAGATCATTTTGTGAAATAATCAAAACATGCCTTTAACGTTTGGTCTAACACAGAATAAGTTCCTTTTTTTTGAAATGCAACTTTTTCTATCTAACTCTTCTGTTACTCCATGTCTCCCTCCTGTTGCAATGACACTTACCTAAAGATCTGGAAAGCTCACACATGACATGTATGTTAATATCTTACTAACTTCAGAGTAGTTCTTATTTTGTATTTGCTTTGCATGTTCCATCATCATATATGCTAGAGCATCATTTTTTCTTCCTGAACAATCTTAGCATTTTTGACCACAGATGTATGAGTTTATATCTAGACTCTCTATTCTGAAGCACATGTAGTAAAATTGGAGTGATACAGAAAAGATTAGCATGGCCCCTGTGCAAGAATGAGATGCAATTTGTGACGCATTCCATAGTTTTAGGGCTTTCTTGGTGGTTCAGATGGTAAAGAATCTGTAATGCAGGAGACCTGGGTTCAATCCCTGGGTTAGGAATATCCCTTGGAGAAGGGAATGGCAACCCACTCCAGTATTTTTGCCTGGATAATTCCATGGGCAGAGGAGCCTGGTGGGCTACAGTCCATGGGGTCACAAAGAGTTGGACACGACTAACACTTTCACTTTCCCTATTCTGTTTGTTTATCCTCATGCCAGTATTACACTATTTTAATTATAGTAGCTTTATAATTAGTCTTAAAATTATATAGGGAATGCTCTCTTCCAAAGTGCTTAGCTATCTTAGATCATTTGCATTTATATATAAATTTTAGAATGTTTATTTCATCATAAAAAAACTGCATTAAGTCTACAGAGCAACAATTAAGTCTCTATTTTAGTCTTTTTTCTAACTTATCTCAGTAATGCTTTATAATTTCTAATTCACAGCATTTAACATATATTGGATCAAATATATCACAAAATATTCACGTTTGTTGATGCTACACTAAATGACATTTTTTAAAGTTCAGTTTCCAGTTTTTCCTTGCTGGAACACAGAAAGACTATTGACTTTCATATATTGATATCATACTGTTTCCTTGCTAAACAAATTTGCAAGTTTTAATAGCTTTTTTAATAGATTCCTTAAGATATTCATTGTATACAAGCATGTCAACTGTGAATGAAGACAGTTTTGCTTTTTTCTATCCAATTTGCATAGTCTTATTTATTTTGCTTACCTAAGTCCACAGCTAGTACTTCTAGATCATTATTTAATGGAATTAGTGGGAGTGGAAAAAACCTTTTGTCCAATCATAAAGTCAATTTTATAATTTTACCATTACATACAACATTAGCTGTTACTTTTCTAGTTTAGAAAGGTATTTTTCATTTCTGGTTTTTACTGTGTAGGTCTATAATGCATTCTGAAATAATTTTCGATTAAGGTAAAGATTGAGGTTATTTATTTATTTGTTTCATACGGATATCTACTTGTTCCAAAAGAATTTGTTCTAAAAACATCCCTTTCTCCACTGGTATTTTTGTTGAAAATTAAGTAATCATTTATGAGCATATATATATCCTGATCTTCTGTTACATTAATCTATATTTCTATATTTACACTGGTAGCATACCAATGTGATGAAGTAGATTTATGGTAACTCTCAAAATCAGGTGCATATGTTCCAACATTGGTTTTCTCTTTGAAAATCATTTAGGCTTTTCCAGGTTCTCTGCATTTTTACAAAATGTTTAGAATCACTTGTCAATTGCTACAAAATAATAAATATTTTCTTCCATATTAATTTAGATTCTATTAAATGTACATTTTGATTTATTGATGATGCTATTTGGAAAAATACATTTAATAATAAATATTCTCATGACTTATAATCATCATCATTCTACACACAATGTATATAACAAATAAAACATATACAACAAAACAAGCTAGTTTGTTGGTCATAGCCATTGGTATGAAATATTGCGATTCATCAAATGACAATGAAGTGTTTCTTGAATATAGGTTGGATGATGACACAAGGGTTTGTTCAGGCTTCTATTGTGTTCTAGTGGTTAAGATGCAGAGATTCTTAAGCAAGGGGCAAAGGTTTCATCCCTTGTCAGGGAACTAAGACCCCACATGCTGCATGGCACAACCAAAAATTTTTTTAAATTAAAAAAATGAAACTATGGAGATAATTGAGGATATCCCCCACACCTTTGAAAAGATAATATAAAATATTTTTAGAGGAATCTAATAAAGGAAGATACATTCATATAAAATTAAACAAAATATAAAAATTAGATGAGCAGAAGAAGTCATCACTTTCTTAGAGAAAAAAAGCATATACAGATGAAAATAAATAAATAAGAGGAACATTGAAATTGTCATTCTCACTATAATATGGGAAAGGTAGCCGAGAGATATTTCATAGAAGCAATGGGCCTCCTGGCTTACATAATCTCAGTTAAACTTATCCTAGCACAATAGTTTAAAAATTCTAACTCAAGCTTGTAGTGTTTAGATACTGTTGAAAATTCATTTGGTGGGGATATGGATAAATTGACTTCTCAACTAATGAAATTACTGTAACAATTCCTTTATAGATACTTAGATTTAATGTATTCTAACATTTTTGCCTGTTTGGTACTTCTTATAACTTTTAATTTATCCATATTCATACATGGAAATTGAGTCAGAAAACACTCATACTCATTAGAGGTAACATATATATCATTCCAAATTTTATTCTATGGGTAGGTTTGAAACTTTGCTTTTGTTATTTTTCCTTTCTTTTGTCATTGTAATTTGACTTAATTTATTAATATAATGTTTTATACTTAACTACACTTCCTATATTCTCTTAATTTTTCTTTACAGTTTATTTGATGCATTTTTTTCAAAAACATAGGGATGGTTTAAATGATCAAATTTGACATTCATTCTTGTTAAACACGTTTGGGAATTAAAAATGACTGTGCTCATTGACTCCTCTTTTCTGTTAGCAGCTGGTATGAGAATCAGTTTCTGCCTAAATGCAGCTTGAAACTGGGATATGTGAATAACCAATAGAAAAAATATGTATTAGCAAAGATCATTAACTAGCTTTGATGGAGTATTCTGTTTCAGTCAGAGTGAGACTAAATTACAGTTTGTCATCTTTATAAACCTGGAGAGGGAAATGGCAACCCTCCCCAGTATTCTTACCTGGAAAATCCCATGGACAGAGGAAGCTGGCGGGGTCCTTTGGGGTCATGAAGAGTCAGACATGAGTAAACAGCTGAGTGTGCATGCCTGAATCTTGTAACAGTAAAGAAATTAATCATTATCACATTAGATTATTCTATTTATATCCAATTATTTTATTATATTCTATTTATATTACATTATTCTTTTTATATTAGTTGTTCTATTTACATTAAGCTATTCTATTTATTTTATCCATACTAGTTGGCAATCCCTGAAAATTGTCAGGCTCCCCTCTTTCCTTATTAAACTTCAACATTGCCTAAGACTTCCCAGGCGGTACTAGTGGTAAAGAACCCATCTTCCAGGGCAGGAGACATAAGAGACTCTGGTTAGATCTCTGGGTCAGGAAGATCCCCTGGAGGAGGAATTGGCAACCCACAGCAGTGTTTTTCCCTGGAGAATCCTATGGATAGAGGGGCCTGACAGGCTAAGTCCATGGAATCTCAAAGAGTCAGACAAAACTGAAGCAACTTAGCACTGCACAGAGAGTTCAGATTGAGCTGCCCTTCCCTAGCTTTTCATCCAGAAAAGACCACAGACCTCATTGACCTCTTTTACCCTAAAGTTCATAAAGCCATTTTTTTTAAACTTCCTGACTTACTGGTTAAAAGATGTATGAATTGAGTCAGCTATGCTAGAAGCTTCTCTTCTAGCTCAGTTGGTAAACAGCCTGCCTGCAATGCAGAAGACCCAGGTTCAATTCCTGGGTCGGGAAGATCCCCTGGAGAAGGAAATGGCAACCCACTCCAGTATTCTTACTGGGAGAATCCCATGGACGGAGGAGCCTGGAGGGCTGCAGTCTATGGGGTCACAAGAGTCAGACACAACTAAACACACTGCCTGCTAGAAGCAGAACTGTGGGTTAGAATGTGGCTTTGATTCTGAAGTTTAGCTCTAAGATGCTGGGAGCAAGAGGGTTTAAGAATCCTCGACAATGCCCCATAATTTCCTTGCTTTCCAGAAGTAACTGGAGACTCGATCTCCCATTGGACTCGGTGCCACATAAAGGCAGTTTAGTAGCTCAAACAGGTGTCTTTGAAACCTCTAACCCTGCCAAAGAACTTGGAAGAAACCGGTCTGGAGCCTTACCATAGATACATAGGTGTCAAACTGCTGACTATGCACAATACAGATATTCTCTTGAAGGAGAGATCATTTTGAATGATCTTCTGCTAAAACATTAACAAGAAAGTGCCTCCAATATACACATCTCCTTAAATTCAGCATAAAAGAACATCCTTTATTGCCCCTTTTCATTGGTATTGGTACATGAACTTCAATATCATGTAAGGTTGTCTTTAAGTAGGCATGAACATTTCACTATTTCATATACTTCTCATTAAAACACTCTTCTCTTTGCATTCATTCTAACATTAGGATAGTTCTTTTAAACTTAGGTATACATGTTGCTGAACATGGTGTTCAAAAAGCTAGTTTATATACAAACTAAAACAGCAAGATTATCAGTCACACATTTCTTTCCTGTATGTGAAAAATAACAAATTGTACACTAAACACTCTTTTACTCCTGGTATGTGAATGTACTTAACAGCTCTGTATTTTGCTCCTCTTTGTTTTATCCATTCTCGTGGATGGGTGAGGTTGAAATACAATTTATGTACAGCTATACTTTATTACTTGCTCACCATTATGAGATTAAAAGACCAATATCTTTCTAAAGGTCATAACTGACAGGTTATTTGCAATATTTTTATAGCTCTACATGAAGAAAAATTAATTTGCTGCATCTGTTCATACTAGAAAAACTGTTTTTGGGAAACATAATTGTAAAAGTCTCTCCTGTAGTAAAGACTCATGATTCTACTGTTTTGGATATGGCCTATAGTCTCAACAATATTGTGAGAGTTGGAATGTAAGTGGGAGTAAAGGCACCAATTCTATGCCTCAGATTATCATTAGGATATGGAATGTTTAAACAGTTTCTACTCTGCCCTCAACTTTATCTTATCTACCTGTCCCATCAATGCTATGTTTTAGCTTTGGTTTCCCAGAAAGCAGAATATGAGTCAAATCTCATATATTCATTTTTATTGGAGGAATAGCAATTAAGCAAAAGCAAAAGTGCAGGAAAAAGAGGAATAAGAAATAAAATGTGGTGTTTGATCAAACTGAACATAGTCTCCCACCCTCAAAAAAAAAAAAAAGTATCGTTGTTCAATTACAGGACATCTCCTTGAGATTACACAGAACCATTGATATAAGGTCAGTTCCTTGAAGGAAGATAGAAAAGCCATTTCTCTGCTAATTGCTTCCCATCTCCTGACTCTTGTAATCAAATCTTTGAGAGACATTAATTTGCCTAAACTGGGCCACTAGGGTGAGGATTTGCACTTGGACTTGAATCCAGCTCAGGTGGACTGGATGCTGGATTTGCTACAGCTCATGACTTGGAGGGCACACTGGCGGTCTTACCTAATATCCATCCCTGGTCCCACAGCACCCTGGGAATGGCTTACAGTGTTCAGAGATGAGACACAGTCACTGGAGCCAGGGTTTTACCGTCATTGCCTTCACTCTGGAAATCAGGGTAACTGTGAGTGATGTATTGACTCAGTTTATAAAAGTTTACCCTTCAAGCCAATTAAATAGCATGTGGTCTTACTGGATAAAAATCTGTTAGAAAAAAAAGGCCCTCAATTCTTAAGAAAGAAGGAGTAAGTACAATCCCTCAGAATATAGTGGTCAATTTTAATATCCTCCAACATATCACTTGATGCTACAGATGATCCTAGAAGCTACAAATGATCCTAGAAACAAAACTGATATTTATATTATACTTCCATATTCATTCTAGATTTCACTCACTTTTCTACAACATTTTTGATTCTCACTTATCTGTCTGATGGAGTGGTAAGAAATTCATTCTCTTGAAAAGTGCAACTGATCATTGATAAGAATTTCCTGCTTCTACCACTCAGTTTGCAAACATTAAAGTTGCCATGGGACCCTGTTAGCTCTCTTACACCCTGTTACAATGTAGTTCACTAAGATCTTGACCATTCCGATATTCCAGAAAACAATATACTGATTCACTATACTAATGATATCATATTCACTAGACCAGGGAAACAATAAGTAGCATGTGGTTTTACCTACTAAGTCACAGGCAAACTACAGCGTGAGGGATAAACTTGCAAAGATTCATCAATCTGAAGTTATTTGTGATGTTTATGTGAATCTAGTGCTCTGGGACATTAGAGGAAATTCTCCTAATTTAGAATACTTGTTATATATCAAACTTCCAGTTAATAAAAATGATACATGTCTTTTAGTGAACCGCTTAAATTTCAGAAGGCTTGTGGATACAGTTCCAGTGTTTTTATATGGCATTTTAGAAGGTTACTTGATTTGACCTGAAGCATAGAGTGCTACATCATACTGCAGACTACTATTTGGGCATATAATCCAGCAGATATGATGGTAATAAACGTATCTAAGGAAGATAATGATTCTACATGGAGTCATAAAGGATTCCCTACAACCAGAGGTAGTATAGACAGAGGTGGAAAGAAGGAGGCCTGGTTGAAATTTTGGTATAGTCTATTGCCACTATGGAAAATGGACTTCTAGCTCATTACAGTGCCTCCCCCGTTTTCTCTGGGCTGACTCTGAAGGGGTTTGGTGATGGGAAATGCTCCTAGTAGACAAAGATCAAGCAATACACTTAGTTATCCAATATGTATGTCTAAGATGTGGAAATACTCTAAATTCTGTGCCGTGGTGGAGAACTCTGATATGAGGTCAATGACCAGAAAAGAAAAATGTTAGAAGTTTAGAACAGGAGAGTTCTGGCAAAAATACATATGGCTTATACAGAACTCCTTAGTAAGGGCTCCTTATTCTTAGTAAGAATAAATCATGATTAGTGGCCCTACCATGAGAAAGAGGAGGCCATGCAGATGGATGGCTATTCTTGCTGGTTCAAACAGCCAACATCACGGTAGAGAAAGATATGCTCTTCCAGTCTAAATAATTCTGAATATTAAATTTGCTCTGGATATAGACTGGGGCTCTCATGTTCCCAATTTATACTTTTTTATAGAGCTAAGTAAACTATTTCTATATACTGAAGACACCCAAATTCAGTATTTAGTATCATTGAAAATGGGCAGATTTTTCATAAAAGATAGTGATAAAACTGACAAGGATGTGGGAGGACTGTGGGGGAAAAAAACGTACCAACTTGGAGGCCAGTCAAGAGTATTTTAAAATTCTGTATTTTAAAAAGGAAAAAAGAGTTCAACTATATTGAATGTTGTTGCTAAATCAAATAAAATTAGATGTCAGATCTTAACAAAGCAATATCATTTGAGTGTTAAGAGCTAAGCACACACAGAGATTGATTAAATTGTGGGTAATGTGCAGGTGAAGACATCCTGTCTACTAAGAATCTTTAAAAGTAATTTTCCATTTTCTAGTAACTTTTTTTTTATATTTTGCACATTGACATCATGCATAATTCTGCCATATCTTAAATAAGGACTGCTTTACTAAAATCATTTACTCTTTTATCACTCCTTTTTCATCTGTACTTACCTGATGACTTTTGATCTAAAAAAGTTAAAGTGTATGTATCATGATTCTTGACCCATTGCCACTTTCCTATTCTCTTAACATATCTACTTTCTTATCTAGTCACTATAGATCCACTTTCTAATCAATAAAAAATACAAGTAATTGAATAGCATGTATATCACTTTCAGTTCAGTTCAGTTCAGTTCAGTCGCTCAGTCGTGTCCAAGTCTTTGCGACCTCATGAATTGCAGCATGCCAGGCCTCCCTTTCCATCACCAACTCCCGGAGTCCACTCAGATTCACGCCCATCGAGTCAGTGATGCCATCCATCCATCTCATCCTCTGTCATTCCCTTCTCCTCCTGTTCCCAATCCCTCCCAGCATCAAAGTCTTTTCCAGTGAGTCAATTCTTCACATGAGGTGGCCAAAGTACTGGAGTTTCAGCTTTAGCATCATTCCTTCCAAAGAAATCCCAGGGCTGATCTCCTTCAGAATGGACTGGTGGGATCTCCTTGCAGTCCAAGGGACTCTCAAGAGTCTTCTCCAACACCACAGTTCAAAAGCATCAATTCTTCGGTGCTCAGCTTTCTTCACAGTCCAACTCTCACATCCATACATGACCACAGGAAAAACCATAGCCTTGACTAGACGAACCTTTGTTGGCAAAGTAATGTCTCTGCTTTTGAATATGCCATCTAGGTTGGTCATAACTTTTCTTCCAAGGAGTAAGCGTCTTTTAATTTCATGGCTGCAGTCAGCATCTGCAGTGATTTTGGAGCCCCCAAAAATAAAGTCTGACACTGTTTCCACCGTTTGCTCATCTATTTCCCATGAAGTGATGGGACCAGATGCCATGATCTTCATTTTAGTTATTATTATGTCTTTAACTTAGCAATCTCATAGGAATATAAATTACTTTTACTCTAATTTTACAGATTAATGATCAGAAACTCAAAGTCACAAAATAAATAAGTGGTAGAAGTGGGTTTCAAACCCATTCCTTCTAACTAAATATTTTTTTTAAATCATAGCTCTTTATGAAGCCCTTATCAATCATTTAAACTACTCTGCCATTCAAAGTCCTCATACCTTAAAGCTTCCCATGAATTAACTATTGCAAGCTGTCATCAACATACAGTCACCTCTACGTCACTGCTATCCTCTTTTTTCAGCTACTGACTTTTCCTTGTACTTCATTAAAATGATCAAAATCAGAAGACACAAGATAGACATTCTCTTTTTGAAAATCTCATTGTATATTTTATTAAAAACCTCAACTTCCTTTGAGTACATGCTTGATTTCCCTCAGTTCCAAAGGCTGGCTACTCTTTTCTTTTGCAAGGTTATATCTGTCTCTACACTGGATTCTATCTTCTCCCATCTGTTTCAGTATTGAAATATTACCCTATGTTTAGGTCTTTCTCACTTGTGCAGTTTTAGTTTTCTTTTCTGTTGCTCTTTCTTCTGCATGTATAAAAATACTTAAGTATTTCCTATAGTGTTTTAAAAATAAAAACAACAACAAAAGCATTCTCAAGCCTCCTGTGACTATTTTTTGAAATAAAGGAATTATCTAAAGATGCTGAGTAAATGTAGATGCTGGGGAAAAGACAAACTAACACTTTATATCAATCAGAATGGATAGGTTGAAAATATTTTCTTTTGTTTCTATTAAGACTCTGAAGAGATACTAATTAGTCATATCTTTAATTTTTGACTTTGTATTTCTTTAACTCTAGGAATAATGTAAATTTAAAACCCAAATCCTATAAAATAGCAGAATTATGGTATATGGCTTGTCATGAAGCTTGCCTTACATTCTTCATCTACCATTTTAGAAGATTTCTGTCATGTTAACAAATGCACTTTTTATTTCTTGTTATTTTTTTCATGAAGACATAATCCTTTCAAAGTCTCAGATTCATCCAATATATTGATTCCAGCGGACCGTCTTGTGTCAGCACAAAATATTGTCTCATATTGCAAGTAAGATTATTCCAATCTCAGGATCTGGTATAAATTTGCCATCACATGCCTTCAGGGCAGCCATGGTTTCAGATGTTTACCTGTCTGACATTCCACTTATTTTCACTTTCTAATGAAAATAAGAAGGAAGCCTCCTACCTTCTAATTTAGAATTAAAAATGTTAGCAGTTGGATTTAAGTCTGACCTGAGTGCATCTGCACATCATCCAGACTGAGAACACATCTGAAGGTCAAATTGCTGCATGAGAATATGAGGAGAAACTATAAACTAGGAAAAGAAAAAACTATAGGTATGCTTACATTTAAGATGCAAATGGAGAAAAATTCACAAAAGAGAAAAATAAATTAAAAGTAGAAAGCTTTTTCAAGATTTTTGTTGATGAAGAAAAGGAGAGAAATAATATAGTAATTCACGTGAGGTTTGGTAATAAGCAGGATTTTGGTTAATTTGATGAGACTTAAACATGAACAAATGCTGATGAGGAGGACTCTATTTGAAGGAGAGATGGTCTCTGAAATACTGTCATATTCATGAGAAGACACTGCAGATAGCTCTATTTTTGTGAGAACTTTTATCTATACATGGAGGGAGAAATAGTCCAAGATTAAGTCATTGTAAAATGTCTCTTTTCAAGGATTGATATTAATACTTCCTGTACTGTGTGCATGGACTAACTCATGTCCCACTCTTTGCCATGCCGAGGACTGTAGTCCACCGAGCTCCTCTGTCCATTTTATTTTCTAGGCAAGAATACAGGAGTGGGTAGCTATTTCCTCCTCCAGGGGATCTTCCCAACCCAGGGATGAAACCTGCATCTTCTCCATTGGCAAGCAGACTCTTTACCAGTGACTGTATGCATTATATGATTGATATTTTGCAACATTTCTATGTGTTGCACAATATGGATCATTGACCCAAAAAGTTGTTCCAACTTTCAACAGAAATTTTTCTTGGTCCTACCAGTTCAAAGAGATCATATTACTCATCACTACTCCACTGAAGGAAGCCATTGTCAAAAATTGAGTACCTAAAGATTTATTTGACAATATTCCTCTCTTATAGATTACAAGTGCATTAATTCTCTTATAACCCAGCCTTGCTCACCTCCAAAAAAATAAGATTAATGCCCCAACCAATTAATTGATACATTTGTCAGTTTCTTCTCTTTTTCTCTTTCTTTTGTTCTCTCCAATCCCAAAACTGTGCCATCTGCTATGGGTAAAAATTTTGCTGATAGCAACCATCTACTACTGGCAGCTACTCATGCATAGCTACCTTTCAAAAGCTTCATGCTCAAGACATGCTAACTTTAACTTTATATATTATTTTCATTTTGAATTGCTTTTAATATGCCATTGTTCTTAAATAAAGTTGACATTTTTCGACCCCTGTTTTCTTTGGACTCTGACGTTTTTCCCTATCTATAGATGACATTTTCATAGTTGTACTTTCATGGCTGCCCATATTACTCAGTTTTATGTTCTGGATCCTCCTCTTCTAACCATGTATCAATGCTGAGTTTGCTCGTTTAATTTTGAGATATCTCTTCTTAAGAGAGTCACACATTCCCAGATGTTTAAATGGTGATGATAGTGACTGCAATGATAGCTAACATTTGTGAATACGTGTAAAACTCTAGACATATGCCAAGTGACTTACATATAATATTTCATTGAATTTCCACAATGATCTTCTGAGATAAATGCCAAGAGGTATTACTTTTAAAAACCTTTGTTTGCAAATGAAGAAACTAAGGTAAAATCAGTTCATTAGGAAAACTAAATGGTCAAGGTTTTAAACCCTATTAAATACCTTTGCTTGTCTATAAGCCCATTTTACTCACATGCTTCCTTTATAGCCTAGAAATTTTTTTCTTTTTTTTTACTTGATAATATCCAGTAGATAACTGGATAGCTCCACTCAAATTTTACATGTCCAAACTTAACTTTTGGTATTTTTCCATCAAATTCTCTCCTTCCTGAATCTCTTTGTAAATAGAATTTACATTCATTATTTCAGTTAGCATATAAGGCACCTTGGCACCTCTCCTCACCTCTCATAAAACTTGGAAAATTCTTCATTCTATCCCCTACTTTACTTTATTTCTACTGTCACCTCCTTCCAGCTGCCACCAGCTTTCTGTTAACTGATGAAATGACCCTTAATCTATTGAGCTGAATTCTTCCCCTTCCTTTTTTTTTTTTTTCAATCCAATATTTACATGCAAAGGAAACAATTTACAGAAACAAGAACTCATCCTACTGTTATCCCATCTAAGGTATTTCCACAAATTCTTTTTTCTATTTAATAGAATCCTAAACTAAGAATAATTTCAGGATTTCTCTTGATATGATCCCTTCCTACTTGTTTAAGATCACTTCATAGCATTCTCTTCTTCTGTTTATATTCATGCTGAAATTTATTTTTTAGGAACACACTAACTACCTCAGGCCTGGGCTCTAGAAAAGTTTTCATCATTAGGAAAGTCTTCTTTGCTTGGTTTCAAATGCACCTCACCTTATTTTGGTTATATGTTGTGTTATACCTCTGTGGCGTATTTTGACTCTGATATGAACGGAGTAGGAAATTCACCATATGTTAAAGACACAATATGTTTCAGTCCAGTCCTAGAAAATGTGCATATTTCCATGTTTTATGCAAAATGAGGAAATACAAGCCTTGTTGTTTAGTTGCTAAATCGTGTCCAACTCTTTGAGATCCCATGGACTGCAGTGTGCCAGGGTTTCCTGCCTTTCACTATCTCCCAAAGTTTGCTCAGATTCATGTCCATTGAGTCAGTGATGCTATCTAACCATCTCATCTTCTGCAACTCTCTTCTCCTTTTGCCTTTAATCTTCCCCAGCATTGGGGTATTTTCCAAAGAGTCAGCTCTTTTCATCAGGTAGCCAAAGTATCAGAGCTTCAGCTTCAGCATCAGTCCTTCCAATGAATATTTAGGGTTGATTTCTTTTAGGATTGACTGGTTTGATCCCCTTGCATTCCAAGGGACTTTTAAGAGTCTTCTCCAGCACCACAATTTGAATGCATCAATTCTGCGGTGCTTAGCCTTCTTTATGGTCCAACTCTCACATCCATATACATGACTACTGGAAAAATCATAGCTTTGACTCTGTGGACCTTTGTCAGCAAAGAGATACAAGGCTGCATGCGTGCATACTAAGTCACTTAAGTCATGTCCGACTCTGTGTGACCCTATGGACTGTAGCTTGCCAGGTTCTTCTGTCCATGGAATTCTCTAGTCAAGAATACTAGAGTGGGTTGCCATGCTCTCCTCCAGGGTATCTTCCTGACCCAGGGATCAAACCTGTGTCCCTTGAGTCTCCTGCATTGGCACGCGGGTTCTTTACCACTAGTGCCACCTGGAAAGCCTGGATACATGGCTAGCCTAAGGTAAATTGGACTGAACAGTTACCCAGTAAACTGGCAGAAAGAAGGCCAGAAACTGGTATCCCCCATTCTTTGTGGGGAGACTGCACTCTTCTCTTGACAACTTGTTTTTGTAAATATTTGGAGAAGGAAATGGTAACCCACTCCAGTATTCTTGCCTAGAGAATCCCATGGACAGAGAAGCCTGGTAGGCTACAGTCCACGGGGTCGAAAGAAGGCCAGAAACTGGTATCCCCCATTCTTTGTGGGGAGACTGCACTCTTCTCTTGACAACTTGTTTTTGTAAATATTAATGACACATTATTTTCTATCCTTCTCTTCTTCCTTTCTCTCCGCTCTCTTCTCC
Source organism: Cephalophus harveyi (assembly GCA_006410635.1). NCBI lineage: Eukaryota > Metazoa > Chordata > Mammalia > Artiodactyla > Bovidae > Cephalophus > Cephalophus harveyi. The sequence goes on from SJYT01061832.1 coordinate 38,377, forward strand.
ATTTCTTTTTATTTTCCATTTGAGTTAATTTCTTTTAAAAATTCATAATATTTTTCTTCAATATACATAGGAAAACTTTGAAATTAATTGATAAAGAATTTAGAAACATTGAAATAGCTCCCATCACTCATATAAGAAATATAAATATACAGAATTTATCTGATATCAGTAGATTTGTAATGTTTTATATGAAAATTTTAAACATAATTCTCCCCAGGTCTTTTTCTATCTGTCTCCAATTCATACAGAGGTGTGAATCTATGAAAATTTCTCTTTAGCTCCGATATTAGTTCTATTTCATTCACATTTGTGTTTTGCAATACTCAGCACTTCCTAAGTCATTATTATTAAATTTCTTTTCATGTAAAATAATATAGAACAATGATAATTTTATTTCTTCTACTTTATTTTAACTTTCCCACCACATCTACCCATACACTATAAGAACTCTCCCATTTGACCCATGATGTTAAAAATATATATTTTTCTAAAGTCTTAATGGGAAAATGCATCATCAAAACACTTTTTACTGTTATGCAAAATTGTTGTAAGAAGGACCTTATAGAAAATGCCATTCTACATAGCTTTAAAGCTGAATTAAACAGCATTTTGACAGGAAAAGAAAAGGAAAAATATTTCCTTAAGATGTTGTCGTTCCCTTCAACCTGCTGTATAGTTATCAGTGGGGGGAGTTATCTACTTTCCGACATGGACTTTTACAGTCTTTCTACACCAGTTCTTCAACTGAGAGTATAGTACTAGAGGCTTAGGGTAGTAAGTTTGTTATTGTTTATTCACTTTAGTCGTATCTTCATTTGTGACTCCATGAACTGAAGCCCACCAGGCTCCTCTGTCCTTGGGATTCCCTGGGCAAAGATACTGTGTGGGTTGCCATTTCTTTCTCCAGGAGACCTTCCCAACCCAGGGATTCAACCTTCGTCTCCTGCATTGGCAGGCAAGTTCTTTACCACTTAGCCACCCCAGAAGCCCATTAGTAAGTTTAATGAAGGAAAATACATTTATATGCAAATCTATCTCTTTTTCCCTCTCCCATTACATTAAAGGAAATCTCACTAAAAGGGTAAGCAGAATTCTGGTTTTTGAGCATTAAACTTGATATATTGATCTATATTTGAAACAACAGTTTAAATGATTCAAAATTTGCATTTTTTATACAGGATACCTACCCTCACCCCACCTTTGGCACTCAAAGTGACAGTTAAGAATAGTGGTAGAGAGTAAGTGCTTGGAATGCAGTTAAATGCAGCATAAGTGGATCCTTTTAAAGGATAACAGTTTTAATGGTTACTTAACCTGCCTGTGACTCCATTTCTCCTACAGAAAAATAGGGATAATATTTATCATTCATAAAACTTTTTTAATACATCACCCCATTAATCTCCTGTCCCTTTGTGTGACCCTGAGAGAGAAAAGCTCTAGATAAAATACAGAGGCTATAATGTTGGCACTCAATTTTAGATATAGAAACTGATTTACCCAAAGGCTTGAGCTATTGCTATTTAAAGCTGTTACAGAAGTTGCAATCATTTACAAGCTGAAACTAAATAACCTGGACTTTTTTGCCTCCCTAAGTTACTTAAAAATATAATACATTAGTACATAAGAACACACCAAAGCAATCAATATTTTATGAAATTGCTGGACTGTGATATGGCTTTTGAATAGTATTAGTGCTAAATGCATTAACTTTAATGAGGAACTCTGCAATGGTCTCTTAATAACCTTATTGGGATATGACTACTTTTAAATGGCCTTTACTTTGTCCTTGGAATTCATATGATGCATATGACAGAGGCTTGTTCAGTGTTAACAGAGGATTAGATGAAGGAAATTAATTAAAGCTTCCTTGCAAAGCTTTCCCCTTGAGCTATTCAGTACGCTGAAGTGGTATGACAGGGTACCATCCTTTCTCTAAATCTACTCATTAAATAACTCAATTGGGTTTAAACACACATCCTTTTTTTAAAAAATAGACCATAATTTTTCTCCTTGTCTTTTTAACCTGACCCCTTCGAGCCACTGCCACCTCTGTGATTTGTAATTACCTTTTAGCTTCTAATAATAAGACAGCCGCAAAGTGTGTCCATGTGTTTCAGAGTCCACCAATTCACTTCTTAAGAGCTGTCTTCAACTGAGATGACAAATTTAAATAGGTTAGGGACATTTGTTTAACTAATCCCTTGGACAAATAAGTATCTAGAATGATTTCTTAGAACTGAAACCAGAGCTTTTTGTTATATTCTGAAATATCAGATAAAACACAAGTCTATAAATCTTTTTAAACACTGTTCATGTCATACTTGAATAATCGTAATACTCATTTCTTTCCAATTTTATGTTTTATAAATGAATTATTTTGGCTTTAAATTTTGCACATTATGATTTGCTCTGTTTTAAAAATATTATTGTCATAAGTGT
>SJYT01061832.1:41040-60018 GCA_006410635.1 Cephalophus harveyi
ATAAATGTTAAAAACAATTACTTATAATACAAAATAAAAATAATATTCATAAAGGAAAACTTACTTTGCCTTCTTGGAAAAAGAGAACATTTAGCTATAGCAATGACATGTGAAAAACATATTAGAGTATAATACATCTTTTAAGCTGAATAAAATTTGATGTTTTTGGTAAGCAAATACAAAATCTAGAGTTCCTTACTTTATAATCTCAGTCAAATAAAAAACTCAAGCACTGAACTGGTATGATATCTCCTCTTTTGATGTCAGGGATGAAAATATAAAACTATCCCTTTAAAATTAAGGTTAGACTGTGCAGTCTTTCTTCTTTTTTTCCATTAGGATATTATTTTTTCTACACTGATTTTGATGAAGAAAGCTAACCTGGGTAAAGGTACATCACTTTTGTTTAAAATGATTATTTAGGAAATCAGAAGTAGATCATCAGTAGCAGGGTATAATTAATAACACTCTGGTCGAAAATAAATAAAACATGTTCACACAGATAAATAAAATGGCATTTTAAAATATTGACATTGTAATTAAACATGCACATGTGTGCACAAGGGCGTATGAACACATTCACATACACACAACCAGTGTTTATCTAAACTGTTATACTTTGTGGATTGCATTGGGGTAAAAATTCTATGGAAAGACCAATGTTATTATTCCTCATTAAAGTGGACTATATCATCTGAAATTAAAACAAAATAAAGCTGATGACACTGACAAATTTTACCTATATTAAAACACTGATGTATGGATGTGAAAATTGGACTGTGAAGAAAGCTGAGCACCGAAGAATTGATGCTTTTGAACTGTGGTGTTGGAGAAGACTCTTGAGAGTCCCTTGGACTGCAAGGAGATCCAACCAGTCCATTCTGAAGGAGATCAGTCCTGGGTGTTCTTTGGAGGGACTGATGCTAAAGCTGAATCTCCAGTTCTTTGGCCACCTCATGCGAAGAGTTGACTCATTGGAAAAGACTCTGATGCTGGGAGGGATTGGGGGCAGGAGGAGAAGGGGACGACAGAGGATGAGATGACTGGATGGCATCACCGACTTGATGGACATGAGTTTGGGTATACTCAGGGTGTTGGTGATAGACAGGGAGGCCTGGCATGCTGCAATTCTTGGGGTCACAAAGAATCAGACATGACTGAGCAACTAAACTAACTGACTGATTGAAAACACTGATGCACCAATATAAAAATCCTGTTTATATGATTGATAGTTTCATTCTTCTGCAGATTCTTCACATTCAAACTTTGAATCAACCTTTCTAATAAATTAGATGTCTAAGATTAAACATTTAAATTAAGTTAGAAAGCAAGTGTGACCAACTGATATGCATTTGGTGTGTTTCAGGATCATGATAATTAAGATAGATGATAGCTATTGTGCTAAAATTCAGTGAATGCAATATTCAATGAGATTCAGAAAACTTACACCACATTCATGCAAAATTTTACTCAATCATTAATGAGAAGCATAGTAATTCAACTGTCTTAAAACATGTGCATAATATTTTATTGCGGAAAGGATCAGAAAAATTTAAATTGTAACATGAATCTAAATTCTCTACCTTGTTGTGCATAGTAATGAAAGTTGTTGTTTTACCTCACCAAAAATGTGAATTGTAAAACTGAAAGAGTTCCTGTAAGAAAATATAATACTAGTTTGTGTAGTTTCCAATACATCGGTAAAGAATATAATTACAGTTACATCTTTTTTTAGCTTGGACATTAAGAAACTAATTTGCCTAAATAACATAAATGAAGAGTTTTGTTTTAACTAAATGACCCAGAAGTTCTATCCTTCAGCTTTTTTTCTTAAATAGAAAGAATCTCAAAATAATTCCCAATTAATACAGATAATGCCCCATGAGATTGAATTACACCATGTATTACAAAATTCAGGAAATAAGTTGGAAGCTGGTAGGAAACTCTAAATACAGAGGTATTTCTACAGTGTCTGCCTTGAATTAGGTGAGTTTCCAATAGTTACTGTAATATAAATTCATCTGTCCTCTCCGATAGATCTCTGAATATGTAATCCATACAGCACTTTCATTAGAGCGACAGAAGTACCTTTTTTCAAATGTGAATTCCTAGCTCCCACCAGAGACCCAGTAAATTGAAATCTATGTGGTAAAGCATGGATTTGCCATTAATAACTTGTCCAAGTGACACGTATGCACTTTAAGTTTGAGAATGCAAGCTGTTAATCATTCAGTCATGTCTGACTCTTTGCAGCCCCATGGACTGTAGCCTGCCAGGCTCCTCTGTCCATAGAATTCTCCAGGCAAGAATACTGGAGTGGGTTGCCACTCCTTCTCCAGGGGATCTTCCTGACCCAAGGATTGAACCAGGGTCTCCTACACTGCAGGCAGATCCTTTATTGACTGAGCCACAAGGGTCCCATGGGCCCACCTATATGAAATATACATCAAATATTTCACACATCCGTTAGTCACAAATAAGACCATGGTCATCAAGTGCCCATAAAATTGGTTTAAATAATGTAACAATTATAACCTGCTTCACAAACTTTAGGTATAAATAAGGAAGGTTAAGACTGAGGATGTGCCAAGGTCACAGACCTTCTCTTAACCTTGGTGACTTTCAAGCTAGCCTGAAGAGTCCACAGGAGGACAGATAAATCTGCAGATAATAATGTCAGAATGCAATCTACTAAATGAGAACCTCTTGGGGCAGAGGTCTGGCAATCAATATATTTCATTGTCTAGTCTGGTGACATTTATCATTAAGGGAACTTGGGATATTATTCCTAGAACATATCCTGGTTAGTACTACAAGATAATAACAATAACTTTGACTTTAATTTTTAATATTTCTGAATTGCTAATGTGGCCTTACAGCTTTCATTAGCACAATCACCTTAATCTTTCAAATTTTGTCCTCTAAGGTCTATTAATATCCTATATGTGGTTAGTTTTTACTTCTAAAAGATTGACTTACTATTAATGTTCTTACCTAGGATTGATTTTAATGACTAATCATTAATGTACTCAATATTTTTGCAATATAATCTGTGAGCTGATATAATTTTTCTACTTGAATTTTCAAAAGTTTCTTTGCATATGCAAACACATTATAGCATTCATATTGACAACAGTTAAGGGAAACTGTCATATTTTATAATTTCATTTAGGTGTGATTATTAGAATTTTTTTCTCTAAATATTCACTTCTATGGATTTTTCTGTATATTTTCCAGAAATTCAATTGTCTTGAAATATGCATACCTATGGGCTTCCCTGGTGGCTCAGAGGTTAAAGCGTCTGCCTCCAATGCGGGAGACCCGGGTTCGATCCCTGGGTCGGGAAGATCCCCTGGAGAAGGAAATGGCAATCCACTCCAGTATTCTTGCCTGGAGAATCCCATGGACAGAGAAGCCTAGTAGGTTACAGTCCATGGGATCGCAAAGAGTCGGACACGACTGAGCGACTTCACCTCACCTCACCTCACCTCATGCATACCTATTATAGCATGAGACAGATAAACCTAGAAATGATTACCCTTATAGATTTCACATGTATGATTGATTCAAGTCTTATAATTTGCAAAATAATATAATGAACATAAATGAAAACAGAAAAACTAAAATCAGTCATTTCTCAAACTTTGGAAGGTAGTGAAGGACAGGGAAGCCTGGTATGCTACAGTCCATGGGTTCACAAAGAGAGAATGAACAGTAGTTATAAAAACACTTGTACATCTACTTAAAAATAACTGTAATTTTTAGTTGTACACATTTCGAGTTCATTACTCAGAGACTTAACTGAATCTGACTCTTTTGTGACCCCATGGATTGTAGCCCACAGGCTCCTCTGTCCATTGGATTCTCCCATCAAAAGTACTGGTGGGGTTTCAATTTCCTCCTGCAGGAGATCTCCATCTAGGGATCTAATCAGCATCTCTTATGTCTCCTGCATTGACAGGTGGTCAGAGTTCATTACTTTCCATGTAAAACCAAAAATTCAGTACAGTTCAGTCACTCAGTAGTGTCCAACTCTTTGTGACTCCATGGGCTGCAGCAGTCCAGGCTTCCCTGTCCATCACCAACCCTCGGAGCTTACTCAAACTCATGTTCATTGAGTCAGTGATGCCATCCAACCATCTCATCCTCTATTGTCCCCTTCACTTCATGCCGTCAATCTTTCCCATCATCAGGGTCTTTTCCAATGAGTCAGTTCTTCGCATCAGGTGGCCAAGGTATTGGAGTTTCAGCTTCAGCATCAGTCCTTCCAATTAATATTCAGGACTAATTTCTTTTTGGATTGACTGGTTGGATCTTCTTGCAGTCCAAAGGATACTCAAGACTCTTCTCCAACACCACAGTTCAAAAGCACACCAGTCAGAACAGTCCTTATCGAAAAGTCTACAAACAATAAATGCTGGAAAGGGTGTGAAGAAAAGGGAACTCTCTTGCACTGTTGGTGGGAATGTAAACTGATATAGCCACTATGGGAGACAGTATGGAGATTCCTTAAAAAACTAGGAATAAAACCACCAAAAGACCCAACAATCCCACTCTTCGGCATATACCCTGAGGAAACCAAAATTGAAAGAGACACATATATCCCAATGTTCATTGCAGCACTATTTACAATGGCTAGAACACGGAAGCAACCTATATGTCCATTGATAAATGAATGGATAAAGAAATTGTGGTATATATACACAATGGACTATTTACTCAGCCATAAAAAGGAACACATTTGATTCAGTTCTAATGAGGTGGATGAACCTAGCACCTATTATTCAGAGTGAAGTGAATCAGAAAGATAAATACCATATTCTAACATATATATACAGAATCTAGAAAATGATACTGAATAATTCACTTAAAAGGCAACAATAGAGAAACATAGAGAATAGACTTATGGACATGGGAGAGGGGAAGAGAAGGTGAGATGTATGGAAAGAGTAACATGGAAACTTACATTGCCATATGTAAATTAGATAGCCAATGGGAATTTGCTGTATATCTCAGGAAACTCAAAGAGTGGCACTGTATCAACCTAGAGGGGTGGGATGAGGAGGGGGATGGGAGGGAGTTTCAAAAAAGAGGGAAATATGTATATCTATGACTGATTCATGTTGAAGTTGGATGAAAAACAGCAAAATTCTGTAAAACAATTATTCTTCAATAAATATAAATTAATTTTTTTAAAAAGCATCAATTCTTCAGCACTCAGCTTTCCTTATGGTCCAGCTCTCACATCCATACACAACTACTGGAGAAACCAAAACTTTGACTAGATGGACCTTTGTTGGCAAAGTCATATCTCAGCTTTTTAATACGCTGTCTAGGTTGATCACAGCTTTTCTTCCAAGTAGCAAGCATGTTTTAATTTCATGACTGCAGCCACCATCTACAGTGATTTTGGAGACCCCCAAAAAATAAAGTCTGTCACTGTTTCCACTGTTTTCCCTTCTATTTGCCATGATGTGATGGGACCAGATGTCATGATCTTAGCTTTCTCAATGTTGAGTTTTAAGTCAATTTTTTCCACTCTTCTCTTTCACTTTCATTAAGAGGCTCTTTAGTTCTTTGCTTTCTGCTATAAGGGTGGTGTCATTTACATATATGAGGTTATTAATATTTCTCCTGGCAATCTTTATTCCAGTTTGTGCTTCATCCAGCCCTGAATTTCACATGATGTACTCTGTATATAACTTAAATAAGCAGGGTGACAATATACAGCCTTGACATACTCCTTTCCCAATTTGGAACCAGCCTGCTGTTCCATGTCCAGCTCTAACTGTTGCTTCTTGACCTGAATACAGATTCTTCAGGAGGCAGGTGAGGTGGTCTGGTATTCCCGTCTCTTTAAGAATTTTCCATAGTTTGTTGTGATCCACACAGTCAAAGGGTACTTGGATGCAACCTCAAAAATTACAGAATGATCTCTGTTCATTTCCAAGGCAAACCATTCAATAGCACAGTAATCCAAGTCTATGCCCCAACCAGTAATGTTGAAGAAGCTGAAGTTGAATGGTTCTATGAAGATGTACAAGACCTTCTAGAACTAACACCCAAAAAAGATGTCCTTTTCTTTTATAAGGGACTGGAATGCAAAAGTAAGAAGTCAGGAGATACCTGGTGTAAGAGGCAAAGGGCAAAGCAGGGCAAAACCAAAAAAGCTGTTTCCTAGAAGATTCTCTACAAGAATAATCTGATTTAGAGTGGCATAAGAGTCCAGCTACCTTGCTTGTTCTTTGCCAATGTTTTCTGTGCTGAGAAGCAGAAAAAGCAAAGAATAGCAACATATTCTGATCTTACAAGAGAAGCAGAATGGTAAGATCTGGGAGATGCATGCTGCACTAATTTTGTCACAAAGACTGAATTTGTTTCACTAAGGAAAAAAAATATGTCAGGGCACACCCATTTGGAAAACTTGGATTATTATTATTATTATTTTATGTCAATTTAATTTGTTTAATATATTCAATAATTCTATTATTCTAAGACCTTCCACAAAAGGTCATATGATCCTTTAGTTTATTGCATACAGATCTTTTAAAAAGGAGTAACCCTTAACATTAAAACTGTAATACAAATTTGCAATTGTTGGCATTATCCTATAAAACGCAATAAGGTGCATCTTCTTAAATAAAAAGATGATAATATTTCAATGGGGAATAAATCCAATAGACTTTCTATCTCTCCACATTTACATTCAATTGTGATACTGTGTGGACTAATTTATAAACAGATGAAAGTCTTTAAACCATGATGAAAGCAGGTTTTGCTCAGGAATATTATGGTATACATATCATAAGTTGCTTGACAACCTTCAGAAAATAAACACTAAGTTGTGATTTCTTTTTAACCAACTAGTTGTTTCTCTTCACCCTGGAGAATTTGGGGGCTCTAACTGTAGAGACATTATAATGTCAAAACCACTTCTCTTCTCAGTTTGAAATCATAGTGACAGCACATCCATGTTCTTAAGAGGCAAGACCTAGCAAATAGCTTCTCACAAATCCACAGAACACTACTGTGTCCTGCTTGAGAAATTCTGTTGCTTCTTCAAATGTATGGTTAGGTTCAGGTGCTGTTTTATTTGCTCATTTCTGAATCAGGTCTTCCTTTTTCCGTCTTTGTCTCAGTTGATTTGGACTTAGCTACTCCGACTGGAAAATCTGAAGAAGGTAGCCAAAAGCCTACTGTTTCTGGTTTTCCAACGTTCTAGAACAAAAATCCTGCACAATGGCCATTTGTTTCACCCATTGCAATTCGGATGGCAACTGAATACTGTTCTACCAGAGATGCCAACGGTGTGATCCTTTTGGCATAGATCCTGTCAACGACATCATCTTGTATACCAAGTAATATCCATAAGAATCATCGACACTTTTATATACAGGTGATAGGAAATCCCATCTAGACTGGCCTGGCCTTGGAATTCAGACCTAATTGAAGAGGATTCAGCTGTCAAAGAGGGACAAAGAGAGGCTGGGATTGGAAGCAAGGGTCATGGGCACAACAGTAAGCCTTCCAGTGCCTAGTACAGGCATGAAAACTAATCAAATGGTATTTCTAAGTGAAACAGTCTTCCTCCTGGACTAATTAAAAGAACTTCATAGCTCTCTTTCTCCAGGTTTTCTTAACCTCTAGAATTTAGGCTTTTAATGTTTCCCCCATTATTTTTTTTAAAACTAATTAATGAATAAAATAACATTATTTTATAGATAATAAAATGTTAGCCTCAGCAAGAGAAATATGAGGAATGTTCTAATAATAATTTCCCTATAGGTGCATAAGAAGGGATCTTTAGAGTTTATGGAAACTTGAATAGTGTTTAAGAGTACAGCAAGTTAGACACAGTGCAAAGGTATGGGAACTGAACAAGTAATATTGACCATAACTATACATTCACATGCAAACACTTACAGATTTTAACTTGATCTTTGATTTAAAAGATAGTTTCTTTGAGTCTGATCAATGTCAGCCCCTAGAGATGAAGTCAATGAAATTCAGAAAAAGTTGAATAAACTATTTTGGAGTTGCAGAGAACTAAAATAGAAAATTTCTTAAATATTGTGCAAGAGGGGGTAAAAGGTATAAATCCATCTACCTGCCTGGATTATATAATTCATGTTTTTAGGAGTTGGGAGAATAGCATCTTTGGGGCAAGCATTTCACACGACAGATCTAACAGATACGAGAGATAAAGAAAGATATTAAAGGTGCTTGCTCTAAATGCTTTACTTCTTAGAGGTTCTGATATTGGCTTCACTGGTCTTAAAAGAGTTACCAGCTTATGGCTGAATCATGCCCACTGTAGTATTCAGACATGTTTTGACATGCCTGAATTAGGATGAAGAAGATTCTTCCAAAATATGGAAGCCTTCTTTTGGCGGGATTTGAGAGGTAGAGGTTTATTTTGAATAAAGAGGAAGTGAAGACTGGAAAGATTGCTTAGTCATCAGAGAGAAAAGATTATTCTGAAAATAGAAAGTGTCGTTCTTAATATTTTGAACCTCAGACTGCATGAATACTTGGCACTAAGTAAATGGTTATAAAGAAACACATCTAATTACCAATCTGTAGTCTACAAGTGACATTTAGAAGTAAGATACCACCATTGCTGATAGTGTAAGTGTTGTTTGTGAGAAGGGGTGCTGGTATAGCTTATGATAGCATTTTTCAGTTCAGTTCAGTTCAGTCGCTCAGTCGTTTCTGACTCTTTGTGACCCCATAAAATATAAAAGTTTTATATTGTAATGAAGGCTTAAAACTTAGATTGGAAATCAAGCTTCTCTGGGTACATCTACATATAAGGAACACCTATTTTTCCTTAAATCACCGGCATTAAATCACATTAGAGGTAAAGGATGGTTTCCTCCCTTCTTAAATCCTCTAGTGATAAATATGTTTTCACTGGAAGATATTTTAAGTGGTCCCTCATAGGAAAGACCCCAGGTACCATAACAGGGAATCTTCAAGAACCTAAAGAAAATATTTTAGTCCGAATCATGAGATGGTATCAAGTCACTATTAATTTCTGTAAAGAATAAGTACCACTGGTATAGACAAATGAGAACAGATGAATAAGAAAGGTAGCCTTCATCAAGGTTTTTGTCTTAGAATATAAACCTAGAGCCTGAAGGGCACTATTAATTTTCTTTTAATCACTAAAACAATTTCTCTGTATTTTAAAAATCAGTGTTGTTCATATTAAAAATGCTTATTTGAAATGTCTTACATATAGCATTCTGACACATCCTGAAATCGTGTAGTTTTCCTTAATTGCTGTAGTACTTCTCTACCTTCCTCCAAAAAAAAAAAATGCACAGAACACCTTAGTATATCCTTAATACTTTTAAATTTTCAAAAAACTCTAAAATTACAGCTCACATAATTATGTAACCAATAAAAGTAAAATTATTTTATAATACTCATTTTAAGGAGTATTTATTAGCTATTCCATTGTAATTCTACAATTTTGTTCTCATTCTTTCCTTCCATTTTATTTCTGCTCCCCTTTCAGCATACCTTCATAATTCTGTCATCATTTTGCTCATGAGAAAAAAATGTGGCATTTTTAAATATCAACTAATATGTGTTATAGCTTTGCTAAACATTTCATCACCAGTTTGTTGCAAGAGATTTATAAATCAGATTTTCATTAAAAAGGAGAAGGAATCAACACCATATGTTGTGCTAAATCCTATGCAGCTGCTGCTACAGCAGCTTAATAATGTGTAAACGAGAAGGCATTCAGTACTCTGTATGCTATACAGGATTATAACTTCTCTCAAATGTTGTGATTTTTTAATATATTAAGATTAAAATCTAAGAGAACATGGTAAAATGGAATAACTTAGTAAAGTTAGCATTGATTTTATAGAAAAGATAATTCTCTTTAAATCAGTAGCTAAATGAATAGAACTGAGATGAAAATACCCAATCTTTTGAAATTGAAATAGAAAAGCAGGCTCAAAGAGGAATGTTGTGTATTAATGCGACTCTTCTCGTATTCTTAACTTTATTGCAATGTACTTTTGCCTAAATATCAATCTAGTTGGCATTTTTATTACAATTCTGCAAATGGAAACAGAGCAAATGAACCATTTACTGCCTTTATTTTCTAAGTATAATCATGTTTCTGTTTTCCATTCAATGATAGTCAACTTTTTCCCTGCCAACATAAAACATTCAGTTGTGGTAAGGGCTTACTACTGTAACCCATACTCATTTATATTATAATGTACAGAACATCAGAATCAGTTATTTATAAACTTTACTTGAGAGGTTGACAAATAAATACCAATGTAAACCCTTGCATATTTTAAATAATATTTACGGGCCAACTACATTTGAGACATATACTCCTCTCTACATATACATCTTAAATGTATTAGCTTTGAAGTAACAACATCAAAGGGGGAAAACCATTTTAAAAAATAACATAAAGCAAGACAATAAGTTTTTGCTTAAATGTCCTATTTTTAGGTTTGTTTTTTATTAAGATAATATGGATTAATGACATTTAATGAGTTACATGTGTAAAGCATCTTATTACCTACTTCTGTATACCATTCAGTGTGCTCACCATCCAAAAATTTAGTTTTCATCTATCACCATGCAGCTGATTCTATTAAATGTGCATCTTCACATGATGCAACGTGTTTCTCTTTCATTGAAAAGGAATGCCTCATGAAAATAATGATGAATATCTTATGTTAATATAAACTTGCATTATCTCTGCATGTATCAAGATAGAAACAAAAGGAGTTCATGAATCAGTGTGAAAAAATTTCCTTGTCATAGAAATAAGACAGGTGGCTCTTTTCCTTCTTGTGCAAAGACATTATGAGAACAATCTATAGACCAATATTCCTAATGAATATAGATGAAAAAAGTTCAAAAAATACTAGGAAAAAAAGTGAATCTAGCAACATATAAAAATAAGCAGATATGGTCAACTGGACCTCAGCAAGAGAATACATTTGCCAATCTTATATGGAAAACTATTCATATTCTGCACTTTTAATAGATCAAATGACACATAGCACATGATCATCTCAATAGACACTGAAAGACTGTTTAATAAAGAGTAGTGACACAACAGAATAGTCACAGGACATTCACTTCTTAATACCTACTTTGTTGTTCTTCAGTTGCCTGGTCAAGTCTGACTCTTTGCAACTCCATGGACTGCAGCACAACAGTTATCTCTGTCCCTCACCATCTCCTGAAGTCTTCCCAAGTTCATGGCCATTACATCAATGATGCCATCCAGCCATTTCATCCTCTGGTGCCCTCTTCTCCTTCTGCCCTCAATCTTTCCCAGTATCAGGGACTTTTCCAATGAGTCAGCTGTTCATATCAGATGACCAAAATACTGGAGGTTCAGCTTTAGCATCAGAATATTTAGGGTTGACTTTCTTTAAGATTGACTGGTTTGATCTCTTTGCTGTCCAAGGGGCTCTTGGGAGTGTCTCCAGCACCATAGTTCAAAGGCATCAATTCTTTGGCACTCTGCCTTCTTTATGGTCCAGCTCTCACAACCTGTATGTGGCCATTGGGAAGACCATAACTTTGACTATACAGACCTTTGTCAGCAGAGTAATGTCTCAGCTTTTCAATGCACTCTCAAGGTTGGTCATAGCTTCCCTGCCAAGAAGCAATTGCCTTCTGATTTCATGGCTGCAATCACCATCCACAGTGATTTAGAGCCCAAGAGAGGAAATCTGTCACTACTTCTACCTTTCCCCCCCACTATTTGCCATGAAGTAAAGAACAGAAATTGGAGAGACCTAGGAGATGCTGAAGAGCTCAAGAACAGATGGAAAGAATACACAGAAGAACTGTACAAGAAAGACCTTAATGAACTGGATTAGTATAGTAATGTGGTCAGTCACCCTGAGCCAGATACTCTGGAGTGTGAAGTCAACTGGGCCTTAGGAAGCACTGCTGTAAATAAAGCTAGTAGGTGCAATGGACTTCCAGTAGAACTCTTCAAAACCCTAAAGGATGATGCCATCAATGTGTTGCACTCAGTTCAGTTCAGTCGCTCGTTGTGTCCGACTCTTTGTGACCCCATGAATTGCAGCACGCCAGGCCTCCCTGTCCATCACCAATTGCCGGAGTTCACTCAGACTCACATCCATAGAGTCGGTGATGCCATCCAGCCATCTCATCCTCTGTCATCCCCTTCTCTTCTTGCCCCCAATCCCTCCCAGCATCAGAGTGTTTTCTAATGAATCAACTCTTCGCATGATGTGGCCAAAGTACTGGAGTTTCAGCTTTAGCATCATTCCTTCCAAAGAACACCCAGGGCTGATTTCCTTTAGAATGGACTGGTTGGATCTTCTTGCAGTCCAAGGGACTCTCAAGAGTCTTCTCCAATGCCACTGTTCAAAACCATAGTTCTTTGGTGCTCAGCTTTCTTCACAGTCCAACTCTCACATCCATACATGACCACTGGAAAAACCATAGCCTTGACTAGATGGACCTTTGGGTTGGCAAAGTAATGTCTCTGCTTTTGAATATGCTATCTAGGTTGGTCATAACTTTCCATCAATGTGTTGCACTCAATATATCAGCAAATCTGGAAGACACAGCAATGGCCACAGTGCTGGAAAAGTTCAATCCTCATCCCAGTTCCCAAGAAGGGTAGTACTAAAGAATGTTCAAACCATTGGACAATTGCCGTCATTCCCTATGCTAGTTAGGTAATACTTAAAATCTTGCATGCTAGGCTTCAGCATTATGCAAACCAACAACTTTCAGATGTCCAATCTGGGTTTAAAAAAGCAGAGGAACCAAAGATCAAATCGCCAACATTCACTGGATCATAGAGAAAGCAAGAGAATTCCAGAAAAACATCTACCTCTGTTTCATTGGCTACTCTAAAACCTTTGACTGGATCATAACAAACTGTGGAAAGCTCTTAAAGAGATGGCAATACCACACCATCTTACCTGTTTCCTGAGAAACCTGTATGCGAATCAAGAAGCAACAGTTAGAGCCCTGTATGGAACAACTGATTGGTTCAAGATTGAGAAAGGAGTATCACAAGGCTGTCTGCTGTCACCCTGTTAGCTTAATCCATATGCTGAGCACATCATGAGAAAGGCTGGGCTGGTTGAGTTACAAGCTGGAATCAAGATAGGTGGGAGAAACATCAATAACATCAGATATGCAGCTGATACCACTCTAAAGGCAGAAAGTGAATAAGAAAGAGAGAGCCTCTTGATGCGGGTGAAGGGGGAGAATGAAAGGGCTGGCTTAAAACTAAATATTAATACTTACTAGGATGAATAAATCAAAAGGATAGATCATGAAACTTGTTGACTAGAATTTTGTGAAAATAGCAGTAGGAATGTAAAATGATATAGACTCTATGGAAAGTAGTTTGGCTGTTTCTCAAAATATTACAAATATAACTCAGAAATTCTGATCCTAGGTACTTTACATATGTAGATACAAATAAGTAATAAAAATATATGGCCACCAAAACTTATACTCACCATTTCATAGCAGCAAGACAAAGTGGAAATAATCCAAATGTCCATTAGCCAATCAATGAGCAAATAAAATGTGTTCTATCCACACAATGAAATTCTATTCGTTGTAAGAGTGAAGCATTGATACAGGCTACAATATAGAAAAATCTTGTGAATTTTATACCATATATAAAAAGACATCCACAAATGCCACATATTATATGATTCCATTTATACAATATAATTAAATTAGTAATCCACAAAGTGGTTTATTAAAATATTCAAATGTATGTAAATGAAATACTTCACTTCCAAAAAACACCTAGGACAAAAAATACTCAGGGAAATAGAAAATATTTTAATGAGTACATAGGCTGTCTCTTATACACATCTAGATGTGTATAAGAGACAGACATGATGCAACGTGTTTCTCTTTCAAATTCCCTTCAGATGCTGGAAAAAGAAAATCAAATTAAACCCAAAGAAGGTAGAAGAAAGTTAGAATGATAAGAGTTGAAATGAATAAAATTACATAATTGTGTTTTAATAATAATTAACAATAATAATGAATCAAATTTTTAAAGAGAAAATGCAATAAAACAAACATCTATGAACTCAAAATATTTCATTAAACTGATTTCTATAATCAACTAATGACAGAATTCACATCTTCATTTGTATTCTTCCATTTCTGATGTTTCACCTTCCGTTAAAACTTATTTAATTAGGCCATCCACACAAGAATAATCTTCATTTTGAGTAACATAGTTAGCTTATTAGTAAATTAATCATAGAAGTGATAACCCAACATATTCACAGATTGTGCACACACTCAAGATAATAAGATTATATAAGTTATTTACATTTATAAGAACACTGGATCAGGGTTCTCAGAAGGGTATTTTAGAATCTTCTGTATTATGGTATTCAAATATGAATATGAATGACCATGGTTAGTTGTGTATGGACTTTATGTGCTATTTCCATAGTTCATTTATGATTTAAGAAGTTATTTTAGGTATGCTTGAAACATTAAGAGCATGCTCACTGTTTTAGGGGCTACACTAATTCTATTAAATGTTTCAGTCTAGCAGGCTCTTTTATCCTTGCTTCCAGTAGCAACTCCCAAAGGAAATCATTACCCTGATTTCTGAGAATATAGATTATTTCTCACAGGCATTTTTGAAGATCCATTTTGGAATTAGCCTTTCCCATTTTTGTCTTTACATCTCTCCTTCTTTTCAATTGCTTCAAAATTAATATCTCAACCTCCTTCCACAAAGCATAGCAACAAAAAATATCTTTCTTTAGAGAAACTGAATGATTCCTAGAAGCAGAAGGAGAGTAAATTTATTTACCAGCAGTGTTAATCTGCCTAGTACTATCCCTTAGTCAAGCATGCTTTTCACTAAGTGTTTGTTATGTCAAATAAATGCACAAATATTAAGAGTGCAGATAGCATATAAAATGTCATTGTCATTGCTTTTTCTTACCCTATATTTGTTGACACTTTTCTGCTAATTCAAAAAAAACTGACATAAATCTAGCCTCTAATACCATTTACATGTTTACAAATTTGATAAGCTTAATCTTATAATAAATGTTATTTATTGTTGAGTTTTCATGTACATATTGATACTGAGCATTCTGTGGGGTCCCACAGAGTCAGACATGACTGAAGCAACTTAGCAGCAGCAGCAGCAGCAACAGGACCCTGGAGGGCTCCTGGGCACAAAAGCTATTCTGTGTTCCCCTTTTTTTGATTATAGGAAATAGCCTTCATTCAGCCTCCATAACCTTCCCTGAAGTCCAAAGATCAAGTTCAAATAGCTGTTAATTAGGAAAGGAAGGGCATATAAAGACAAGGGAGGAATAGTCAAGAAAAACAACAGTGCAGCCTTGGGGCAAGGTCCTGGTTCCCCATCAGAGGATATACATAATAATTTGTGGTTCTGGTTCAGTTGCTAAGTCATGCTCAACTCTTTGCAGCTCCATGCACTGAAGCACACCAGGCTTCTCTGCCTTTTACTGTCTCCAGAGTTTGCCCATATTCATGTCCACTGAGTCAGTGATGCTATCTAACCACCTCATCCTCTGCCATCCCTTTCTCCTTTTGCCTCCAATCTTTCTCAGCATCAGGGTCTTTTCCAATGAGTTCACATCTGGTGGCCAAAAATATTGGAGTTTCTGCTTCAGCATCAGTCCTTCCAGTGAATATTCAATGTTGATTTACTTTATGATTGACTGATTTGATCTTGTGGAAATCCAAGGGACTCTCCAGAGTCTTCTTCTGTACCACAATTCAAAAGTATCAGTTCTTCCACTCTCAGCTTTCTTTTTGGTCCAACTCTCACATCCATACAAAACTACTGAAAAAACCATAGCTTTAACTATATGAACCTTTGTCAGCAAAGAGATGTCTCTGCATTCTAACATGCTCTCTAGGTTTCTCATAACATTCTTCCCAAGGATGAAGCATCTTTTAATTTCAAGACTGCAGTCACTATCTGCAGGGATCTTGGAGCCCAGCATAACAATATCTCTGAGCTACTTTGCAAATATTGAAACTTTCATTAGGTAGGAGAAGTTAAATGTATGCTGCTCACCAGCACTTAGACCTCAGATCAGTTTGAATCAGAATGTTGAAGCTGCTGCTCACTGTCAACCAATAAGAAGAATGCCCACAAGCTAATCATCCCCTCTTTGAATCATTACTCTAAGACTCCTCACTATCCCCTCCAGGTCTGGACAGTTTTGAGTGCATTAGCCTATTGTGGCCTTCTTTGCGGGACAAGCGATAGAGCTATTATTTTCTATGTTAGTCAAAATTCAGTCTCTGAGATTTAATTTGGTGTTGGGTACAGAGTCCAGATTTGACTTCAATATCACTCACCAAAATTTGGTCTTTATATTTTCAGAGGAGTCACTATCACTAAACATTGAAGTTTGCAAATGCAATGCACTATTTACTCCCATAAATCTAGCTTGAAAAATAAACCTAAGAAAGAACAATAAACATTAGAAAAAACATTTGCATCTAGCTTGAATAATAAACATTAGGATCATAAACATGGAAAAGGCAAGAGAAGAAATATGAAAATGTTAAAAAGAGTAAAAGAGTTAGGAAAATAAGCAGGAAGAAAGGCCTATACTGCTTGAAAATGTCAGTTGTAATTTAGCATCATTAATGTCATAGTACATATTTTATGTATTGATTAATTTTTATTGTTGTTTAGTCGCTCAGTTGTGCCCGACTCTTTGTGACAGAGTGGACTGCAGCACACCAGGCTTCCCTGTCCTTCACCATCTCCCTGAGTTTGCTCAAACTCATGTCCATTGAATTGGTGATGCCCTTCAAGCGTCTCATACTCTGTCGTCCCAGTGATTTTGAAGCCCAAGAAAATAAAGTTTGTCACTGTTTCCATTGTTTCCACATCTATTTGCCATGAAGTGATGGGACTGGATGCCATGATCTTCATTTTTTGAATCTTGAGTTTTAAGCCAGCTTTTTTATTATCCTTTTTCACCTTCATCAATAGACTCTTTAGTTCCTCTTCACTTTCTGCCCTAAGAGTCGTGTCATCTGCATATCAGGTTATTGATATTGCTCCTGGCAATCTTGACTCCAGTCTGTGCTTCATCCAATCCAGCATTTTGCATGATGTATTCTGCATATAAGTTAAATAAGCAGGGTGACAATATACAGCCTTGACATGCTCCCTTCCCGATTTGGAGCCAGTCTGTTGTTCCATGTCCAGTTCTAACTGTTGCATCTTGGCCTGCATACAGATTTCTCAGGAGGCAGGTAAGGTGGTCTGGTATTCCCATCTCTTGCAGAATTTTCCAGTTTGTTGTAATATACACAGTCAAAGGCTTTAGCTTAGTCAACAAAGCAGATGTTTTTTGTATTGGTTAATTTAATCCATGACTAAAGTTAGTATTATTTTATTTTCCTAAGCATCCTGGTGTCCCACTGGTTTTATCAGAACCTTACATTTAGTTTTCCCATTCCTAAATCCAGGTATCAAAAAAAAAAAACCTAATCCTGTTCAAAATGTGTTTTTATGTTTTGTCAATTTTTTTAGGAGGCTTTACAACATGAAATTTTATTTTATATGAAAATAGGTTTTTTTTAATATGAAGATGCCCAAATTTATTGAAGTGCACAGTTTTATTAGATATTTCTTGTTAAGCTCTGCCAAGATTCAGTTTATTATTTTTAGTTTATTTTTCATGATATTTATGATTTTTCATTCATTTTTAAAATGTTTCTTTTTCAATTTGATTATTTTTATAGTTGTTCATAATTTCTTCTCAATATTTTTATTTCTTTTAATTTTTTTCTTTATTTCCTTTTTTCCAATATTCTCTATGTGATTATTGCAAATTTTCATGTTGATCGTGTAATCTATTTGGCTATACAAACTCTAGAACTTCTCACAGGATTGAATGAGACCTCTATTTCAACTACAAGTTTCAAAGTCTCATTGTTTCCTTTCCTTTATAGATATTATTGCTGACAGCACTGTCCAGTATAGCTCGTGCACATAAATCTGTCTTAGATTTGGTTTCCAGCGGACCTCAATCTAGTGCAGTTTTTAATCCATCAACTCCTTTCTTCCTTACCTAACCTGTATTCCACAAATCAGTGCTATTCCTGACAAATAACCTTGCAATCTCTACTTCATGCTTTACCAGTTCTCACTGACAATTATTACGAAATTGAAATGGGCACAAAGAGATCATGTCTTTGTAGCAAGAATGTACCTACCCCAGCAGACATTCCACCTGGAGCAGAGAGAAGGCAGGAGGGTCACTGTGAGAGAGACCATTCTCCCTACTTTATTTTGTTCAAGTGAACATGTAAGAGGTTATAGTGGCATGAAGTCAAATGGTGCAAGAAATATACCTTCCTCCCACTTAGGTCTTTAAAAATAAAAAACACTAAGAAACCAGAATGGATAATAAATTCACAAATTTAAATGATAAAAAATGTAAAGACGTTTACTTTAAGTCACACATGTGTCATTTTGAAGGAGAGTGAAAATCTACTAAGACTTATTTTTAAACTTAGAGAATTTCTGTAAAATCTTCCTTCATGTTTCCTCTTCTGAATTACATTGTGCATGATTCAGTACAGTTCAGTTCAGTCATTCAGTCGTGTCCAACTCTTTGCGACTCCATGAATAGCAGCACACCAGGCCTCCCTGTTCATCACCATTTCTCGGAGTTCAGCCAGACTCACATCCATCGAGTCAGTGATGCCATCCAGCTATCTCATCCTCAGTCGTCCCCTTCTCCTCCTGCCCCCAATCCCTCCCAGCATCAGAGTCTTTTCCAATGAGTCAACTCTTCCCATGAGGTGGCCAAAGTACTGGAGTTTCAGCTTTAGCATCATTCCTTCCAAAGAAATCCCAGGGTTGATCTCCTTCAGAATGGACTGGTTGGATCTCCTTGCAGTCCAAGGGACTCTCAAGAGTCTTCTCCAACA
>SJYT01061832.1:60041-93706 GCA_006410635.1 Cephalophus harveyi
AAAGGCTTTGGCATAGTCGATAAAGCAGAAGTAGATGTTTTTCTGGAACTCTCTTGCTTTTTCCATGATCCAGCGGATGTTGGCAATTTGATCTCTGGTTCCTCTGCCTTTTCTAAAGCCAGCTTGAACATCAGGGAGTTCACGGTTCATGTATTGCTGAAGCCTGGCTTGGAGGATTTTGAGCATTACTTTACTAGCATGTGAGATGAGTGCAATTGTGCGGTAGTTGGAGCATTCTTTTGCATTGCCTTTCTTTGGAATTGGAATGAAAACTGACCTTTTCCAGTCCTGTGGCCACTGCTGAGTTTTCCAAATTTGCTGGCATATTGAGTGCAGCACTTTCACAGCATCATCTTTCAGGAATTGAAACAGCTCAACTGGAATCCATCTCCTCCACTAGCTTTGTTCGTAATGATTGTGCATGATGTCCCCATAGAAATCCTGAGATTTATGTAACTTCATTACAATTGGTTTTTATAAGCTTCACTATTATAATTTATAAATAAGGAAACATTTTTTTAAAAAGTATCATTGTGTTAAAATTAAGACTGAAATGAAAGAGAACATCTACTCTCGCATGGGTGTTCCTTCTAGAAATTTCCCTTAAATTCTAGGTTACCACATAATGATGAGGTTATAAAAAGAGATTATCAGTGTTGAAATAGTTCTGAAGAAATTTGGAATTTGTAAGAAAATTCTCAAGCAACCTTTAGAGTGAAATATATGATTTGAATCAGTTGAGTATATTAGAAAGTGCTGCCCATGTGAGGCATGAAATGAGGAAAGAAATATTAATTGCTGCCAATAGGAGTAAGCATGTGTGTGTGTGTAGAAGGAAATACAAAAGGGACAAGTAGTAAAAATGACTTAACTAAAGGTGTTGGTTTGCAAAGTTATAAAATATAAGCATGACTCTGAAAAGAACTCATTCTATCAGTTATGGAAAAGTCTTAGATGCCTAAGGGATTTAGTTTGATGACAAAGGTATTATAAAATAAAGGCATTTTATAAAATGAATTAAAGCAGGCACACAAGCTCAGAGTAGAGCAATGGAAGGTCCGAGATATAAGTAAACACTGCAGTAGAAACTGAAACCTGCATATCTGGGCAGAGGACAGACTGGACACTATCTACAGACGCAAAAGAAAAGTCTTGGGAAAAAAAGAGGCACAGCAGTAAAATAGGAAGACAGCTTTTCTTTTATGACTATTAAACTTGTGTGGTTAGAAGAGAATTAAAATGAAAATACTTTGAAAGTAACTTTGAGTAGATAACTACAGAAACAAAAACTTAGAGCACTGGTTGTAAATATGTGGGTTGTGGTCACAAAGGTGATGTGTGTGTGTGCTCAGTCATGTCTGACTCTTTTCAACACCCTGGACTATAGCCCACCAGGATCCTCTGTCCATGGGATTTTCCAGGCAAGAATACTGAAGTGGGTTGTCATTCCCTTCTGCAGGGGATCTTCCCCATCCATCAATAAAACTCACGTCTCCTGTTTCCTGCATTGGCAGGTGGATTCTTTATTATTGAGCCACCTAGGAAACCCATTCAGAGGTGATAGTTAAAGCACAAAAGATGAGCAATTTGGGAGAAGTATCCAGTAAGACGGAGAAGGCAATGGCACCCCACTCCAGTACTCTTGCCTGGAAAATCCCATGGACGGAGGAGCCTGGTAGGCTGCAGTCCATGGGGTCGCTGAGTCAGACACGACTGAACGACTTCACTTTCACTTTTCACTTTGATGCACTGGAGAAGGAAATGGCAACCCACTCCAGTGTTCTTGCCTGGAGAATCCCAGGGATGGCGGAGCCCAGTGGGCTGCCATCTGTGGGGTCGCATAGAGTCGGACATGACTGAAGCGACTTAGCAGCAGCAGCAGCAGCAGCATCCAGTAAGAAGGATGGAGCTGTGAGCTTAGATTATTTTTGGGGCAATAATCTCAGGAAAAAATATCATACACTATTCAAGAGAAACTTGCTTACTAGTGAAAAATCTGTGCCATAGCAAACCACCCCAAGAGTCTACACCTAAGAAAATAAATGATTTAAACACTTTTACTACCTGGCTGTCATATATTATTAATTGCACTGACTAACTATTTGTGCAACTGCTATAAAATGAACTAAATTTCAGAAATAAAAAATATATGGCATCCATATATTCATTCAAGTAAAGTTGAAATGAAATATGTAGAAAAGCATTCATTTTAAATTGCACTTTAACTTCTAGGGTTGAAAATATTTTTCATATTTATAGAAAAATTCATTCAACTGTATCTATATCAAGGAGAACAAAACCAGAGCAGTGTAATTCAAAATTGCAGAGTCAGGAAACTTTCTATTTGATACATTTCTAGAATTTGATTAAGGATATCTGGCATAATATAGATGCTGTCTCTTATACACATCTAGATGTGTATAAGAGACAGCCTTCAGAATAATAAATAAGGAAAATAAGAGCACATTTGATCAATTTATTTCTAATAAAGATACACTAGTAACTTATCTTAATGTTAATGAAAATGAGTATTTCTGTATTATTGTAAAAAGACTTTGAAAACAGTTTCATAAGTGCACATAGAGATTCACTCTGCCACTACTTCAAATAGGAAAATGGTGAAAAATCATTTACATAATGGACAAATGTAAATTCATTCTAGTTTTAGAGAGAAGCTCCCTGCTGTCTTTATTATATTATGCTTTCCTGCTGCTACATGAGCTCACACAAAACAGAAAAAAATAATAATAATAATAACATTGTTCAGTTATAAGTTTGAAGCAAAGGAACATCAGTGCAATGTTCCATTGATTTCTTCACCCCTAAAATCTCAGCTCATGAATTATCCTTGCTATAGATATTTGACACATAAAATCATTTGCTTGAAAGATAAACTATATGGAATGGCATATATGAGAATCCAGCTTTAACTGCTAACTTTACAGAATTTAAGATAAAGGAAATTACATTTTATTGTGGTTGCTCATGATTGTTTGTTCAATGAGTTGTCACAGAATCCAATTTCCACATTACCCATTTTCTGTGTAACGAATTGATTCCTTTGTTTCATTTATGGGGACGTGATACTTCTACAGTCTTCTTAACTTATTATAAAATGTATTTCCTAAATCACCAGTCTTATGGAGGATGAAACATATCTGTTTACATAATTGTACTTGCTCAGTTTTAATCAGTCATAAGTGCATGTCTTGGCAACAAGTTGACAGTATGAGAAATATATTTCTAGCAATATTTATTTCATGACACAATTATGTCTCACATAAATAAAATGAAAATAGTCTTAATAAAAGTTAGGAAATAAATACAAAATAAGCACAAATACAACATTTATAACCCAAAGAAACTCAGTGTTCTAGAATTACTCTGTCAACTAATATAAATCAAATGCTAAATTCCCTCTCCCCTCATTCTGTGACTCAAGAGTATGGTAATGTAGTGGTGATGAGCCAAGTCTACCTACTCTGACACTCTGCAACTTCCATTTATATGAATTTTGATCTCTGTCAAGTTTCTTAATTTTTTTCATCAAACTACTCACTGAAAACAGAGGAAACAGCAGTTTTTAACTCATCTATTATAGTGATAATTCAATGATAATCCAAGTAAAGCACTTCAACACTACTTGGGTCAGATAGTGAGCATTAATAGTGGCAATCATTATCATTGTTTATATTATTACAATTACCACTATTGTTGTTGACTTTATTATTCTAATTATGTTTTAAATTTTTCCAAAGGAGTCCTATTCCAGTTCAACCTGAAATCACCAAATTTGAGGCTTATCTTTTGCAATCGTTGACATTCTACCACGAATGTGTCACTACTCTCCAAATTGTTAAAAACAAATTGATAACAACTTTGATTATATGCCTTAAAGAAATAAGGTTGGGGCATAAGGTACTGGGCTGCAGTCTGCAGGCCTGCAAAGCCTGTACTTGTTCAACTTCAAGATTAAAAAAAAGAGTCCAAAGTAAGTGATGGAGATGGCAACAGTTTTACTTCTGAGGCAAAGTCCTGGAGCAACACCCCACCATATGCAGTAGACAGCCAGCAGGACATGGTACCGTCATTGCTCCTGGGTAGGTGGAAAGGAGGGATTACAAGTTACAGGGAGAATTTACTTCAGTTTGGCTCATTGATTATCAGTGAATCTAAAGTTAGGGCATGCATCCTCCCCTTTCCTTTGATAAGAACAATCTCTAGCTGGAGCCATTGTTTCCCCATGTATTTGCCATGAAATGATGAGACCGGATGCTATGACCTTAGTTTTCTGAATGTTGAGTTTTAAGCCAAATTTTTCACTCTCCTCTTTCACTTTCATCAAGAGGCTCTTTAGTTCTTCGCTTTCTGCCATAAGGGTGATGTCATCTGCATATTTGAGGCTATTGATATTTCTTCCAGCAACTTGATTCCAACTTGTGCTTCATCCAGCTCAGTGTTTCTCATGATGTACTCTGCATATAAGTTAAATAAGCAGGTTGACAATATACAGCCTTGATGTACTCCTTTTCCGATTTGGAACCAGTCTGTTGTTCCATGTCCAGTTCTAACTGTTGTTTATTGCCTGCATACAGATTTCTCAGAAGGTAGGTCAGGTGGTCTGGTATTCCCACCTAATGAAGAATTTTCCACAGTTTGTTGTGACCCACACAGTCTAAAGCTTTGACATAGTCAATAAAGCAGAAGTAGGTGTTTTTCTGGAATGCTATTGCTTTTTTGACAATCCAGCAGATGTTGGCAATTAGACTTCTGGTTCCTCTGCCTCTTCTAAATCCAGCTTGAACATCAGGAAGTTCATGGATCACATACTGTTGAAGCCTGGCTTGGAGAATTTTGAGCATTACTTTGCTAGCGAGATGGGTGCAGTTGTGCGGTAGTTTGAACATTCTTTGGCATTGCCTTTCTTTGGGATTGGAATGAAAACTGACATTTTCCAGTTCTGTGGCTGCTGCTGTGTTGTCCAAATTTTCTGGCATATTGAGTGCAGCATTTTCACAGCATTGTCTTTCAGGATTTGAAATGGCTCAACTGGAATTCCATAACCTCCACTAGCTTTGTTCATAGTGATGCTTCCTAAGGCCTACTTGACTTTGCATTCCAGGGTGTCTGGCTCTAGGTGAGTGACACACCATCATGGTTATCTGGTTCATGAAGAACTTTTTTGTACAGTTTTTCTGTGTATTCTTGCCACCTCTTAATAACTTCTGCTTCTGTGAGGCCCATCTTATTTCTGTCCTTTATTGTGCCCATCTTTGCATTAAATTTTTGGTATCTCTAATTTTCTTGAAGAAATCTCTAGTCTTTCCCATTCTATTGTTTTCCTCTATTTCTTTGCATTGATCACTGAGGAAGGCATTCTATGCTGAATGGAGGGTGAATTAGACAAATGATATTTTTAAATTAGCTGGTTAAATGAAAATGATTTTTATGTTAAAATTCATAGAAGTCTTAAGCCACTTAACAAAATGTATCATTGGAGCAAAGATGTTTTGTGTAGCAAGACAAGCACCACAAAGAGGAGAAACAAAGACTAAAGAGTTGGGAGCCACAGTAATCAAGGCAGGCTCTGCCAAATAGATGGGGAAACAACAGAAACCATGACAGACTTTATTTTTTGGGGTTTCAAAATCACAGCATCTGGTGAGAGCAACCATGAAATTAAAAGATGCTTGCTCCTTGGAAGAAAAGCTAATATCAGTCTAGACAGCATATTAAAAAGCAGAAACATTACTTGCCAACAAAGGTCCATCTGGTCAAAGCTATGGTTTTTCCAGTAGTCATGTATAGAAGTGAGATTTGGGCCAAAAAGAAAGCTGAATGCTGAAGAATTTATGCTTTTGAACTGTGCTGTTGGACAAGACTCTTGAGAGTCTCTTGGACTGCAAGAGATCAAACCAATCCATCTTAAAGCAAATCAGTCCTGAATATTCATTGGAAGGACTGATGGTGAAGCTGAAGCTCCAATACTTCGGCCAGCTATGTGAACAACTGACTAATTAGAAAAGGCCCTGATGCTGGGAAAGATTGAAGGTGGGAGAAGGGGCTGACAGAGGATGAGAGGGTTGGAGAGCATCACTGACTCAATGGACATGAGTTTGAGTAAACTCCTGGAGTTGGTAATGGACAGGGAAGCCTGGTGTGTTGCAGTCCAGGGGATCACAAATTGTCAGACAGAACTGAGCAACTGACCTAGCTGGAACCTGAGGCCAGTATGTAGGAAAATCACAGTCGTCTGAGTGGAGTGTAGGTGAAGCAAGTACTTGTCCAGCTGGAACTAACCAGAAGAGCTGCCCTAGTGGCCTGACCGCACAGGAGGGAACTCTTAATCAAACACAAAACAGCAAATGACTTAACTGTGGAATCTCTATTGTTCATATCTTACTCAATTAATCTGTAGAACCCAATCATCTCCTTGTAATCCATCACAGCCTTTTGCATTCACATTTTTTTTTTCTTATTTCAAGTTACTTCACATTCTAGGCTTCTCATTGGTTTTGTTCAGTCACTAAGTCATGTCCTATTCCTTCAGTTCAGTTCAGTTCAGTCGCTCAGTCATGTCCGACTCTTTGCGACCCCATGAATCGCAGCACGCCAGGCCTCCCTGTTCATCACCAACTCCCGGAGTTCACTCAGACTCACGTCCATCACGTCAGTGATGCCATCCAGCCATCTCATCCTCAGTCGTCCCCTTCTCCTCCTTCCCCCAATCCCTCCCAGCATCAGAGTCTTTTCCAATGAGTCAGCTCTTCAAATGAGGTGGCCAAAGTACTGGAGTTTCAGCTATAGCATCATTCCTTCCAAAGAAATCCCAGGGTTGATCTCCTTCAGAATGGACTGGTTGGATCTCCCTGCAGTCCAAGGGACTCTCAAGAGTCTTCTCCAACACCACACTTCAAAAGCATCAATTCTTTGGTGCTCAGCCTTCTTCACAGCCCAACTCTCACATCCATACACGACTACTGGAAAAACCATAGCCTTGACTAGACGGACCTATTTCCAGCATCAGGGTCTTTTCCAATGAGTCAGCTCTTCACATGAGGTGGCCAAAGTACTGGAGTTTCAGCTATAGCATCATTCCTTCCAAAGAAATCCCAGGGTTGATCTCCTTCAGAATGGACTGGTTGGATCTCCCTGCAGTCCAAGGGACTCTCAAGAGTCTTCTCCAACACCACAATTGAAAAACATCAATTCTTTGGTGCTCAGCCTTCTTCACAGCCCAACTCTCACATCCATACACGACTGCTGGAAAAACCATAGCCTTGACTAGACGGACCTTAGTGGGCAAAGTAATGTCTCTGCTTTTGAATATGCTATCTAGGTTGGTCATAACTTTTCTTCCAAGGAGTAAGCATCTTTTAATTTAATGGCTGCAATCACCATCTGCAGTGATTTTGGAGCCCCAAAAAATAAACTCTGACACTGTTTCCACTGTTTCTCCACCTATTTCCCATGGAGTGATGGGACCATATGCCATGATCTTTGTTTTCTAAATGCTGAGCTTTAAACCAACTCTTTCACTCTCCTCTTTTACTTTCATCAAGAGGCTCTTTAGCTCCTCTTCACTTTCTGCCATAAGGGTGGTGTCATCTGCATATCTGAAGTTATTGATATTTCTCCCGGCAATCTTGATTCCAGCTTGTGCTTCTTGCAGCCCAGCGTTTCTCATGATGTACTCTGCATAGAAGTTAAATAAGCAGGGTGACAATATACAGCCTTGACGTACTCCTTTTCCTATTTGGAACCAGTCTGTTGTTCCATGTCCAGTTCTGACTGTTGCCTCCTGATTTGCATATAGGTTTCTCAAGAGGCAGGTGACTCTATTTAACTACAAATACCCTCATGACATTGACCTGGGCCCTTGCTCCTCTATTCTGGCCTGCTTCTATTTGAAACCTTTACCTATTGCCAGGATTATCACAGTATGGCAATTAACCCTTTCTGTTTTGATCAGTAATTGCATTTTGACATTTTTTTTGATCCATTCAGTAAACGTTTTTGAGAAACTACTATATGCCGAGCACTCTAGTTGTGGATATGTCTCAGAGCATATTCTTAAGGGAGGCAAATAAGAAAGCACATCATGATCTAATGGGGGCCTTAAAAAAATTTTTATTGGACTATAATTGATTTACAATGTCATGTTAGTTTCAGGTATTCAGCAAAGTGAATCAATTATACATATCTCCACTCTTTCTTAGATTCTTTTCCCATATCAGCCACTACAGAGTATTGAGTAGCGTTCCTTGTGCTATATAGTATGTCCTTATTAGTTATCTATTTTATATTTAGTAGTGTGTATATGTCACTCCCAATCTCCCAATTTATCCCTCCTCTGCCATAGCTATGTTTGTTTTCTAC
Organism: Cephalophus harveyi; assembly: GCA_006410635.1. Taxonomy (NCBI): domain Eukaryota; kingdom Metazoa; phylum Chordata; class Mammalia; order Artiodactyla; family Bovidae; genus Cephalophus; species Cephalophus harveyi. Next base: position 68,421 of record SJYT01061832.1, read on the forward strand.
ATCTGTGAGTCTATTTGTGTTTTATAAATAAGTTCATTTATACCATTTTTTTAAGATTCCACATATAAGCAATAACATATGATATTTGTCTTTCTCTGTCTGACTTACATCACTCAGTATGACAATCTCTTGGCCCATCCATGTTGCTTCAAATGGCATTATTTCATTCCTTTTTTATGACTAATAATCTATTGTATATGTATATATTCAGTTCCATTCAGTCACTCAGTCGTGTCCGACTCTTTGTGACCCCATGAACCACAGCAATCCAGGCCTCCTTGTCCGTCACCAACTGCTAGAGTCTACCCAAACCCATGTCCATTGAGTTGGTGATGCCATCCAACCATCTCATCCTTGGTCGTCCCCTTTTCCTCCTGTCCTCAGTCTTTCCCAGCATCAGGGTCTTTTCAAATGGGTCAGCTCTTCACATCAGGTGGCCAAAGTATTGGAGTTTCAGCTTCAACATCAGTCTTTCCAACGAACACTCAGGACCAATCTCCTTTGGGGTGGACTGGTTGGATCTCCTTGCAGTCCAAGGGACTCTCAAGAGTCTTCTTCAACACCACAGTTCAAAAGCATCAATTCTTTGGTGCTCAGTTTTCTTTCTAGTCCAACTCTCACATCCATACATGACCACTGGAAAATCCATAGCCTTGACTAGACGGACCTTTGTTGACAAAGTAATATATCTGCTTTTTAATATGCTATCTAGGTTGGTCATAACTTTCCTTCCAAGGAGCAAGCATCTTTTAATTTCATGGCTGCAGTCACCATCTGCAGTGATTTCGGAGCCCAGAAAAATAAAGTCAGCCACTGTTTCCACTGTTTCCTCATCTATTTGCCATGAAGTGATGGTACTGAATGCCATGATCTTAGTGTTCTGAATGTTGAGCTCTAAGCCAACTTTTTCACTCTCCTCTTTCACTTTCATCAAGAGGCTCTTTAGTTTTTCACTTTCTGCCATAAGAGTGGTATCATCTGCATATCTGAGGTTATTGGTATTTCTCCCAGCAATCTTGATTCCAGCTTGTGCTTCCTCTACATACTTATATATCACATCTTCTTTTTCCAGTCTTCTGTCAATGGACATTTAAGTTGCTTCCACATCCTGGCTATTGTATAAAGTGCTGCAGTGAGCATTGGAGTGGTGTATCTTTTTGAATTATTGTTTTCTCCAGAGATATGCCCTAGAGTGGGATTGCTGAATTATATCTAACTATATTTTTAGTTTTAAAAGGAACTTCCATACTGTTCTCCATAGTGATTGTACCAATTTACATTACAATTAACAATATAGAGAGCTCCCTTTTCTCCACACCCTCTCTAGCATTAATTCTGACCAGAATGAGGTGACATCTCATTGTAGTTTTGATTTGCAGTTCTCTAATAATTATTGATATTGAGCATCTTTCATGTGTTTTTCGACCATCTGTGTGTCTTCTTTGGAGAAATGTCTGTTTAGGTCTTCTGCCCATTTTTTGATTGGCTTGTTTGTTATTTTGATATTGAGCTGCATGGCTGTTTGTATAATTTGGAGATTAATCCCTTGTTGGTTACTTTGTTTGTAAATATTTTCTCCCATTCCGAGGGTTGTCTTTCATTTTGTTTATGATTTCCATTGCTGTACAAAAGCTTTTAAGTTTCATTAGGTCCCATTTATTTATTTTTGTTTCTATTTTCATTACTTTAGGAGATGGACCAAAAAAGATTTTCTGTGATTTTTGTCAGAGTGTTCTGCCTATGTTTTCCTCTAAGAGTTTTATAGTAATGGTGACTTAAGATAGCAGTATGTGAAAGATGTGAAAGGAGCGTCTGTAGAGGTGACTCAGTGTAGATAGGTAAAGAAAGTCTTCTTGCTTTGACTCATTGGTTTTTCCTCTGCTCAGCGCTCACTCATTTCTCACCTTGTCCTGATAACAACCTCTGACACAAGACCTTGTCTGAGCCAGTTAGGGCAGTCCATTCTGCTTCCTGTAATAATAGGTCTAGGAATCGAAATATGACCTATTTGGGCCAATGAAGGCACTTCTTTGCAATTCTCTTGAGAGAATTCTCTCTTCTACTTGGTCCAGAGGCAGCTGCCTGCAGCCATGTTGCCCCTACATGAAGAAAGCCTGTCTCTAAGGGGAAAAAATGAAGCTATTCTATTTGGGGAAGGGGCAGGGAAGCAAGGTCTGGAGCAGTCTGACAGCAGGTGTGTCATTAAACTAGGCAGTGCCTGATTCCAGCTCCATAGTGATCCTCTTTGTCAATACATCCTTGTTTACATTTTTCAGGTTTTAAGTTGGATGGGTCAGATTTTAGTCAACTGCAACTGAAAAAGTTATGATTTAAATGTGTCCTAAAGTAGAGAGATAAAGAGGAGGAGAGCATTACAAAAAGGGAAGCCCTGTTGGATGAATATTTTGGGGTGAGATCATGCAAAGGAGTTTGAAGTGTTAATCTGAAGACAATAATAATGTTTTTAGATAAATGGGTTAATGACTATCCTTAATACTGTACTGAACACTAGAAATATGCTGAGAGTAGATTTCAGGTATACTCATCACACACAAAAATGCTAAGTATGTGAGAGGTTGTGTTAATTAGCTTGACTGTAGTAATCATTTCACTATGTATATGTATATTGAATCATTGACTAGTACACATTAATTATATTCAACTTTAATTATTTGTGTGTGTGTGTGTGTGTGTATATATATATATATATATATATATATGAAATATGGCTTAGGCACCTTCATCTTGTTTCACTGGTGTCATTTGGGAATGGCCTGAGGTGAGGTGAAGTCACTCAGTCGTGTCCGACTCTTTGTGACCCCATGGACTGTAACCTACTAGGCTTCTCTGTCCATGGGATTCTCCAGGCAAGAATACTGGAGTGGATTGCCATTTCCTTCTCCAGGGGATCTTCCCGACCCAGGGATCGAACCGGGGTCTCCTGCATTGGAGGCAGATGCTTTAACCTCTAAGCTACCAGGGAAGCACAAAGCTGAAGGCAAGGAGAAAGGTTAACTTCTGTGGCAACCCAGTCAGAAGTAACAAATACCTGAATTAAAGCAGTGGTCCTGGAGACAGAGGAAGGGGATAGCTTTCAGAGAGAATAAAGACATAAAACTGCCAGGATCAGGTTACTGATGAGGGTGAATAAGGGAGAGGGAGAGCCAAGGCCAGCTGTGGGTAGATGAAGGTACCCTTGTGCGGAGAGAGGATCCCAGGAGGCAGAGAGGAAGATGGGAAGATCTGAGGGAAGATGAGGTGTCCACTGGAGCACCTGAGACTCAGGCTGTCCTGTGTCACTGCCAGATGAATCTTAATAAAACACTATTTTCAATATACTTCATCTGTGAAAAGGTTGCACAGGGAGGATAGGTTTAGATTAGTTGATCTTGAAGATTTCTTCAAGTGATTGTTTTTTAAAGAATTGATTATATGTCACTGCCAAGGAATTTACACAAAAGTTTCAAATTCTAACCTCTCTGCCTGGCTTTTAAGCCTTCCATTTTAATTTGGGCCTCTGTGCCTCTCTTATCTTGTTTATTGCTGCTTCCTCTGCCACACTCTGCTCTAGGGAGAACAGTGCCTTCTGGGCTCCTGTGGATGCTCCTCCAGAATCCCCTGTACCATTTCTTTTACTCATCCACTGGCTTAGCTCAGTGTATCCTCCCTTTTCTTCAGGGTGACGCCCTTCTCCATACTGTCCTCTGTATTGTAGCCCTCGGATATCTTCTCTGAACATTCACTTATCCTCAATTTTTCCTGAGGAATGCAATCAATTATATGTGTTTTCTATTATTTAGAGCCCTAATTATTTTATATATAGTTTGCTTAAGGGTTTTTGATGTCTGGAGCAGGGCTGGATGAGTTGGAGGAGCATCATATAAGCCAGTTTATTTATATATGGCTTTCATCTCTGATGGAAGTGTCTCACCCTGACTTTGCCAAAATTACATCAATACATCCTTAAGAGGTAGTTCAAATTTTTTGTCTCATCTAAGCCCCAGACTGAATTAGTCCTTCTCTTTCCATATGTATTACGTGTGACATGTATACTTTAATGGGCTCCCCTGGTGGCTCAGATGGTAAGAATTTGCCTGCAATGCAGGAGACTTGGGATCAGTCCCTGGGCTGGGGGAGTCCCATGAACAGAGGAGCATGCTGGGCTACTGTCAATGGGGTCACAAAGAGTTGGACATGACTGACTAAACACAAGCACATATACACTGTAATGTATAACCTATACTTAAGCATGCATATGAAAATGTATATCTGTGAGCATGTCTCAGTTGTATATCTCAATCTAAACCAACATCTTCAATAATACATACAAGAGGCAAACAAGTTCATTTTAATATTCTTAAATAACCACATCCAGTAGAATTACTACTTGACCTTTGGGAAGATTTTTGCAGACAAGAGGATCTCATGTTTGTATCCGTGGAATTCTATTAGCATGTTGCAACACAAGGATAGAAGAAGGTTGAACTCATCCAGAGAATAAGCCCATCAGTTGACAGAAGGCAGGTGATAAGATCTCTCACCAGATTAAAAAGGGAAGGGCAGCAACTCATTAGGAAACACATAGATGTCTGCTTAATTACTTGAAAAATGTCTGAGCCAGTACATTTTATGACACCCAGAGGGTATAAACATGCCCATAAATTTAATTAATTTTCTTTCTTCTTTCATTGCACCTGTATGGCCTAAAGGAAGAGAAGTCTAATGAAACTACAATCAAGCACTTCTGCTGGACTTCCACAATTCATTTGGGCAATATTCAGAAAATGAAATACTGAATTTCCCATCAGTTTATGGGGAGAAATGTATTTGGAAAAATGCAGCCCGGCAGTGAAATTATACCTATGTCAAATTCTGATCAATGGCTCCCTCAGCTTTATTTCCAAAAAGAGTTTAAATCTCTTTATAGATGTATTAAAAATATATTTAATACTCATAAATCTCAAAGGGGAAAATCAGCATGAGATATTATCATTTTCCTAGAGAAAAGCATTATATGAGAACGAGAGGCTTAGGAGTTGGTCAAACCTTCTGAACAAGTAATCCCATTTGCTTTCTCTTACAGTAGCATAACTCACACATTTTCATTAAAAAGCTTTTAAGTCTGTTATATTATTATTTTATCAATTGCAGACTTGGTAGTCATGAGTATGCTTGAATACCTGTTATAATAATATTATATCACTTAATGAGTGTGCTATTTATCAGAGACTAGTACTTTCCTATCTTATCTTGAATCCTCATAACAACATTGCAAGGAAAGGATTATCCCTTTCAGAATGACTCCTTAAGAGATATGGGACTTATTCAAGGTCACATAGCTAGTAAGTGTTGAAACTGGGATTCAAAACCAGGTATTTGGGCTCTAAAATCTGTGCTCATTTTAGTTTGTTATGTGAACAGTAATGTCAAGTCATTTTTTCCCTTGTTAACTCAGTAACTCCAAACATTCAAAAAGTCCATAGACAATACCGTTTTTGTAAAAGAATCTTGACATTATTGAGCTTTGAGTAGTGAATTATTTATTGGAGCTTCTGGACTTAGCCTGTTTTCTCAAGAGTTTACAGAAAAATACTCCAGCTGCACGTGATTCCATTTAACTTAATATATATTTCTCTGTGTTGACTTGTCCTTACAGTAAACAAGAAAGGGCTTCTTATGCATGTGGTGTAGAGGAAAGGGAAAGCAAAACGTCGTATATCAAGCACCTACTATGTGTCCATTATATGCTCAGCATTTGCATGTATTAACTCACTCAAAGCAAGTGGGTGATGGAAGTGACCATTGAGAGGCAATGCCCACTGGAAACACCCCGAGGTAGTGTTCCTGCTTACCTTAGAATTCTGCTTTTAAAAGACACAGTGGTAAATGCCAAGCTTCACAGTCAAACATATTTTGGGATAGTTTGAAAATTGCTGTTAGATAAAAGTGAAATGAAATATTTTTGTTTAGGTGTTCTTTTGTCATGAAACACCATAGTTAGTATTGTTTTCAATTTTAATCTCTTGTAAACTCATTGACTGTTAATGTTTAGTGGGCTCATAAACTAATTTGAATTGATCTGATTCTGCACAATCAAGCCCATTACACTTGTTTCAATTTTTTGCATCATGGCTCTAACATCTGGAAGCTATGAAAAGCACAACAGCCTGTCTAAAGAGACCGCCACAAGAAATCATGTTAAAGGACATATTATGAAGACTTGGCTAACCATTGGCACTAATGCTTTCTCAGTTTCTGTATTTCACATCTCAGGGATGGAGCATGTGTGGAAGGCAGCTCCCAAAACCCTACTTGGGAATTGCTTTTCCCCAAACACATTCTTTTCTAGGTACCTACTAAACCCTCCCTGCCTCTCACACTCCCTCCCTTCACCTGGTTTATCTCCCCAGTCCTGTTATTAAATTAGCTATGACTAGTTCCTCATTGACATTTTGGATCTAATTGGATCTAGCTAACAAATTCCTGTGGCAGAGTCAGAAAAAACTTTTGTATTCAAATTATTCACCATCATGTAAGTCTCAGTATGATTCTATGCCTTTGTGTTTTCTCTAAAAGTTATTCTTTGAAGAAGCTAGTAAACAAGTTATTCTGCCTTTGAAAGTGGGACATTTTTTAAAAAGAGTCAGCCTGAAATTTTATATCATCCATGAAGGTGAAAACGTTAGTCGCTCAGTTGTGTCCGACTCTGTGACCCCATGGATTGTAGCCTGCCGGTCTCCTCTGTCCATGGAATTCTCCAGGCAAGAATACTGGAGTGGGCAGCCACTCCCTTCTCCAGGGAATCTTCCTGACCCAGGGATCAAACCTGGGTCTCCCATATTGCAGTCAGATTCTTTACAATCTGAGCCACCAGGGAAGCCCATGTCAGCCATAGCAAAGGGGAAGTAAGATACTAAATTCATTCACATTTTTGCCTTCATTTTAAACCTTGATTTAGATTAAAATATGTTTTCATTTTTTGCCATTTACAATATATCCTTGTTATATAGTGTCAGCTTTTGTGGATATGCAGGGCTTATAGGTGGAGAGAATAGTCTTTGCAGTCGGACTGCCTGCCTTGACTCTACCACTTAACTAGCAGTGTAACCTTGAGAAATTCTCGGCCTCCTTGGACTGATTCCTCATTGGTCATACTATATTTCATAAGATTCCTGTGAACATTAAAAGATTGAAAGAATTAGAACAGTATTTGGCACAAGGTGTGTGCTTAACAAATTTTATTTATTATTATAGTGATGCATTTGTTAGTTCTTAAAATTCACAATCAAGTGCTCTATTCCAGTTGTGGAAAAGAAAAAATACACAAAATGAGTAAAAGTGACATATATTTTCCTAGACCCTACCACTCTGAGGCAATTTATGTTACCACTTTCTGCTGTTTTATTCCCGTTTCTAACAAACTCTTCCACTTAAAATCAGTATTGCTGTTGTTCAGTCACTCAGTCGTGTCTGACTCTTTGCAGCCCCGTGCACTACAGCACACCAGGCGTCCCTGTCCATCACTATGTCCCGCAGCTTGTTCAAACTCACGTCCATTGAGTTGGTAATGCCATCCAACTGTCTCACCCTCTGTCGTCCACTTCTCCTGCCTTCACTCTTTCCCAGCAGCAGGGTCTTTTCCAAAGAGTCAGCTCTTCTCATCAGGTGGCCACAGTATTAGAGCTTTTTGGTTATTATCAATGTAACCTTGAGCAAATCACTTAACTTCTCTAAACCGTGGTTACCATGTCAGTAAAATGAGGATGATTATAGCACCTACTTCAAAGGACTGTTGTGATGATTAACTGAGATATCGCATGTGTTTACATGCTTAGCTGGTACTTGACCTGTGTTTACGTTGAAACACATGAATTGCTAATATTCACCATATTTAGCCCATGGAAAAGACAATTTCATTCAGTTCAACCTCGTGTGAAGAGTTCAGTATAGAGCTTTTATGATAAGGCTTTGCAGGGTTGTGATGATACACAAATGGGGAGGCCACAATCCTATAGGCAAGAGAAAATATTCACTTAAAATCAAACTAACAAGCAGACAATTCTAATGTAAAACTAGTGTGTGCCCTAACACTGGCACATGTTTAGTGGCAGAAGATGGCATTGGATGTAGACCACACTGTCTGAAAAGATTCAGGGCAGCAAAATGGCAAAGGTGACATCTGAGCCAGACTAAGACATGCCTAGAGTCTAAACCTACCAAAATGCAAAGAAAGGGCATTTTAGGTAGAGAAAACATTTGGAACAAAGAAAGCAGTAGCTGCATACACAGTGTGTCATGGGTTTGGTCAGAACATAAGGTATGTGAGGACTGGAGGTCCTCCCTGAACACAGTACCATGCTCTTGGCTGGCACCTGGTACACACTGGAGCTATACACCGTTTGTCAGGTCACCCACCAGGTCTGGACCACATCCCTTCTGAGGATGTGGCATGGCAGCCCGTCCTTCCAGCATGCTAACACTTCTGTCTGTTCCTCTATATCTGCCTTGTAACCGCTCCAAAATGAAAGCTCTGGCAGGTAAGGAGTGTATAACTTATTGATTGAAAGTGGGTTGAGAGATGTATAAACCTGCTTGTGAATCCTGGTTTGCCATTTAGAACTTGACTGACTTTGGATGAGTTGCTTCATTCAGCTCTCAGCATCCTCATCTGTATAATGGGAATAATAACAAAGCCTAATTTCTAAGATTGGTATGAGAATTAAATGGCTTAGCATGAGTAGAGTTTTTAGCATAGGGCCTGGAATGTAATGGAAATAATAATCATTCATTATAATTTTGTTGGTAGTCACAGTCATACCCCTAGAATTCCCCACAGCTATATGCTATCAAGCACATAATAAGTGTGCCAAATATTTCCAGATGATTAAAATAATGCCTATGGAAATGAAGAAGATGTGGGTGAAGAAAACATGTCCAGAGATCTAGGATGGCCTCTTCAACTTGGGATATAAAGTGGCAAAATAATATTCAAAATGTTCAAATAGTGTAGTAATATATTTGATAAATCAAATATTATATATAGCATACTCTATTTATTGTCTAAGGAAGTTAATGACACATCATGTAAATTTCTTACCTAATCACATTATTTGTAGTACATTTCATTTGTGAAATTATTCCAGTGGTTTCCAAATAGTCTATTGACTAGTGTGCTGGTTTTGAGCTTCCATTTGATACTTTAGTCAATAGCTAAATGGTAGCCCTCGTGGCTTTATGACTTGACATGGTGAACTACATCAAGTATCCAACCTCTTTCTATTAACTGATAGCCATTAAGTAACTGGGGATGAAGAATTTTGTAGTGATGAAAGCCAGTTGAGGCAACCTAATTTAGAGGAGAGCATGAGAATTTGGGCAGATTCCATCTATGGCCTGAGTCTGGGGAATGAGAAGTCCAGTGGTACTTTTTGGAATAGAAGCAAAGGAAGTGATGGGTGAGAAAAGGTGATTATCAGAATTCATTTTGGGGCACACCAATTTGTAGGTCTAGTAGGAAACTCAAAATTTAGTCCTGGAGCTCAGAAAGAAACAGAAGATGTGAGATGGGCTTTAATTTCATTTTAAGAGAAGGGACTCTTGAGCCAATGCTTTTCTAAATTTAGTGAACTTTGGAATAACCTGGAAATGATGTTACAAGGTAGATTTCTGGGTCTTATCTCTCCAGATTCAGATAAACAGGGTATGTTTGGAGGGGAACCGAAGTGTATGCAGTTTGAAAAATTAGCTTAAATTACTCCACTGTGACTTTGAGCGAGTAATTTATTCTGAGTTTCAGTTTTTGCTCATCAGTTCAGTTCAGTTCAGTCGCTCAGTCGTGTCCAACTCTTTGCGACCCTATGAATCGCAGCACACCAGGCCTCCCTGTCCATCACCAACTCCTGGAGTTCACTCACACTCACGTCCATCGAGTCAGTGATGCCATCCAGCCATCTCATCCACTGTCGTCCCCTTCTCCTCCTGCCCCCAATCCCTCCCAGCATCAGAGTCTTTTCCAATGAGTCAACTCTTCGCATGGGGTGGCCAAAGTACTGGAGTTTCAGCTTTAGCACCATTCCTTCCAAAGAAATCCCAGGGCTGATCTCCTTCAGAATGGACTGGTTGGATCTCCTTGCAGTCCAAGGGACTCTCAAGAGTCTTCTCCAACACCACAGTTCAAAAGCATTAATTCTTCGGCGCTCAGCCTTCTTCACAGTCCAACTCTCCATACATCCATACATGACCACAGGAAAAACCATAGCCTTGACTAGACGGACTTTAGTCGGCAAAGTAATGTCTCTGCTTTTGAATATGTTATCTAGGTTGGTCATAACTTTTCTTCCAAGGAGTAAGCATCTTTTAATTTCATGGCTGCAGTCACCATCTGCAATGATTTGGGAGCCCCCCAAAATAAATTCTGACACTGTTTCCACTGTTTCCCCATCTATTTCCCATGAAGTGATGGGACCAGATGCCATGATCTTCGTTTTCTGAATGTCGAGCTTTAAGCCAACTTTTTCACTCTCCTCTTCCACTTTCATCAAGAGGCTTTTGATTTCCTCTTCACTTTCTGCCATAAGGGTGGTGTCATCTGCATATCTGAGGTTATTGATATTTCTTCCGGCAATCTTGATTCCAGCTTGTGCTTCTTCTAGTCCAGCGTTTCTCATGATGTACTCTGCATAGAAGTTAAATAAGCAGGGTGACGATATACAGCCTTGACGTACTCCTTTTCCTATTTGGAACCAGTCTGTTGTTCCATGTCCAGTTCTAACTGTTGCTTCCTGACCTGCATACAGGTTTCTCAAGAGGTGGATCAGGTGGTCTGATATTCCCGTCTCTTTCAAAATTTTCCACAGTTTATTGTGATCCACACAGTCAAAGGCTTTGGCATCAATAAAGCAGAAATAGATGTTTTTCTGGAACTCTCTTGCTTTTTCCATAATGGGAAAAGTGTCTAATTTTGATATTTGGTAGTCTCTCCTCATTTTGGTAGAAATAAGGAGAGAAAGCACAAGGAAAGCAGCTTGTCATGCAGGTGGCTCATAAGTAGTTGTCAATTGGAAATTGTGGTGTGGGGTTGGGGGTGCAGAGACATGGGGAGGCATGTAAATTGAGGAAGTAAGAGTTCCTGGAAGAAAGTATGGTCATCATTGTATCTTGTGTGATATTGCAAGTTGATCAAAAAAGGAGAAAACGAGAAAAGGCTGCTGAATCTAACAAGTGGAAGTCATGGCTGAGAGAATTGTATATGTGGACAGGAGTCTAGGGAGTGAGGAGATTGGGAGGAGGGTAATGAGTATCCTTGGGCTTCCCAGGTGGCTCAGTGGTAAAGAATCCACCTGACAAGCAGGAGACACGGGTTTGATCCCTGGGTTGGGAGGATCCCCTTGAGAAGGAAATGGCAAACCCACTCCAGAATTCTTGCCTGGAGAATCCCCATGGACAGAAGAGCCTGGAGGGTACAGTCCATGGGGTCACAAAGAGTAAGACATGACTTAGAGACTAAACAGCAACTGAATGTCCTTTACTTGTTCAAGTACATAAGAACATTTAATGACATGGAAAAACACTAGCTATGTTTTCTTAAGTAAGATATAGTATAAATCAGAAAGTCCCTATGTTTTTTCTAAAAACATTTGTATACACACATAAAGGGTAGATGGATATATTCTAAAATGCTGTATAGGTTATATCTAGGCAGTTGCATTAGGGTGATAATTTCATCCTTTTGCTTAACTATATTTGCTAACTTTTTGATGATTGACATATTGGTTATAACAAAAAGAAAATAGTAAACAGTGTTCTTTTTAACATTTAATAATTTTTTATTTATTTAATTTTGGCTGCACTGGGTCTTTGTTCCTGCATGGGCTTTCTCTAGTTGGGGTAAGCAGAGGCTACTCTCTAGTTGGAATACACGGGCTTCTCATTGTGATGGTTTCTCTTGTTATGTATCATGGGCTCTAGTACGCTCAGGCTTCAGAAATTGCGGTTTGCAGGTTTAGAGCATGGGTTCAGTAACTGTGGCACACGGGCTTAGCTGCCCCGTGGTGTAAACATTGTTCTTGCATAATGTGGATGACCAAGAAAGACTAGTATCTCTGATGGTAATGGGACTAAAATAAAAGGCTTTATTTTAAAAAATTATAGAACATTTTTGTTTGCTTGTTATACAAGGTAGAGGCAGAGTGAGGTGCGGATAAAATCCGGGAAGAATCAATTTGGGATTGTGTCAGATTAAGGAGTGAGCCCTTGGAGAAGGTGTCAGTTTATGAAAGAATGGGGAGAAAATTGATGAAAATAATAATGACAACTTGTGGAATAAAGGTATTACTTACATGGGAATTTTGAAAATGTTAGTTGCTTTGAGATGCTTTTATTAGAGAAAAAAAGCTACAGATTTGGTCCCTAATGGGACAGTTAACTTCTTCCCACTTCTATAGGCTAAATAGTTTTAATGTTAGCCTTCTCTTTTATAAAAGGATGCCTAGGGTAGCAAGGAGGGATGACATGCAAGAGAATTCATGGATCTCTGAAAATGTATTGGCATCATTCAAGGAAATGCTCATGGTATGCATTTGCCAAGTCTGACACAGCACCTAACCTTACCTGAAGATCTGTTTGAGAGTATAAAACCCTAAATGAAGGCTTATGTTCTGGGGATTTCTCTCCTTGAAAAGGACTGTCATCATAGGTTTGTTTAGGAACATCCAAGAAACACATTTTCAAGAAAATTGATGCTTATCAGGACACTTACATGCATTGCTCATTAATTTCTAAGTCTGGTAATTTAGGACACATCTCCAAAGTAATGAGTCTTAGTTTCCCGAACATCAGGTTGTCTTACCCTCTCTGCACAGTGAACTCCTCAAGAGGATGGTGAAGCACAGTCCCCTGAGTTGTTTGGGTAGCTTCTGTGGTCAGACATCTGTTGGTTCCTAAAGATTTTACCAAATAGGATTTGATTCAGTTTCCCTCCCTAGAATGCTGCATTTTTGAATGCTCCCTACTGGGTTACTGTCTTCTTTTTCTTCTGAGGTATTTCATGGTATTTAACAGAATCTACAGGATTGCAGTATGTTCATTTAGTTATGAAAGAATAAATTGCATCTTAGTTCACATTCTGGTACTAAGACAGCAATCCATTGCACTTAAAAATATGGATGTGTGTGTCAGAAAGAATCTAGTTTGAGACCCACCTCTGCAAATTATTACCTCTGAGACTCAAAGGCTGAGTTTCTCATCTGTTATATGATAATCACTTTCCTTATACAGGTAGAGTGGGTACTAAATGGATAATGCATGTTTATCAATCAGTACAGTATCTAGCATATATATATGGCTTTCCTGGTGGCTCAGATGGTAAAGAATCTGCCTGCAATACAGGAAACCCGGGTTCAATCCCTGAATCGGAAAGATTCCCTGGAGAAGGGAGAATTGATAATGCGTGTTTATCAATCAGTATAATACCTAGCATATAATAATATGTTTAATAAATGTTGTCTACTACTATGGCACCCCACTCTAGTACTCTTGCCTGGAGAATCCCAGGGACAGGGGAGCCTGGTGGGCTGCCATCTATGGGGTCGCACAGAGTCAGACACGACTGAAGTGACTTAGCAGCAGCTACTGTCACTCTTAGTCTGCATATCCAGAGAATATCTCTAAAAAGAGAAAAAAGATTGTCCCAAGAGAAAATACTAATTTATTATTAGACCAGAGTAGAAGGTTTAGATGTGATGGAACTGAAGACTTAGCAGTTCCTTTTCAGTGGTGAAAGATTCTGGATAAGAGCTTGACTAGGAAGGGGCTCTCAAGACAGTTCTGGGATCAGCAGACATCATCATAAGCTATCATAGGATATTTCCATCCATCTCATAGGTCAAATGCAGGTGAGAAGCTCTTGCTCACAGGACAAAGAAATATGGAGTGAAAAATTTAAAAATCAGGAAAGAAAACTTGCCTATATTTAGTGATAGATTCTCTATGAAAAAAATATATAAATATGCCTGTGCAAGCCTTTTAGAGAATTACGACAATGTGGACTAAGGCTTCACACATGGTTTTGAAATTAAATAGATCTAGGTTTGATTCCCAGCTAAATCATATTACTAGCTCTGAGCATGATACTATGTAAACCATACCTTCCTGCTTTTGATGGAATTAATTTGGATGCTGAAAGCAAATTAGCAGAGAGCATGGCATGAGGGAAGTAATCAATATGTTCATCATATTTTTCTAAATATGGAAAATATGACATTGGTGTGTATCCAGGCAGACAAAATCTTTCTATCCCAAGGAAGTTCTCATGTGTATCCAGGTAATACTGAGAATTTGTTTTCTAATCCTCCATTACTCTATTGATCTAGAAATTTGAATAATCCAGAGCTTTTTTTAAAACTAGACACCCTCCTAAATAATTAACATTTTAATTGCCCAAATAGCCACCAGCCAGAACCACAGACTAAAGAAGTATAGGTGAAAGGCTGTAGAGACCATGCTTGGTGGGACCAGTACTGTTCTAAGCACCTGACAAATAATGTTATCTGCAAACCTCACGTTAATGCTTTGAGGTACACAAATATCATCTGTATTTTATAAACAAGTGGTATGAGATTTAGAGAGAAGAAATATTTTGTCCAGAGTTGTGCAGCTTGTGAGAGCAGGCAGCGTTTGAACTGGGGTCTTTAAAGCCACTTTTTATCCAGTGTCAACTGTGTAGCAGTTACAAATAAAATATATTATGACTATATGATGATGTCCTAGTGAACTCTGTGAGTCTTAATTTGACTAAATTGATCCCAGATGTTAAACGCTAAATTTAACATGTTCTGGGGTTTTTTCCCCCTGCTATTTAAATGCAATCATTAACACAGGTAGGAAGTAAAATGTTGCAACATTCGTATTCCTTTTTCCCTCTCTCATTGTGTAAGAGAAGAATTTTGTCATTAATGTGACAAAAGTTTTATTTCTCAGGAATAAAACACATGTAGATTCACATGCCTCCAGGGCAATCTCATACAGATGTGGAGTTCAGCACGCAGCAGGCACACAAATGGCAGTTTCCTACCCAGCTGTATTTCTAGCAGCTTCACTATCCTTATCACCTAATCAGCCTAGGGGTGAAACACAGGGCAACAAACACTGTTTCTTTGACTATCTGCCCATTCATTATTGTGTGTCCTCTATCACTCTATAGATTTCCTCAGTTATTCCAAGGAGATTTGCTCGCAGTCTTCATAGGCACCAACTTGTATGTTCTAACTTCCCAAAGTGATGGCACCTGTGGTTATCTCTGATGGCCTGTGATGTCTCTGAACCTGCTCCCACTCTTGGTGCCTCCAAGCAAACCTACAGTCTCAAGGGTACTGCTTACAAAGAAACACCGATGGTTTGTTATGTTCTCTAGAAATCCTGAAGCCTTAAAACTACTTCTGTATAATATTTTTTGTGATAGGGAAAACCCAGTTCTCCACTTGAAGATTTTGTTCCGTAAACTGTAGTGGATCTGAGTAGGGTTTTGGCGTCCAGCTCCCTCCTCCCTGGGCCTAAGTTTTAGCCCTCTGTCAAGCGGCAGTGTGGCCATGGGCAATTACTTAATCTCCCCCATTGGCTGGGTTTCTTATCTGTAAAGCAGGGCTAACAATGGTAACTAACTCAGGGCTAACTCATAGGGTTGTACCTGGTCCAGAGTGAGGGCTCAGTAAATGTTGACCATTGTTGTTATTATATGACTATTTAAATGAAACTGGTCAGGTACCCAGGATAGCACAGAGATTTTAATCTGTTCTTTCAGTATATGTGTCGAGCTCCTCTCCCTAGGACTCAGCCATGAGCTGGAGGATACCATGAGTAGTAAGCTCTTGGCTTTATTAAAAAATGTCCTGTTCTGTAATTCTTTGGCAATAACCTTTAACTGTTTTCATGTCCCTCATTATTCCTTCCTTAGGATTCACTCTTGGCTAGCTAGTTCCCCAGTCCCTTGAGCAAATCACTTCTATTGGGTCTGTTTCACCAGGCAACCAAATAGACCAAGATGTGTCTGTCTTTTTGAACTTCAATTAGAGTTACTTTTGGCTCAAATTGCAAACAAACATTCTCTCTCTGTGTGTATGTGTCTTTCTGTCTCTTACAAACAGGGATTTATATTTTTTGGCATCAGAAATTTTTCATTATAATTTGCTTGTAAAATTAACTCTGGTATACTTGACTCCTTAAATCTCTTTCAAAGATACTTTGTCAGTGGAGTTTCAATAGAACATCATTTGAGATGATAGTGATTTACATGAATCCTCCCAGATAATCTCTCAGTGATGTTAACTGGTTCTTCTTGAACCTTACCTGAAGCCAGAATTCAAAACTAATGGAAAGATATTCTTAGTAGTTTATTAAAGAACACTTATTTATATGACTTCTAGATAGCAATCACCTATGCTTCCTTTGTTCTTATTCAAGTACTACATAAGTGTCAGACAATCCATATAAGCTATTCTTGCATCAATGTAAAACAGTTTTTTTTTTTGCTAGATGAGACCTGAACCACAAGGACTCTTTTCTAAAGGCAAAAAATTTAAAC
Source organism: Cephalophus harveyi (assembly GCA_006410635.1). Lineage (NCBI taxonomy): Eukaryota > Metazoa > Chordata > Mammalia > Artiodactyla > Bovidae > Cephalophus > Cephalophus harveyi. The sequence continues at coordinate 84,997 of SJYT01061832.1, forward strand.
AATACCTCTAACACAAAAACAGCACTATCCCTTTCACTGATAACTCATTTGAGTTTAGGCTTTAATCTGTTTCTCTTCTCTTTTTCCCATGTTCTTGATTTTTCTTAATATTGAAATACTGATCAGTGTTTGCTTTTTACATACTGGGAGATTTTAAATCTTTGAGATCAGACTTCATTGTTCTTCTGTGTACTATAACATCTGTTTATACAATCACTTTTGACCTAACACATCAGAGAAAATTTCTATCTTGGTTATAGTAAACTCCTTGCATGTTTAGAGAAAGCCAGACACTCCTGTGAAAGCATGGCTATAATTTCTGTGATAGGTTATCTCAGACATGTGAAATCATCACATCTTCCTAGAAATTGAGAAACAATAATAATTATTATCATTGGCCAAGTGACTATTACATGGCATCTACTACTGGGCCAAGTTTATAGTAACCTCAGATAAATTAATAAGGTAGATAGTGTTATTATTCTTGTTTTTTACACAAGGAAGCTGAGGCTCAGGGAAGTTAAATATGGCATTATTCCTTCAAGTCCAGATGTTAAAAGATTTTTAATTCTGATAAGGCTGTGAGGCCTGGATCAACAAAAAGCTCACCATCAGCTTGTGAGGTGTACCATTTAGTTTCTTGTGTATGTGAACATAGTGGCCAGACCGAAGTGCAATGAATGAGGTCACGTACCGTGTGTGGTCAGCCTACCAGGTGTGGAAGCATTACTCCCCTAGCGCATCTCTGCTGTTCTGATCATTGTTCACAACATCCAAGTAACTGCTGTTAAGTGGAGTGAGGACCTGCTTCTAAGCAGGAAACTGGTAAAAATGCTTGAGGATGTGATGAAATAAAGCCTCAGACTGTCTTCATGCTAAATGAAAGAGTTGCATAGTGAGCCCATCAAGGTACTAGGCAGATTAGAACTGCTCATATCAAGCAAAAGACTTTGCCCTCTCAAGACTAAGAGAGTGGAAATGTTACAAATGAAGAAAGGGTTTGTGCCTGGAAGTCCCATTTTGAATTGGTAGCGTCACTAATAACTGATTGAAGGACAGTCAATTCTGTGCTCAATAAGTGAGTGCCCTCAGTTGATCCAGCGTTAGCCTTTTTGTCCACATCTCTATACACTTGATGTTATTTTCTCATCAAGTATGCTTTCTTTGAAAATAAAAAAAACAGCACACAGTGAAAAGCTGGAAGGAGGGGATTCCTTCACTGCCCTCTCAGGCTCTTAATTCTGTCTGTCTGAAGTGACTTATTTATACTGCAAGAAGTTATGATATGTTTAGTACATCTCAAAGTTGTTCTCATTTATTTTTTCTTTTTAATTTATATTTTTGTTGAAGGATAATTGATTTACAGAATTTTGTTGTTTTCTGTCAAACCTCAGCATGAATCCACGCCATAGGTATACATACAATCCCTCCCTTTTGTACCTCCCTCCCATCTCCTGCCCCATCCCACCTCTCTGGATTGATAAAGAGCCCCTGTTTGAGTTTCCTGAGCCATACAGCAAATTCCCGTTGGCTTTCTATTTTGGCTATCTACCTACATATGGTAATGTAGGTTTCCATGTTACTTTTTCCATACATCTCACCCTCTCCTCCCCTCTGCCCATGTCCGTAAGTGTTCTCTATGTCTGTTTCTCCATTGCTGCCCTGTAAATAAATTCTTCAGTACCGTTTTTCGAGATTCCATATATGTGTGTTAGAATATGATATTTATCTTTCTCTTTCTGACTCACTTCACTCTGTATACTAGGTTCTAGGATCATCCACCTCATCAGAACGGACTCAGATGTGTTTCTTTTTATGGCTAAGTAATATTCCATTGTGTATATGTACCACAACTTCTTTATCCATTCATCTGTTGATGGACATCTAGGTTGCTGCCATGTTCTAGCTATTGTAAATAGTGCTGCAGTGAGCAATGGGATACAGGTGTCTTTTTCAACTTTGGTTTCCTCAGGGTATATGCCTAAGTGTGGGGTTGCTGGGTCATATGGTGGTTTTATTCCTAGTTTTTTAAGGGATCTCCATACCGTCTTCCATAGTGGCTGTATCAATTTACATTCCCACCAACAGTTTAAGAGTGTTCCCTTTTCTCCACACCCTCTGCAGCATTTATTGTTTGTAAACTTTTTGATGATGGCTATTCTGAGCAGTGTGAGGTGATATTGTGGTTTTGATGTGCATTTCTCTAATAATGAGTGATGTTGAGCATCTTTTTGTGTTTGTTAGCTATCTGTATGTCTTCTTTGGAGAAATGTCTGTTTAGGTCTTTTTCCAACTTTTTGATTGGGTTGTTACTACAAAGCTACAGTCATCAAGACAGTATGGTACTGGCACAAAAAACAGAAATATAGACCAATGGAACAAGATAGAAAGCCCAGAAATAAACCCATGCACTTATAGGTACTTTATTTTTGACAAAGGAGGCAAGAATATACAATGGAACAAAGACAGCGTCTTCAGTGAATGGTGCTGGGAAGATTGGACAGCTACATGTAAAAGAATGAAGTTAGAACACTTACTAGCCCCATATACAAAAATAAATTCAAAATGGATTAAAGACCTAAATGTAAGACCAGAAACTATAAAACTCAGAGGAAAACAAGATCCTCTATGACCTACCTCCTAGAGTAACGGAAATGAAAACAAAAGTAAACAAGTGAGACCCGATTAACCTTAAAAGCTTTTGCACAGCAAAGGAAACTGTAAGCAAGGTGAAAAGACAGCCCTCAGAATGGGAGAAAATAATAGCAAATGAAACAACTGACAAAGGATTAATTTCCAAAATATACAAGCAGCTCATACAACTCAATGCCAGAAAATCAAAATTGTTTTCATTTATTTTTAAATGAAACTTCTGAAAAATATTCTGCTCTGACAGGAAAAACAATTGGGGAAAGGCTTAGACGTTGAGTTAGTAGTGTGTTTGTCTGCTCTATAGGGACTGGGGAAGCTGATCCCTGTAGTATCTTATTTTCCCTTCCCACCTTACCAAAGTTTGCTATGCCATGACAGTTTGCAGAAACTTTTCAAGATTTTTTTTTGTTTGTTTTGCTTAAAAATATTCTTTTTAGAGTCCCAAGTGATTCTTTCACATAAGTCATAGTGTCATGTATTTCCGCATTTACTGTGAATTCTGTCGGAAATGATGATGATCCTCTGAGAAGGGGCTGGGGGAAAATGTGGTGGTTTCTCTCCTAGAGGAAAGAAATGCGTTATCCTTCAGAGTCGCCCGGCTCTGTAGACCCATGGGAATATGTTAATAACCCTGAAAGGTGAATTTGTTTCTGAAGAAACACTGTTCTGTTGTCTCTGGGAATTTGGTTTGTTTGTACAGATGGCAAAGATTGGTCCTAGATTTCTTCACTAAGGCAAAATGTGGAATACAAATTGAGCAAACTGAGAGTGAAATATACTTGATAATATGAGTACTAATCACAAAATGTGTAGTTTCTTATTTTTGCTGGATTTTAATACCTGTTTGAGGTGAAGGTGAGGTGAAGTCGCTCAGTCGTGTCCGACTCTTTGCGACCCCATGGACTGTAACCTACTAGGCTTCTCTGTCCATGGGATTCTCCAGGCAAGAATACTGGAGTGGATTGCCATTTCCTTCTCCAGGGGATCTTCCCGGCCCAGGGATTGAACCCAGGTCTCCCGCATTGGAGGCAGATGCTTTAACCTCTGAGCCACCAGGGAAGTCCAATACCTGTTTATTGTACTAATTTTACAAGCACTTGTAAAACAGTTATGAAAGGTTAAGAAATAATGACATCACAACACATTTTTCCTTCTGGACATCCCTAGGCCTAACAGTAATATAAGGTGCCAGTATTATTGTGGGAAAGAAAGATAATTGCAGTGCCCTTTACTTCAGGTTCTAGTCAGCCCACTGATGGGCTGCCTACATCAGACAGAATCCTAGAAAGTCTGCAGTCCTTGCAGGATTTGTTCCACGTGGAAGACCAGGGACAGCTCTAGGAGAATAAGTAGGCTGAAGAGTGGGTATAGGCCATCTGGAAGTTGTACATGTTTAGGATTCTGGAAAGATTGAGTAGCATTTGAATGCTGACTCCATATATCTTAGCTAATCAAATACTCTAAAATTCTGTTTCCCCAGTTTTTTTTCTTTCTTTCTTTTTGATTTTCCCTACTTTTTTTTTTTTTTTAATTTTAGGTATGTTTCCTTGTATTTAAAAGGGGAATATTAATAATAATAGTCCTCATGTATTTCCATAATCTTCAAATTATGCACTATATAGGAATGTGGTTTTTAAACTATATTAGGAAAGTGAGTTATCCCAAAGCTTAGCATATTAGTTTAATGCAGTAGTTGGCAGTTGACTTTCTAATTGACCTTGGTAGACAATACAGCCCCATAGTACAATTGCTAATCAAGTTCAAAGATGAGTGGGTTTGTTTAGCTTTCCTTGGGTCACATGGAATGGATAACTGGAATGAATAACTTTTAATGGGTTATCCACGTTATCCATTTTGACTTCAAAAGAGGTATTGGACAAAAGAGATATTGTGGTAGAGTAGGCACAAGCTTGGACTTTGGGGTCAGATAAAGATGAGTTTGAAGCCAGGTTCTCATAATTATTGAATGTATTACAAAGTACTCAACTCTCAGGCCTTAGTTTCCTTACCTATCGAACAAAGGTAAATATCTCCATCTTCCAGATTCATTAAAGAGATATTGCAGTAAACCATCTGTACAATAAAAGATGAATACAGTGAACATGTGGCCATTACAATGAACCTGAAAGTTCATTCTAGTTAGTAAGCTCAGATGCTGGTGTAAACAGCCAGAGGTGCCTGGCACTATGCCCCCTGGTAGCCTCTCAGTCCTGGATATGCATGCTTCCAGGACGTCTTTAAGTCCAAAAAATAAGTGAACAATCTTTGGAGTTAAGCAGTTTAACTTCAACTCCTGACTGTCATTTACCACTAGTAAATAATAAGTGATTTATGTTGAGTATATTTTTGTCTGTCTTTCCAACAGACTCATCTCACATGGCTAATCATTAGCTCCTTGTGATATGTGTTATTATACATTATGAAATTAATTACCATTCTGAGAACTTCATCTATTATTAAATTACAGTACCTTACACAGAAGACAGACAAATAACCTTGTTTGGTGCTTGTCAAGTTCAGGCCAATAAGGTGTGCAGATTCAAGGAGGGCAACTCCTAGTATCTGTTAGTTGGCCCTCAATGGCAGATTCAAGGAGGGCAACTCCTAGTATCTGTTAGTTGGCCCTCAATGGCATGTGTTCCTTTTTCACTACCTTGGACATTGTGAAGCCATAGAAGGCTTACTGTTGCCAAGGACTATGACATGAAATTAATATGTTGCTGTAATGGAAGAAACACATGTAGTCCATAGATTGACCCCTTCCTTAGGAATTCTCAAATGAAGTAAGTCTAGAGACTTACCAGGCATATCCGGTATATCTATACTGTGATGGTTTTCCTGTAGAAGGAAAGAATAGTACAGGCCTCTTGATTCAGAAGCTCTGGCTATCATCCTGGTATTGTGTGAACATTCAGCAGACAAAATTCCAGGATTAGTCTCATCTGGTGTTTATTGCTATTGAGTCAAGGTGAATTGAATAAAGGGCTACCATATGTAACCTTCTTCGTTTCCTAGCTACTGAAACATTTAGAGGTCAGATCCTTTTTTACCGTAATAATATCTTTTCAAGTGAAGGGAAGTACGGATTGAGAAAAAGCAACATATAAAAGATATTTACTGCAGAATAGAGTTCTTTATAGGTGAAAAAAAATAAACAAAACATTGGTTATACCCCATGGTTAGAGAAATTCTCAAATGACTCTGCTTAAACTGGTTTTTCTCTGCATATCCTTCCCTACTTCCATGGAAACCAGATGCTCTGGATCTCATGCCTTCTCTGGTTTCTCCCTTTTCTTTTAATAAATATTCTTGTGTTCTCTCACCCACTAATTATCATCACCATGTGCCTATATTGCTAACAGCTTAAAGAGAGCAGTTCCTTTGAAAATACAATCTTTTTAAATGCATCATCATTTTGAAGTGGTCTCATAAATTTTGTTGCTGATTTGTGATCTTAAACGGTATATTTATTTATATTAAATTCTGCCTGCTGTTCATCTTGAAGATATTATATTTGTATAGTTAACAGAAGTGATGAGCCAAATTTAATTTTCTTTCTACTCTGGAATGCTTTGCATCTTGTAATCACCATTGATTGCCTACTTACTAGTCAGAATCAATAAAAGAAGTAGATGTAAAATTGCCCAATCTCATGTTTTATAATATAATAGTCTAGTCAAAATGGAGGGTACTAATAGCATTCAGCTGCATAGACATTATCTGATAATGACAGTGTGTATAGCTCAGACTACAGAGGAGCAAATTAAAGTTGGAAGCTCAAATATTGAACTTTATTTTGTTTAGAAGGAAGTTTATGCACAAATCTCATCAGAATATATGTTTTACTCTTTTGTAGATAATAATATAATTTTTATTAACTTTTAATCATTTTGATTGCATTTATTTTCAGAGATCGATAAAACTATTTTACCTTTGTGTTAAGATTTATCTAGTATAATTGATACATTTGCCTAAAGGCCATAAATATGAGATTATGAAAACACTAAAGCACATAGATCTGTTCTGATAATAACAACTTTCAATTTCAGGTTTGTATAAATCAGTAACAGCCTTGAGATAAAACATGAGAACTATTACTAGGCAGTCAGAGAGTTAGTCCTCTACTTTTAAGCATTTGCACTTCTCTGTTTATTGATCATTGTGGGTCTCAGAAAATAATTTCATTGAATTATAATAATTTCATTAAATAATTCTAAAATGATTGTTGTTTTATACAGAGTCTGTTAAAATCAGGCCTCCCACTGGGGCTAGCCTTTGGATCCTTCAATGGATATTCAGAATTTTAGGTCCTTAAGCATCCTTGATTATGGTTTTACAAAAGAGAAACAATGTGTACAGTTTCAGAGTCCATCTAAAAAAGAGCTGTACTGAGAAAATCAATCTTAACAATTGATAAATTACATCCCCTATTGGAAAAGAAACATGTTCATGGCATTTTGAAAGACATTCAGCATGGCAGTCAAGTTCTTTTAGTGAGTTTCTTGACAATTACGTTCTTTTACTATTCCCTACACCTAGAAGTAAGAATTCCTCCACAGAGAGCTTTCAAATGCAGTGATTAGGGAGTATACATGGAATAGAAACCTTGTTTGTAGATTTTGATTATGGATTAATTACTTAATTGTGTCTTTTGCCTGTTTAGGGTTGTTAATGGATATGAATATTTGGTTTTTGACCTTTTTTCCCCCCATTCTTTTGTTCTGGTTTGTATTAAGTTCTCCTCACTGGAAGCCATGTAATAGAATCACTTTTCCATCTCATGTTCCTGTCTTCACTGTCTATTCTATAGTAGTATAAGACTTTTGTTTTGGAACAAGATGTGTATTAGATCAAAGGGCAAAGGACTACCGGCACTAATTTTGCTTGTGTTGTTCAGTAATTCTATACTCTGGAGATGGGCTTTTTGGTAAGTGATTTTTATTTTATATAGGATGAAAATTTGTAAGAATTTTATAAGAATAACATAAACTTCATAACAATGAAGTTATGGTCTAGAGATACTAAGAGATGCTCAAGAAAGCTTTTTCATTTTTTTAGACATTTATGGTTAATGAAAATCCTTTGTAATATTTACAGAAGTCTTACTCTTTGCTGAGCACTGTCCTCAATGTTGTATGTGTTACCTCTTTTAATCTGCACAGCTATTCTATGAAGTAAGCACTATTTCACCTTATTGTACAGCTAAGAAAACTGGTGCACAGAGAGGTTAGGTGATACTGAAAAATGACAGAGGCAATATTTGAATTTATCCTTAACTCCATCTCAACAACTCATTCTGATTCCCGGGAAAGCTCAAGATCAATTGGTCCCCATGGACAAAACACTGATAGTAATTACCCCCTTCCATTGGATAAAAGCTAATGATTAAAATAAGGAGACTCATACTAAACCTACAGCTTCCAAATTTGTCAGCACTGGAACTGCTTATGCAGTATCCAGCCTCAGGTGTGAGACAGGGAGGCAGGATGCAGAGAGGTGGGTCAGGACCTTGAGCAGAGCATCAGGGATAAGCACAAATAAAAGTTGCCCTTGGGAAATAACAGCTAAGTTTTACTGAGCACTCCGTGTGCTAGACCCAGTGTAATGCAATGCCTTATTTATTTATTTATTTATTTTAGTTTTATTTTTACTTTATTTTACTTTACAATACCGTATTGGTTTTGCCATACATTGACATGAATCCACCATGGGTGTATATTAGCTCCCAATCCCAAATCCCCCTCCCACCTCCCACCCCACATCATCTCTCTGGATCATCCCCGTGCACCAGCCCCAAGCATCCTGTATCCTGTATCGAACATAGGCTTGTGCTTCGTTCTTACATGATAGTATACATGTTTCAATGCCATTCTCCCAAATCATCCCACCCTCTCCCTCTCCCACAGAGTCCAAAAGTCCTTTCTATACATTTGTGTCTCTTTAGCTGTCTCACATACAGGGTCATCACTGCCATCTTTCTAAATTCCATATATATGTGTCAGTATACTGTATTGGTGTTTTTCTTTCTGGCTTACTTCACTCTGTATAATAGGTTCCA
>SJYT01061838.1:0-15466 GCA_006410635.1 Cephalophus harveyi
TCCAGGACCGTAAGATAATCAGTCTATGTTGCTTAAACTCACATCTGCCTTGGCTTCAAGTCTAGCAGAAAAGATGGAACGCTTTCTTCTTGGTAACTTCTGCACAAGTCATTATTCTGATTAGATCAGTTTGGGTCACATCCCCATCTCTGAGCCAATCACCTGGCAAGCAATGCTCTGATTGGCCAGGTGTGGGTCAAGGCTCCTCCCCTTGACGGGGTGGAGCCCCACAGGAGCATCCTGAACTGAGAATCAGGTTAGGGAGGTGAAGGAAATTCAGATTCTACTCCTGTTCGAAATGGGAATTAATATAGCTAAAAATAGCAACCTTTCATTACAACAGAGGGAAAATTCTCACCTAGTTCTAAAGAGGAAAGAGCACTGGGGGGCATTGGGAGACTTGGGTTTTATTCCCAGTTTTCTGTTTCATGAGCTGTGTGCTCTCAGGTGGGTGTCCTAACCTCTCTGGTCCTCTTTTTTCTCAGGAGCTGATTGCTACCGCCTTGTGACTTCCTCAGGGTGGGATCATTCTTGAGTCACAGGCCAGCTTTGATCCATCCTCAGTTACTGTCAAACCAACCCCAGGGCCCTGGAGGGTTGGTGCTCAAGCTTCAGCGGTCTCAATGGTTTTATCGGGGCTTTAGAATGGAATCTTCATCTCATGACTCAGACTTCAAAGGAGACTGAACTTGTCGGCAAATCTGCCTTGGTCTGTTGATGGTGTGGGAGAAAGAAATGTGGCTTCTTCCGTTTGTGGTCTCATGATTCCTGACCCCTCTGGAGGTTTTCCTTACTGGCGTGGGAGCCGGCCATCTTTGTTTGCCAGGGATTCCTGTCAGAGGAAAGTTGGGACTTTGGCCTGTTTGTTGAGAATGAAGGGGCTCAATGAGGGCCAGCTTACCCCCTGGTTTGACTCAGAGTGGGTCAAGGGTTGCATGATCTATTAATTAGGACTTACTGGCTGGTTAAAAAAAAAAAATCAGCCAAATCAAATGGGTTCAAATCCCAAATTCTGCCACTTCATTGCTGTGTGACGCTGGTCAAGTTACTTAATCTCTCTGAGTGTCAGTTTCTTAATCTGCAAAATGGAGGTAACCTGGGCAGCTGGTTTTGTTTTCTATTAATATTATACAGGCTGCAGCCACTAGGAATTCCCTGCAGATCCCCACCCTGCTCAATAAATAGATTTTCTATTGCATGCAACTGTATCTAATTCTAACTCCTAACATGACTTTTCTCTGGTCCTTTGCCCTCTGGTTCCACAGGTGGTTCCTGCTGGCTGCTTTCCCTACCTCTCTTGAGGCTCTTTTCACCCTGGCTTTCTCCTGGCTTCTCCCTGCTTTCCTTAACCTCTCCTGGATTACTCAAGAGTGTCTGGGTCATGCAGGGTGAAGAGTTAGCAATCTCTTGCTCGAAACTGGCCAGTGGAGAATTCCCAGTGAGACTGTAGACACCACCCTGTGTTGGTGGGGGGTGGGGGAGTCATCTCTGCACCCTGCTGGGACTTGAGGTTTGGCATCTGTATCAGGCCAGGCCTCTGTCAAAAGCTTTGTCCTCTGAAGTAGGCAGAATTCTAAGATAGGCCCAAGATCATCCCTCGTGAATGCCTCATGTGATTCCCACTGCTGGGATGTGAATGTGATGAGATGGACATTATCTGATCAGGTTATGTTATAGATGAAAAAAAAAAAGCAAAGGTATAGTCACACCTGGGGCTTCTCTGGTGGCTTAGTGGCAAAGAATCTGCCTGCAATGCAGGAGACACAGGAGACTTGGGTTCAGTCGTTGGGTCAGAAAGATCCCCTGGAGGAGGGCATGGCAACCCACTCCAGCATTCTTGCCTGGAAAATCCCATGGACAGAGGAGCCTGGCGGGCTGCAGTCCATAGCGTTGCAAAGAGTCTGACATGACGGAAGCGACTTAGCACACATGCACACATAGTCACTCCCATAGTTATGCTATATAAAAATCTATCTTATAGTAGCAGATAGTAGTGAGATGAACCCCTCCTGCTGGCTTTGAGGAATTAAACTGCAGGGTCTCTGAGAGTCAAGAGCCAGCCCCAGCTCACCACCAGCAAGAAAGTGAGGCTTTCAGTCCTAGTGAATTTTGCCAACTGGAGGGGCTTGCAAGAGAAACCAGAGTCTCAGCAACCCTGCTGACACCTGGGTTCCAGCCTGGTGAGACCCTGAGCAGGGGATCAAGCTAGCCTGGGCTTGCATTTCTGCCCCACAGAAACAGTGAGGTAATCACTAGATGTTGTGAGCTCACAAACTTGTGATGATCTGTTACCCAGTCTTCGAAACTAATACATTCTCTGAATTCTGGGAGAATCCCAGTTTGGAAGGAGCGAGAAGGAATGACCAACTGGCTTGGAGGGTCCTTTGTACTCTGACTCTTGAATCTGTCTCATGTAATGGTCTTCTCTTCTATCTAAAGTGTATATCCCTCCAACATCCCTCCCTTTTCCTGGAGAAATTCATAAGGTGAGGTAGGAAAGAAGTTTAGACTTTGCTTGGTGTTTGAGTTAGATTTGGCTGTGAGTAGTAGAAAATCGTTTAAGAGTTGATTAGATAAAAGAACTTCTTTTACCATAGGAAGTCTGGGGACTTCCCTGATNAGAAGGGGACGACAGAGAATGAGATGGCTGGATGGCATCACTGACTCGATGGACGTGAGTCTGAGTGAACTCCGGGAGATGATGATGAACAGGGAGGCCTGGCGTGCTGCAATTCATGGGGTCACAAAGAGTCGGACATGACTGTGCGACTGAACTGAACTGAACTGAACCATGTAAATACTGCAAAAACAAAAACCCCATGAGTAAAGGCAAATACATAGTAAGGGTAGTTGATCAACCACTTATAAACTAGTAGGAAGAGTAAAAGAAAAAAAAAATAGTAAAATAAACTATATGTACAATAAGAAAATAAGGAATACACAAAACAAAAACATGTGAAATATGATAGAAAAACATTAAATGGAGATGAGGTAAGAGCAGTAAAAATACCTGGTTGTTAGAATGTGTTCAGACTTAAGAGATTATCAAATTAAAATAATCACATAATGCAGCCCACCAGGCCCCTCTGTCCATGGAATCCAGTGGACAAGAATCCTGGACTGTGTTGCCATTCCCTTCTCCAGAGGATCTTTCCAACCCAGGGATTGAACCCAGGTATCCTGCATTGCAGGCAGATTCTTTACCATCTGAGCCATGAGGCAAGTCCCATATATAAACCTCGTGCTACACACAAATCAAAAATCTATCATACATATGCCCACCAGAAAGAAACATGAATCCAAACATAACACTAAATATAGTCATCACTTCACAAGGGAAAAATGAAAAGAAAAAGAAAGGAGCAAAGACTGCAAAACAACCGGAAAACAAGTAGCAAAACAGCAATAATTACATATGTGTGCTCAGGCACTCAGTTGTGTCCGACTCTTTGTGACCCCATGGACTATAGATTACTTTAAATGTAAGTGACCTAAATGCTACAGAATAATTGGCTTATACACTTCTAAAATGTCTAGGTCAAGAAATAAAGGAAGGCCAAAAAATTGCTCCAGATCAAAGGAAATTAAAGAAACATGGCAATTAAATGAAACTCTTGGTCCTGAACTGGTTTCTCCACCAGGAGTTTTTTGTTTTTAATATTGTATATGTCCTCCTCCCCTTCAACTCCTCTCTTATTTCCTTTTTTCCTTCCTCTTCCCTTATCTTTCTTCCCCATTGTCCTCCTCATCCACCTTCTCTTTCTCCTTGTCTTATCTGTTGTTATAAATGACATCATTGGGTCAATCACTGAAATTGGAAAGGGGTTTGTGGATTATGGTATTCTTGTACCAAGGTTGGGCTTCCCTGGTGGCTCAGAGGTTAAAGCGTCTGCCTCTAATGCGGGAGACCTGGGTTCGATCCCTGGGTCGGGAAGATCCCCTGGAGAAGGAAATGGCAATCCACTCCAGTATTCTTGCCTGGAGAATCCCATGGACAGAGAAGCCTAGTAGGTTACAGTCCACGGGGTCGCAAAGAGTCGGACACGACTGAGCGACTTCACCTTCACCTTCCTGATTTTGATATATTCATGTATTATGGGAGAGTAGGTGATAGACTCTGAGGTATTTAGAAGTAACAGAACATCACATATGCAACAGACTCTCAAATGGAAAGAAAAGATAAATAACAGAAATGGATGATACTTAGTACATACGTATATATATGCAGAGATGGATACATATATGTGTATATATTAGATAAAAAGGCAAATGTGCTAAAATGTTAACAACTGGGGAATTAAGATGAAGGCTAAACAAGAATTCTTTATATAGACCTTACAACTTTTCTGAGAGTTTGAAAGTATTTCAAAATAAAGTTTTAAAAACAAAAGCAGTATTGTATAGCCTCCCTCCATCAGCCTTTTTTTGTCCTGAGTTCCACAAAGATATCAAAGATCAATTAAGGAAACTCATTACTGCATTTTTTCCTACATCCTCCTTTAGTTTTCAAATTTTAAAAAAGACATAAAAGCTGCAGTATTAGGAGAAAAAATGCTACAAAAGCTGTGAAGATTTTACAATTGTGTTTCTCATTTAAGTGACCATTACAGGCTCTTTCCTTTAACTTGGTCAAAATTCAGAGTTGTAAATTCACCCAGCTTTGTGATTTTCTTATAAAATCTATCTAGTATAAAGCTTTCCCTTAAACAAAACATACCCATGAAGAGAGTCTTTTGACCTGACACAAAACAGCATTGAAATAAAAAATACTTTTCTGGTGAAATATTTGAAAACCCACAGTCACTTAGTGATACATATGTGCATGCTTGAACTGAAAGTATAAGCCTAGTTTGTATGAGGCTTGTGGGTATATAATTACCAGTATTAAATTATGTGCTCAACATTGACTTAGAGCCGCATTTATTATTGCTATTAAAAATGCTGACTACAACATATGACACATACTTCTTGTGATAATATGTGGCCCTTATCTAAAATAAAGCACTCTATTTTCTCTTTGCATGACCCTTGTGATGAGATCTAATAAACTTAGACTTTTTAGTGGTAGAAGCATATTGGAAAGAAAATTCTAGTACTGATTACCTCAAAAATAACATAAGAACACAAAGTTGAAAGGTTATTATTTAAAATCCACAGCTGATTAAACAGGATCATGGCAAACAGATGAAGAAAAGTGGAAATAGTGACAGATTATACTTTCTTGGGCTCCAAAATAACTGCAGACAGTGGCTGCAGCCACAGCATTTAAGATGAATGTTCCTTGGAAGAAAAGGAGTATTACAAACCTAGATAGCATGTTAAAGAGCAGAGACATCACTTTGTTGACAAAGGTCCACATAGTCAAAGCTATGGTTTTTCCAGTAGTCAGGTACAGATGTGAGAGTTGGACTGTAAGGCTAAGTGCCAAAGAATTGATGCTTTCAAACGGTGATGCTGGAGAAGACTCTTGAGAGTCCTTTGGACAGCAAGGAGGTCAAGAAAATCAATTCTAAAGGAAATCAACCCTGAATACTCATTGGAAGGACTGATGCTAAAGCTGAAGCACCAATATTTTGGCCACCTGATCCAAAGAGCTGACTCAATGAAAAAGACCTTGATGCTGGGAAAGATTGAGGGCAGGAAGAGAAGAGGGTGACAGAGGATGAGATGGTTGGACAGCATCACTGACTCAATGGACATGAGTTTGAACAAACTCCAGGAGATAGTGAAGAACAGGAAAGCCTGGCATGCTTCAGTCCATGGGGTCACAAAGGGTTGGACATGACTGAGTGACTGAACAACAACAACAAATTATAAAACCCAGTGTGTGCTCAGTCGAGCAGGCATGTCCAGCTCTTTGTGATACCATGGACTGTAGCTCACCAGGCTCTTCTATCCCTGAAATTTCCCAGGCAAGAATACTGGAGTAGGTTGCCATTTCCTCCTCCAAGTCTCCAGATTTTCCTGACCCAGGGATCAAACCCACGTCTCCTGCCTCTCCTGCATCTCCTGTGTTGGCAGGCAGATTCTTTAGTGCTGAGTCACCTGGAAAGCCCCCAGAGGACTGCTTGATTCTAAATAACTAGATATGCTCACACGGAGCACATTAACTCCAACCAAAATTTGAAGACATTTATAAAACTGGGTTACTTATTTTAAGCTTTTTGTTTTGTTTTCCTGTTTTGCTGTTTAGTTTACCTAATCCATTCAGTGAAATACATTACAAAATAGGCAATAAATGCAAGGTGGCTACAAAACTAATGGTTTCACATGTCAAAAGGGCAGAAAGATATGACCTAAGCTTGCTGGATGGCATCTTTTAAATTCAATCAAAGATAGTGGGTCACACTGCACATTTCCTAATGCCAGTCAGACGTGCAATAGGCCTTCTGCAGCACAATAACTACAGTGTCACTGCTAAAAAGGCCCTGATGCACCTATTAAGGAAAAATACTATGAGGTACTTTTTTTTGCGGGGGACGGGTTGCTTGCTAAAAGACTCTTATCTTACTTAGCTGCCTAAGTAACCCTGTGAAAGAGCAAGACTCTCACCTCCCCTTTACTCTTCATATGGCTAAGGTGAAAAAAATACATATAATGCTAAAACGGCATCCTGGAGAAAGCACCAACAACCAACAGGCAGAATAATCCCTAATAGTCTTATAGAAAGAAGAATTACACATGTTCAAAATAAGATTAAAAAGCTCTGAGTCAACAGAATGCTCCCTAAAGGCCAGAAAAGATTTTTTTTTTTTTTTTTCCAGTCTAGCCTGAAACAGGCCTCTATGAGTCCCCAGGTTATCCTTCTCCATAAAGGAGGCTTTGCCATCTCATTACAAACTGAATTTCCATCCATTTGGAAAATATGTCTACATTCTAACTGCAAAAAAAAAAAAAAAAGTATGGTCATAACAGAGGGGAACAAAAATGTGGTTTATGAAAAAATTTTTTAAATTGAAGATAATGCCTCATCTCCCAGGATCTTTGTCAGACCATCACTCAATCAATATTACTGGGTAATAATTTGCTTCTATGTATAAGGTTTTAAATCAAATCTTGCTCTAAAGGTTGAGATTTAGGAGTACTGCCTAAACCATGAACTGATCCTTTGAAAAATCATGTGCTCTATGTAAAAACACAATCCAATCTACTGTTTCCAGTAAAACAGTATACAGAGGTACTGTGCTCTGGTATAGAGAGACAGGATGAAACATTACAAAATTTAGCAAAATAATTATAACTGTTTTATAATCTGACATTTAATTTTCTGATAAGAACACTGATACAATTTGAACAGCACCAAAATTATAAAGTGTTCTCTATCAAGAGTTTTATTTCTTTCTACTCTGATGAACTAAGTAGCCCTTGAAACCTGGATGACATTGTTATAAACCCACCTAAGATAATTTGGTTTTGTAAATCTTAGGTTCTTTTCTGTAAAAACAACAGTCAGTGAAGGTGAAGACGTGAGCTACTTCCACAACTTCACTGGTTCCAACTGAAGCAAATTTCAAACCAGATCTACCCCATAAATCAACGTCCATTAAATAAGCAGACAAAACTATTTCTTCAACATGATAAATTCAAGGAAGTATTGGCTCTATCCTTACAGGTGTCCTGGCATGAAAAGCTAATTCAGTCAGGACTGGCTAAATGATATGTGGAGCCCAGTGCAAAATAAAAGTGAAGTTCCTTCTTTGAAAATTTTAAGAACTTCAGGATGACAACAGCAGAGCATTTAAGTAAGTGTGAGTCCCTCCCAAGCATGCTTCACATGAGCACCAGCTGTGCAGTGAGTATAGACATAAGATTCCAGAGACAAGACTCTGTTACTTTACAGTCAGTATCAAGCAACAAGAAATTTTCCTAAACTCATGGCTAGACAAATGATTGATTTGAAATCAAGCCTGAGGTGCTACAAAGGGAAACTCACTTTTTATAATCAGTGTGCTCATTAGCAATATTAGATACTGAAACAAATAACAAAAGTTCTCATAGTAGCTGCTGCTGCAGCTGCTGCTAAGTCGCTTCAGTCGTGTCTGACTCTGTGTGACCCCATAGACGGCAGCCCACCAGGCTCCCCCATCCCTGGGATTCTCCAGGCAAGAATACTGGAGTGGGTTGCCATTTCCTTCTCCAAAGCATGAAAGTGAAAAGTCAAAGTGAAGTCGCTCAGTCGTGTCCGACTCTAGCGACCCCATGGACTGTAGCCCACCCGGCTCCTCCGTCCATGGGATTTTCCAGGCAAGAGTACTACCTCTGTATAATTGGCTTCTTGCTTTAAATACAGAAAACAGTCCTTGAATAGTACCTTCCTGATTAGGGCAACAAGCTGAATCTAGAGTGAAGCTTAATCCAACTGACATATGTAATTACTGACTGAAAGCATACCTAGGAACTTCCCTGGCAATCCAGTAGTTAAGACTCTATGCTTCTAAGGCAGTGGGGCATGGTGGGTTTAATCCCTGGTTGGGGAACTAAGATTCCACATGTCATGCAGCCAAAATAGAAAAGGAATTTTTTTTTTAAGTGGGCCCTTTTAAAAAATAACCAAAGAGAAGTATAAGTGTATCTAAATCATGCTGCTGCTGCTAAGTCGCTTCAGTCATGTCCGACTCTGTGCAACCCCATAGATGGCAGCCCACCAGGCTCCCCCATCCCTGGGACTCTCCAGGCAAGAACACTGGAGTGGGTTGCCATTTCCTTCTCCAATGCATGAAAGTGAAAAGTGAAAGGGAAGTCACTGAGTCGTGTCCAACTCTCAGCAACCCCATGGACTGCAGCCTACCAGGCTCCTCCGTCCACGGGATTTTCCAGGCAAGAGTACTGGAGTGGGGTGCCATTGCCTTCATAGCCATCATAAAAGACAGTGACTCCAAAGAATATGTACTACAAACAAAAGGACATATAGAGAAGTATGCTGGAGTTTTCAATCAACACGAGGAATCCTCAATCAGATATAAGATAAGAGAAAGTATTAACATCACTACAGTGAATAAATGAAATTTGGGCAGAAAAGTGATTTGGCGGTATCTAAATCTGTAGTGTTTGATTGTTCCTGGTTGATGAAATATCCTCTTGACCAAGGTCTAAAGCAAGTTATTATCCATGAATGATTCTACAACTCTGTTTATATCTTCAGGATTTGAGATTTGTTAGCCCAACCCCCATCTGGGATTCAGGACCCAAAATTTAAAGGTAAGTTTTCCCTTATTTCCCACTTGCCTTCTACTCCTGTTCTCACGGATACACCCCTCAGACAAGAAGTTCCTAAAACATATAACAATTTTACAGAAGTTAAGAACAAAAGGATAGTTAAAAGAAAAATCCAAAGATTTAGGATAAAAACCTTAGTTTTGGAAAAAGGGAAGAAGTGATACACCGAGAACAAAAATAAAACCCCAGACGTAATCAGTAAGATTCAAAGAGAGATCAAGGAAGTGCAAATCAAAGGATAGGTTCCAAAAATTTGAGATCTTAACACTGTTCTTCCTTCCCATCAGAGAGGATCAAGTTCTTATCTATAATATACATTTTTATGTACATTATACCTTTATATAAATTAATCCTCATAACAACCTGCAGGAACACTTAACGACTACCTTCTCTTCCAGATGAAGAGATGATCACACAGCAAATATATGGCAGCCCGCAGTTAAAACTCAGGTATAACTCCATAATCTCTAATCATAACACTCCTCTATGCTGCCTCACTTTGAAAGGGGATGAAGGTAATTATGGGGGATGAAGCAGGAATGGACACTGATTATCAGCATGAATACAAAGAGAAGAATGGAAGGGATGGTAACAGATAGATGGACGAATAGATAAGTAGGTATGTAGGTAGACAAATGATCACATTTTACTTGCTTCTGAAGTTTTCATTTTAGAGTAATACAAAGGGAACTTCGCTCTCCTCAGTTGACAGCACAATAAAAAAAAAGTCAGTCCAACAGTTCTAGACATAATTAAAAAGTCAGTTGAACAGTTCTAGATGCAAGAAATATGAATGATTCAGCAAATTGAGATTCATGTCTATCCATGATACTTAGTACCAGGAACAAAAGAAAGTTAATTCTATTGTCACAGGCCTTTATAAAATCATACAGTTAAGTTCTTTACATAGTATTCAATTCATTTTTTCTGAAGAGTCCATAAAATACTTCATGGTCCTTTGGCATATGGATAAACATTACATAACTTTGACAAAAATAGACAGGAATAAGCCACAGAACAAAAGAAATTAACTACAATAAAACTTAGTCAATATTTCCCAGGTGCCATTTTAAAAGAAACCATGATATAATGAACCTGGAAAGTATGGAAACTTTTTGTGCACTTTAACCAGCTTTTTAAGATGTGCATTTGGTAAGAAATTCAAATTAGAACCATTTAAAATTAGCAGTATTAAATATACAACACGAATGACAAAATATCAAAAAATGTTTTTCAGAGAAATAAACAATTTGTGAATTAGCATAAGAAGCATGTAAAACCATTCTGTAAATGAGGCTTTCATTCTGAGCAAATGGCTTGACTGAGGTAAAAACTGGTTGTCTGCAGATGAAAAGAAAACAGAAACAGGAATTCATCATGATCCAGAGTACACATAACTCTACAGAGAGGAATTACTTGAAGTTGTTGCTTAACCAAGTCATCCTTGCAGAGAAGTCCAGAGGCTACACCACAGCTTCCCATTTCCCTCTTCTGAGATTTTCTGATCTATAAATTCTCCCCAGACTAATTTTGCCTGAGTTGATATTGCCTGAGCACTTCGGTTTTGTTTTATATTCAGATTCCAAACTGTGCATCTGTCTTTGGATTTTCTGAGGCTTCTTCCGAACCACCTCCACCTCCGTACAATGGGAACAAAATATTTCCACTGTGAAGTTTTTCCATTTCCTTAATCAGAAGTTACATGAGGCATAAGTCTTAGTCAAGTTCAGAGGATTCCATAAAATTTTAAAACTGTATCTCAAATAAAAAATATAGATCTTTTCTGCAGAAGCAGATGATCCATCCTTGACATAACTGACCTTAGAAATAAAAGGAGTCTGAAATAAGGTGGTAGATAACTGGAATGGAAATAACAATAATAATAAAATATAAGATTGTTTGAGCACTACTATTCTACAATACAATATACATTATCTGTTTCTTCAAAATAAATGTATGAGACATATGGATAAAAATGTTGTCATCTCCAATTTACAAATGAGGAAAGTGAGGCAAAAAGAGCTTAAGAAATTACTCAAAGTCACACAATAGTTTGTAGTAAAGCTCTAACCTGAACTCAAGTAGTCTGCAACTAGAGACCAACACCCTAACAACTCAGCACACTGCTTCTCAGTCTGGGCAGAAAGACCAAGAAATGCTGCTTAGATAGCATTCACCAAGTGGCAAATAAGTATTAAAGGACAGTGAAGAAATGTCAAATATGGGTCCAAAATTAGGTGACAAGAATACTGCTCTCATCAAAGTAAAGAGAGTTTTGGGAAAGCAGAGTTTAAGTTCCAACAGAACTATCAGGTCAAGAAAGCATTTATAATGCTTGTATTACAAACTCTAATACAAGTTTAGAGTTCAGAAGTTATTGTTGTTGTTCAGTCACTAAGTCAGCTCTGACTCTTTGCAACCCCATGGATTATAGCACACCACACTCCTGTCCTTCACTATGGACCAGAGATTTCTCAAATTAATGTCCATTGAGTCAGTGACATTATCTAACCATCTGATCCTCTGTCATCTTTTACCTTTGCCTTCGATCATTCCCAGCGTCAGGGTCATTTCCAATGAGTCAACTTTTCACATTAGTTGGCCAAAGTACTGGTGCTTCAGCATCAATTCCTCAAATTAATATTCACGGTTGATTTCCTTTGGGATTGATTGGTTTGATCACATTGCTGTCCAACCTACTCCAAGAGTCTTCTCCAGCACCACAGTTTGAAAGCATCAATTCCTTGGCGCTCAGCCGTCTTTATGGTCTAGCTCTCTCATCCTTATATGATTACTAGAAAAACTATAGCTTTGACCAAATGGACCTTCTTTGGCAAAGTGATGTCTCTGCTTTTTAATACACTGCCTAGGTTTGCCATAGCTTTCCTTCCAAGGAGCAAGGGTCTTTTATTTTGGGGGCTTCAGTGACTGTCTGCAGTGATTTTAGAGCCCAAGAAAATAAAATCTGTCACTGCTTCCACTTTTTCCCTTACTGTTGCAATGAAGTTATGTGGCCAAATGCTATGATCTTACACTGAGGTTTAAACCAGATTTTTCACTATTTCCTTTCACCCTTACCAAGAAACTCTTTTGTTCCTTTTTTGCTTTCTGCCATTAGAGTGGTGTCATCTGCATATCTGAGGAAAAATCCTGCCAATCTTGATTCCAGCCTGTGATTCATCCAGCCTGGCATTTTGCATTAGGTATTCTGCAGACAGAAATGGTATGGACCTAACAGAAGCAAAAGAAGAGGTGGCAAGAACACACAGAAGAATTATACAAAAAAGACCTTCATGACCCAGATAACCACAATGGTGTGATCACTCACCCTGAACCAGACATCCTGGAATGTGAAGTTAAGTGGGCCTTAGGAAGCATCACTAGGAACAAAGCTAGGAGTTGATGGAATTCCAGCTGAGCTATTCCAAATCCTAAGTGATGAGGCTGTTAAAGTACTTCACTCAATATGCCAGCAAATTTGGAAAACTCACCAGTGGCCACAGGATTGGAAAAAGGCAGTTTTCATTCTAATCCCAAAGAAAGGCAATGTCAAAGAATGTTCAAACTACCGCACAATTGCAGTCACCTCACATGCTAGCAAAGTAATGGTCAAAATTCTCCAAGTCAGGCTTCAATGGTACATGAACCGTGAACTTCCAGATATTCAAGCTGGATTTAGAAAAAGCAGTGCAACCAGAGATGAGACTGCCAACACCCACTGGATCATTGAAAAAGCAAGAGAGTTCCAGAAAAACACCTACTTCTGCTTTATTGACTACATCAAAGCCTTTGACTGTGTGGATCACAATAAACTGTGGAAAATTCTGAATATGAGAATACCAGACCACCTGATCTGCCTCTTGAGAAACCTGTATGCAGGTCAAGAAGCAACAGTTAGAACTGGACATGGAACAACAGACTGGTTCCAAATCAGGAAAGGAGTTCGACAAGGCTGTATATTGTCACCGTGCTTATTTAACTTACATGCAGAGTATATCATGCGAAATGCTGGGTTGGATGAAGCACAAGCTGGAATCAATATTGCTGGGAGAAATATCAATAACCTGAGATATGCAGATGACACCACCCTTATGGCAGAAAGCAAAGAACTAAAGAGCCTCTTGATGAAAGTGAAAGAGGAGAGTGAAAAAGCTGACTTAAGACTCAATATTCAGGAAACGAAGATCATGGCATCTGGTCCCATCACTTCATGGCAAATAGACGGAGAAACAATGGAAATGGTGAGAGACTTCATTTTCTTGGGCTCCAAAATCAGTGCAGATGGTGATTGCAGCCAAGAAATTAAAAGACACTTGCTAGTTAGAAGAAAACATAGACAGCATATTAAAAAGCAGAGACATCCAGACTCAAGTAGATAACTGGGAGTCATTTTTTAAAATAAATTTATTTATTTTAATTGGAGGTTAATTACTTTACAATATTGTATTGGTTTTCCCATACATCACCATGTATCTGCCACAGGTATACACATGTTCCCCATCCTGAACCCCCCTCCCTCCTCCCTCCCTGTACAATCCCTCTGAGTCGTCCCAATGCACCAGCCCCAAGCATCCAGTATCATGCATTGAATCTGGGCTGGCGAATCTTAACAGAGGTCATCTTTAGAAAATTGGAAGCAGATAAGATACTCAAGGAAACTATTAATAGAAAAAGAATAGTGATCAGAATATGTACAGCCTTATGAATGGATAAGAAAGCTGTGGTACATAGACACAATGGAATATTACACAGCCATTAAAAAGAATACATTTGAATCAGTTCTAATGAGGTGGATGAAACTGGAACCAATTATACAGAGTGAAGTAAGCCAGAAAGAAAAACACCAATACAGTATACTAACACATATATATGGAATTTAGAAAGATGGTAATGATAACCCTGTATGTGAGACAGCAAAAGAGACACAGATGTATAGAACGGACTTTTGGACTCTGTGGGAGAGGGAGAGAGTGAATTATACAGAGTGAAGTAAGCCAGAAAGAAAAACACCAATACAGTATACTAACACATATATATGGAATTTAGAAAGATGGTAATGATAACCCTGTATGTGAGACAGCAAAAGAGACACAGATGTATAGAACGGACTTTTGGACTCTGTGGGAGAGGGAGAGAGTGAGATGATTTGGGAGAATGGCATTGAAACATGTATACGATCATGTAAGAAACAAATCACCAGTCTATGTTTGATACAGGACACAGGATGCTTGGGGCTGGTGCACGGGGATGATCCAGAGAGATGATATGGGGTGGAAGGTGGGAGGGGGGTTTCAGAATTGGGAACTCATGTACACCCGTGGCTGATTCATGTCAATGTGTATGGCAAAACCAACACAGTATTGTAAAGCAAAATAAAGTAAAAATAAAATTTTTTTTTTTATAAAAGAATGCTTTCATCTAGGTGGTAGGAATGATAGTAGAAAACTAGGACAGGCTGTGCTCAAGTGAAACATTTTAGGAGGCAGAGGTCAATATTCCTGATACAGAAACATGAGAACTGAGATTAGTCTATCGTATTTGCAATTTAGAAGGTACATCAAGAACTTTAAAAAGTGGTTTCATTTTAGCAGTAAAATTTGTTTATAAACAATTTAGATAAAATAAAAAAGATGTGTTCATCAAATCTATAGATGCGATGATAAAAATTAATATCAAAAGTGACTCCACATTAAAAAAATTAATATACTATAAGGAGAACTCAAAATTAGCATGACAAAATTTAGTGGGGGCAAGTAAACTACTTGTATATAGTCCAAAAAAATAAATAAATAAATTTCCCTCCCAAATCTATCAGAAGGTGATCAATAATAAAAAATAGCATGGATGATATATTTTTAATTTGAATTTTCCTTTTATTACAAAGTGAATAGAATCACATTATGAAAGGTTTACTTAAATAGATTTTTTTCTCATACCTTATATAATCTCACTACTCTAAGAAGATCAGTGTCAACATTGGTATGTTTATGTATAATTCTTTTGTCTCCCATGTCTATTTAATACATGCAAGTAACACAGGGTAGGTACAATTTTATACCCTGCTTCTTTTTACTTAGTATGATATCAGTAGCAATATATATACTATATGATTCTATTAATATATGTTTTATTGACTATGCAGTAATTGTCTATCTAATACAATATAATTTACTATACAAAAACAAGACCAGGAGCTGACTGTGGCTCAGATCATGAACTCCTTATTGCCAAATTCAGACTCAAATTGAAG
>SJYT01061847.1:0-17398 GCA_006410635.1 Cephalophus harveyi
TTCAAAAGCAGAGACATTACTTTGCTGACTAAGGTCCATCTAGTCAAGGCTATGGTTTTTCGTGTGGTCATGTATGGATGTGAGAGTTGGACTGTGAAGAAGCCTGAGCGCCGAAGAATTGATGCTTTTGAACTGTGGTGTTGGAGAAGACTCTTGAGAGTCCCTTAGACTGCAAGGAGATCCAACCAGTCCATTCTTAAGGAGATCAACCCTGGGATTTCTTTGGAAGGAATGATGCTAAAGCTGAAACTCCAGTACTTTGGCCACCTCATGCAAAGAGTTGACTCATTTGAAAAGACTCTGATGCTGGGAGGGATTAGGGACAGGAGGAGAAGGGGATGACCGAGGATGAGATGGCTGGATGGCATCATGGACTCCATGGACGTGAGTCTGAATGAGCTCCGAGAGATTGTGATGGACAGGGAGGCCTGGCATGCTGCGATTCATGGGGTCGCAAAGAGTCGGGCACGACTGAGCGACTGAACTGAACTGAACAAACATTCAACCCATTGCAGTCTCAATCTGAGCATGTCAAAATATCAGTGTTAATTTTCTACCTCAGATATGCTTCTTCTTCACTGCCTCCTATTTTAACAGACAACTTCATTTATTCTGGTATGGGTTTGGTTTGGAGAAGGCGATGGCACCCCACTCCAGTACTCTTGCCTGGAAAATCCCATGGACAGAGGAGCCTGGTAGGCTGCAGTCCATGGGGTCGCGAAGAGTCGGACACGACTGAGCGACTTCACTTTCACTTTTCACCTTCATGCATTGGAGAAGGAAATGGCAACCGACTCCAGTGTTCTTGCCTGGAGAATCCCAGGGACAGGGGAGCCTGGTGGGCTGCCGTCTATGGGGTCACACAGAGTTGAACACGACTGAAGTGACTTAGCAGCAGGGTTTGGTCTTGGCTCCCATTTCCTCTTTGTCCTCATGTCTATTATGTTAGCGAATCCTAACAAATCTGCACATATAATGTGTCTCCAAATTCCTTCTTTCTGCTGACCTTGTTAGTCTCAGCCATTATGACTTATAGCCTGAATACCACAGAGCTTACTAATTAGTCTCTCTTCTGCTTCACGATCTCTGTCTATAATCCATTCTCTACAGAACAAACAGAATGATTTATTTCAAATGTACATATCTTCATCCCCTCTGAAAATCTGGCAGTAGTAACTTTTGACTCAAAATCTCTAACAGGTCCTACAGGATTGTGCAAAATTTAATGCTCCCTCCTTATTTCTTTTTCTCTTTCTCTATAAGTTGATTTTTCTGCTTTACTGCCAACCTACAGAGCCCAGTGTGAGTAGACCACTCATCTTGCTGAGGTTGCTTAACAATTGCTACCTCCTTATGCTGCAGGGCTTTTTCTTAAGTTACTCTTTCAGTGAAATTCTTCATCCTCTGCTGTTATCTGATTACCTTCTACTTTTCTGTCATAGCCTCACTTAAATGCTGTTTCCTTAGGGTGGCCTTCCTTGAATTATTAATAAGCAGCAGTGAAAGTCACTTGGTCGTGTCTGGCTCTTGCGACCCCATGAACTGTAGTCCACCAGGTTCCTCTGTCCATGGGATTCTCCAGGCAAGAATACTGGAGTGGGTTGCCATTTGGCTCCAGGGGATCTTCCCGACCCAAGATTCGAACCCAAGTCTCCTGCATTGCAGACAGATTCTTTACTGACCGAGCTAGGAGGGACTTGAATCATTAGCTGAAGAAGAATAAGCATGTTGTTTAGGTTCCCTGTCTATATTCTTTCATAGCAGCCAATGTTTTTCCCTACAGTTTTGCTTACAATTGCAATGGTATACTTATCTGCAGCATTATTTCTTTAACATCCATTTGCTTATTAGACTGTAAGTGCCTGGATGGCAGAGACAGTTACCTATATCCACTGTTGTAAACATATTGCCTAGTTAAAATCAGGCACTTAGTAGCTCTGAACAATGTACCTGCTGAATAAAGGACAGAATGAATAAGTGAATGAATGAATGAATGGTGCTTAGGATGCAGTGACTAATTCTGTTTTCAAATTGCTTGAATGACACCTGCATAGAACCATGTTCACCATTGCTTTCTAAGCTGATCTAAGCTGTGACAGCAAGTACATTTTCTTGAGACTGTGTTCTTACTTTATCCTATGAAGACATAAATTGTGATTTTATAAATTTCAATAGTTATGACTACAAAGTACCTGAGGTCATAAAACAAAACAAAGCAAAACAAAACTCTGTTATACTATGTAATTATCAAGTCTGAGTTGTGGAATTGTTAGAATCTCATTAACTTAATGAGAAATCAAACAAAACTGAAGAGAAGTACATATCTCCATACACTGATCTTATCATGTAGTGGCTTCCACTGATTCAGCTCTAGATATTCCGTGTAGTCAATAAATTGTTTATTTAAAACTGGCCATAATTGGAGTCATAAGTCAGGTAGTTTTCAGTTCACTAGAAAAAGTAATCAGTTGGACTACTAATTTTAAAGAAAAAATAAAGAATTCACTGTTCAGCATATGTATTTCTAGCATACCTGTCTTTAGAAAAAGGCAATAGCACCCCATTTTGCTGCTTCAAAGATATTCCAATGGGCAAATACATGCTGAGATAACAATATAGTTACTGTATTATTAAAATTAAAGGCTTGTTTTGCCAAGTAACACTATTTTAAATTTTTTTTTCTAAAATGAAGGATAATTACTTTACAATGTTGTGTTGGTTTCTGCCATAGAACAACATGAATCAGTCACAAAGATACATATATCCCCTCCCTCTTGCTACTGTCCCCCACCCCCAACCAACCCATCACCCTTCTAGGGCATCAGAGAGTGCCAGGCTGGGCTCCCTGTGTTATAGCCGCTTCCCTCTAGCTCTCTGTTTTACATGTGGCAGAGTATATATCTCAGTGCTACTTTTTCAGTTCATCCCATTCTCTTTCCCCAGTGTGTCCACAGTCTTTTCTCTACATCTGCGTCCCTATTCCTGCCCTGAAAGTAACTTCAGGATGGGGAACACGTGTACACCCGTGGTGGATTCATGTTGATGTATGGCAGAACCAATACAATATTGTAAAGTAATTAGCTTCCAATGAAAATAAATAAATTTAAATAAAAAAAGATAACTTCCAGTATCATGCATCGAACCTGGACTGGCAATTCATTTCATATATGATATATACATGTTTCAATGCCATTCTCCCAAATCATCTCACCCTCTCTCTCTCCCACAGAGTCCAAAAGACTGTTCTATAAATCTGGGCCTCTTTTTCTGTCTCTCATACAGGGTTATTGTTACCATCTTTCTAAATTCCATATATATGCATTAGTATAAGATGACCCAGTGGGATGGTATGGGGAGGGAGGAGGGAGAGGGGTTCAGGATGGGGAACACCTGTATACCTGTGGCGGATTCATGTTGATGTATGGCAAAACCAATACAATATTGTAAAGTAATTAACCTCCAATTAAAATAAATAAATTTAAAAATAAATGTTAAAAGAAAAGAAAAAATAAATAAAAAGTAACTTTAAATGAAAAAAAATAAAAAATAGCTTCATCAGTACCATTTTTCTATCTTCCATATATATGCATTAATAATAGAAAATTTGTTTTTCTCTTTCTGACTTCACTCTGTATAACAGGCTCTAGGTTTATCTATCTCAGTTTAACTGACTCACATTTGTTGCTTTTCATAGACTAAGTCCTACAAAGTCAAACCAAAATAAGTTTTATTAGGGGAAAAGAGTATAGATGACCAAAAAACTCTAGTAATAGGAAAAAGAGCTGTCATTTTCATTAGAAAGAAAGCAAGATAACATTTCTGGCACTTTTATAAAGCTTTATATAAGGATACTATTTTGTGATGATATTGCCATCATGTTCATAATCTCTAGGAACAGTGTAAACCCATACCAAAAAATCTTGTTTTATGGTTTTATAAATAAATATAGCTTTTAAGTTCTTTGAAATCAAGCAGTTGTGGTAAGATCCAGATGTGTATAAGAGACAGATTTTTATGACTATGAAATACTGTTTTAATTCTTATTTCATGTATGAGTGATAAGTAATAGAAATTTCAGTGGATCACCAAAGATTGCATCTTTCTGCTATGAGTAATGTTATAGAAATTCTCCAAAAGATTTCTTTACGAATGTTGAGATAATTTTATTTTTACATAGAAATATTAACTCTTTATACCTCAAGCTGTTTAATTTTGGTATTTACATTCTAAAGAGGTTCTAAAAATTGTTATTTTGATTGTGACATTAATAGAAATCTCCTGCATTTTTGATGAAATGTGATAATGAGAGACAGAGTAGGCAACATTTTACACTGCTAATAACTGAAAATATCTTCCCCAAATGTCACAAAAAA
The DNA here is from genome assembly GCA_006410635.1 of Cephalophus harveyi. Lineage (NCBI taxonomy): Eukaryota > Metazoa > Chordata > Mammalia > Artiodactyla > Bovidae > Cephalophus > Cephalophus harveyi. Next base: position 4,374 of record SJYT01061847.1, read on the forward strand.
TAATCAATTAATTTCAAACTCTGCCACTTATAGTGCACAGCCATTCAGTATTATATTACAGTGACTGATTTTTAAAGAGCAAAGTTTCATAGATATATTTCGAAAGACCGTCTTACCTTACAAATATTTATTATAAAGCCTAGGGCTATTAAAAATATTAAAATACATTTTTGGCCACTTGATTTACATTTCTGGAATACCACCTACTGTCCCACAATATTTGTAATTCTCTTCACATTCAGATACACTCTGTTGCACCTGAACCTCTTTTATGAAGTTCCTAAAATTCCTATTGTGACCCAAGATAATACTCTCAGTGTCTAAGTTTATATTGAACTCCAGACTGCTAAGTGAATATATTTTGTTCTTTTATTTTTCTGCTGACAAAAACCAAACCCCTCATTCTTATAAGGTGTTCATTTTCTATAAAGTGCTTCAGTTAGGGGCTCATAAATCCAGGAAGGCTTTTTTGCCATTATGAAAGTCTTATAGAACTAAATGTTTTTATCCTTAGCATTGCAAACCTGTGAATATATACATATCTTATATGTCTTAAGTTTTAATCAGCTACTTGCCCATCAATTTGGTGAAAACTTGCCTGACTGATAAGTAGAGGAAATGAGCTGTGAAGAACATCTTACAAGTTTCTGGATTCACTTAAACCACAGAATTTCAATAATGAAATACATTTCTTTCTAAAATAAATTGATCATGTATCCTATTTTGCCAGCAACTAGGTTAAACTATACTTTGTACTTGAAATAGGACTTATACTGTTGTACTTTTCTGCCTTTCACTGGTGTCATTCCATGTATTTTGATCATGGACATCCAAGTTTCTCCTTCCAATAAATATCTTGGCTAAAGTAAGCAACATCATAAGAAACTTCACTGGACTTACCAAGTGTTTCACTAATTAAAAAAAAAAAAAAGACTCAGAATGCCTCAGGCTTTTGATTCTCTTCGAATAATATAATCAAAACAATACTAGCAAATCAGATGTGAAATCAGGAAATGACATAAGAGTATCTAACACATATTTCCCTTTCATAGTATTCCACAAAATAGCTGAACATTGAATAACATTAAGTTTGGAAATCAAAGTAATATAGATAGACTGTATCAAACATCATATGACTAACATTGAGCTCAGTTTAAAAAATCTATTTAGTAATTACTGACAGCCATTGACTTTTTATTTCTCTTTCTGGAATAAAATCTTTCTTGCTTTGGTGAACATGTTGCTCCTGCCACTGTGTTCTTTCTTTCATCTTTACTGAGACCTTTTGCAAACTGATTTGGTTACAGTCAGGTATTTCTAATAATCTTTCAAACAAACATCTCTTCCCCATTTCCATCGAGAGCAAAACATTCCTATAGATAATCTACACATTACTGTTTCTATAAATTATTAGGGAAATTTTAGAGTGATGACCCAATATAGATCTCATATAGCATTTTTATAATACAATGTGGCTCGGATAATTTTGCCCATATCTGCCTGTACTCATATTACAGTTGTAATTGATTTAAATAGTTCTGTACTAGAGCTTTCTTAGACAGGATAGAAAGGGGTCTTCTATCCTTCTCACAAGTTACTTCCATTAGCTGGCCACACTGCTCAGTTTTAAGTATTAACTGTCCAAAATATTCAGTATCCTTTTTGAGAACGACTATAGGGGCTTCCCTGGTGGCTCAGAGAGTAATGAATCTGCCTACATTTTGGGAGACCCAGGTTCGATCCCTGGGTCAGGAAAATCCTTTAGAGAAGAGAATGGCAACCCACCATGGTATTCTGGCCTGGAAAATCCCATGGACAGAGGGGCCTGGCCCGCTACAGTCCATGAGGTTGCTAAGAGTCAGACGCCAATGAATGAACACACACAGGGATTTACATTGAATAATGTTGACTGATAACTTTAGGAACACTGTGCTAACTTAAGAATGACATTTGTTTTCCAACAATTAAGACATTGGGGAATGGTTTATGTGGAATGTTGTATCTTTTAACTTCTTGGACTATATAATAATATCACTTTATTTCTCCTGGCTCAGTTCCTTATGCTAATAGTTTTTACAACTGGTTGTTGAAAATAGCTGTATGTGTATGGTACAGTCATATACATAGGCAGTACTCAAAGCTGCAGTTTTAATTTTCTGAACTTGCTATTTCAGCTGATCTATTTTCTGTGATTTGGATTAGACTTCCACTCAGACCTATTGATTGATTAATACAGCAATTACTTTATCCAGTATTTATTAATAATAACAAAAGGCAAATTTTCTACAAAATTGGAGAAGTAAACCATTCTTCATTCTCAGGACATTTAGTACTTAGAACACCCTCATACTGATGGATACAGATTATTTTTTTCTGCTTCGTAACATAAACTGAATTATTTAGTTTTCTCTTGGTCTGACAAATATTCTGTTGAAAAATGTAATTGTCTGGGGAAATTGGTTGGATCAAGTCAAATTCATTACTGGGAGAGAAACATACGCACACATAACACACATGTACACTCAAATATTATGGCCTTCTGAGCAAAAATCAGTGAAAAAGGAAAACTTTATGCAGAAGCAGAAAGGATGTCCCTTAGATAATGTGATTATTTCCTAATTATTTTAACTATCCTTTTGCTGTAGAAAGCTCTTCTCAATGTGGAGTGTGAATTTAACTGGTGGCAAGTGTGTGGTAGGTGAGGAGGAGCACTAGGTAACTATGACACATATTTTTGAGTGTTAGTTTTACAAAAGGGTGAATAATTTTAATGGAGATATAGTACAGATTTGTTATAATCTTAACATATAAATTTCTGACTTCAAAGGAGTTTCCTGACTCTCGTAGTCTATTTCAGAAGACTTTCTCTTTGTCATCCTTGATGAGCCGGTTTGCCAAAAACTTTTGGATTGTTTTTTCATGAAAGTAGCTGTTATGGCTGACATATTTTGATTCAAGGAGACTCCCTGTCTGAAAAGAATGTCCTTTGCTATTCATATGAACCTAAGTGCTTGAGTGATTGCAATGCTTATAAGGACTGCAGTGTTTTTGAGTTTTTCAATAAACTTGTTAAAATGCATGTGTCCTTAGGAAAGAATGATCAATTACACTGTCATTTTTTTTTTTTTTTGTACTTCCAGCAGATAAGCAACTACATAAATGTTTAAGTCAGAGAAAATGTGAAATGCCTATTTAGGCAGGGTAATAATGCAGTAATTATGTGGAATGGCTTGATTCTCCTCCCATCACAAACATATTAGGGTAGTCATACAATGTTGAATAACTGAAGGATTGTATACAGTATTGAGAACCTCATGAAGTAGATGCAGTAGAAGGTGTTTATAATTGTTCATTCAGCTTGGAAGGTAAATGTGGTTAGGGTTGATTGGGATTGGAAGGAACACATTGGTCCAGTATGAACTGTATCATAAATAGATTTTTTCAAGAGAGTTCAGTTTGCCAAGTTATATGTCTGTATGCAGTCTGACACACCCAGGGTACAATTTGGATTCTTTTCTTACAGCCTTTAGTCCCCTCACTGTATAAAGGAGATCTAAGGTTAAGACCATTTCAGAAGCCTAGCATAGTGTCTAGACCTACAAACTGCTTATTACATTTTGAATCTTTTCTTAGCTCTCTATTCTACTCTTACTACATTTTGTTAATTTACTACTAGATTTAAAGCAATAAAGTCATTGGCCCAAAAAGATTTATATATGAAATTATGCCACTGCTCTCCTACTTCATAGAAATTGGAACATGGTCAACTAATTTAAATAATCAAGATGATTAACTGCTAGACAATTCAGTGTCCAGTAATGCTTTTCTACTTGGGATTTTCTTGTTTTTGTCTGAGGTCTCTGCCTGTATTGAGTCAATTTTATTATCATTACCAGTACTCTCAATCTTTTGGCAACATTTCTGTAGCCTTAGGGAGGGCAGCCAACCAGCAAAACGAGCAAAGGCAGAAACAGGAGTTGCTGGGGCGGGATGAGGGGAGAGAGACCAGGAGTTCAGCCAACCAGTCAGCCAGGGGACTCAGCTAGTTCCAAGAGGTCAGGCATCAGTCAGCCAATATTTGATAAACAAATGAACTCAGCTACTGAGCTTCAGTCAGTCTCATTTTACTGAGTTCTATCTTGGGAGAAATGACCTGAATCTTCCTTAAATTCCAGTGGACCTTCCAGCTAATCAGTATGTTTTAGAGCCAAATGCTGAAGAGTGTTACATATGTGGCAAATTACATCCTTTTCTTCTACACGGGGAAGATAAAAATATGAAACAAAGTTCAAAGATAGTCTATTTGCCAAGTATCCAGATCAATAATGGTATAATCTTATTGTGTAAGTGTCACAGGACAGAATGAATTGAATTTTTCATTATTTTTGTTGTTTTTAATATGCTTCTTTTTATCTATGTTTTGAAATAGCTTAAAATATGCATGCAATTTGCCAGATGGTACAGAAAACTTCTAAGTTCTAAGTACAAAGTATTCCAAAGTACAAAAAATCCCCCTGCCAAAGTAATACTATGTTCTAGAGTCTCAAAGTAACACGCTACTGCATTTATTCTCTTTCCCCCCAAGTAAAATGTCCCTATATTGCCTTCATAAAGTTCCCCAACTAAGAAATCAGCACTGATATAATGATATCATTCATATTTTACCAATTGTCCCAGCAGTGTCTCTTTTTCCTTTCTTTCCCGGATTCTGTCTAAAAATATGTGTTGCACCTAGCTATCAGATCTCATCAATTTTCTTTGATTCATCCCTAAATCTTGCCTTGTCTTTCATGTCACAGACTCAGGCCATGCTTTCTTGGCAGGAATGCCACAGAAATGACGTAAGGCTCTTCTCAGTGTGCCCCATCATGTGACACATGATGTCATTGGTCCCACTACTTGTGATGTTAACTTTCATTACCTTATCTAGTCACTGCCCATTCCTTTTCTTCAATATACATTCATTATTTTCTTTTTGGTATTTGACTAATATTTTGTGAAGTGATATTCCAGTATTTTCTAATATCCTATACCTCATAAACTTTTACCCACTGGTTTTAGCATCCATTAATCACTGTTATGTGTAACAAGTACTCCTGTGATGTTTACCAAATGATGAAATATATATTGTTCACTTTTTCTACTTGGATTAGTTACCATTCTACTGTTTCTTATGTCTGTGATGGATATTCTTCTCCCTGTTAATGTAGGGCTTGATAATGTTAATTTCAAAATTTTTGAAATCAATGATTAAAAGAAACAATTATGTTTTAAACTTTAAGTAATCAGTACATTTATTTTATGTCCTTTAAGAGGATCATTGAGAAGGAAACAAAGCAAAATAGTAACAATTACTTATATTTAACTACATTAAAAATGCTCCCAATGAAAAAATTCTCAAAAACAACTAACTTGTAATAATATACATAATTTTGACAGTTTTGAAATTAGGTTTATTATTTTCATATATAAACAATTGACAATACTATAAAATAATATCTATATAATTTTTCTATTTTTCAAAGATTTTTCAATAATAATCACTGTTTTTTAAAAATTTTTTACTGTAGGATAACTGACATATAAGGACTTCCCAGGCGGTCTAGTGGTAAAGAATCCACCTGCCAATGCAGGAGATGCAAGAGTTGGGGGTTTGATCCCTGGGTTGAGAAGATCCCCTGGAGTAGTAAATGGCACCCCACCCCAGTATTCTTGCCTGGAAAATTTCATGGGCAGAAGAGCCTGGCAGGCTACAGTCCATGGGGCTGCAAAGAGTCCAACATAATTGAGTGACTAAGCTCAACTGACATATAACATTTTGATTGTTTTCTTGAAAGGACTTACCATTTGGTATTCATTTAACACCTACTCACACACAAAGGACAGACCATCAAGATGCTAAAATGTAAAACTCTAGAACTGGTACTCTATGAAGTTTCTGTTATTTCTTATTTTCTATCTAAACTGGATAATTGGTGTTGAGTTTTTCCTCTCTTACTTCATACATCCCTCCCTACACTCTTAATTTTTCTTTTGGACAAAAGCCCTGTGTTTAAAAGAGAAGCTTACTCTAATTAAAAATCATTTATTAGCATGACATCTGCTTATAGCCTAACTTTAGATATAAATCTAGAATGATATGTAATATAGATACAATTCTTAGGCACAGATATCTCATACTGAAAGTGAAAGTGAAGTCGCTCAGTCATGTCCGACTCTTTGCGACCCGGTGGACTGTAGCCCACCAGGTTCATCCGTCCATGGGATTCTCCAGGCAAGTATACTGGAGTGGGTTGCCATTTCCGTCTCCAGGGGAATCTTCCCAACCCAGAGATCGAACCCAGGTCTCAGGTATCAGCAATTTTATAACTCTTTGATATCTGGAAATTTATATAGTTTTTGCAAGTCTAGTAATAATAAAAAAACAAAATCACAGCCAGTGAGAAGCTTGATAATGCCTAGGGTCATGACATGGAGAAACCCAGTAAAGAACAATAAGAGGTAAGAGGGTAGCTTGCTACCCAAGTCTTGTGGTAAGAGCTTATCAGAGTTAGTAGGATGGTCTGATAGTGCCTAAAATCCCTGAAAGAAGTTAGATGCTATTTTTAATATTATCCCCATCATTGTTTTTATCCATGCATTTGACTTTTTCTGTAAATGAAGCATATCCTTTTTATGTTACCAATACATCCAAATGATTCTCTCAATCACCATTATATGATAAAATCCATTAAATTTCTCTTCCAAAATTGAACTTGGTTCTGGTGTCAATACATTTTAACAGTAAGAATCAATACAACAGAGACCAGACATATCAGTAGTCTCCATAGTATTTTCTTGGTGTAACTTCATTGACCCATGTGGAACAGAATTGGGGGCAATTTCAAGGAGATCATTGGGAATATTATGAGACGCCTAAATTGTTTTTTGAGATTATCATGGAACTGAAATGTTATATTAAGGATACTGAAAGTCTATTGGTGAATTGACTTGAAAGGAATATCTGTATAACTAAGATTTATATCAGTTCAATTCAGTCAGTCAGTCATGTCCAACTCTTTGTGACCCCATGGACTGCAGCATACCAGGCTTCTTTGTCCATCACCAACTCCCGAAGCATGCTCAAATTCATGTCCATCGAGTGGATGATGCCATCCAACAATCTCATCCTCTGTCATCTCCTTCTCCCCCCGCCTTCAATCTTTCCTCAGGGTCTTTTCAAATGAGTCAGTTCTTCGAATCAAGTGGCCAAAGTATTGAGTTTCAGCTTCAGCATCAGTCCTCCCAATGAATATTCTGATTTCCTGTAGGATTGACTGATTTGATCTCCTTTCTGTCCAAGGGACTCTCAAGAGTCTTCTCCAACACCATAGTTCAAAAGCATCAATTCTTCGGTGCTCAGCTTTCTTTGTAATCCAACTCTCACATCCATACATGACTACTGGAAAAACCCTATCTTTGACTAGATGGACCTTTGTTGGCAAAATAATGTCCCTGCTTTTAATATGCTGTTGACTTCCCTGGTGGCTCAGATGGTAAAGTGTCTGCCTACAATGCAGGAGACCTGGGTTGAATCCCTGGGTCGGGAAGATCTCCTGGAGAAGGAAATGGCAACCCATTCCAGTATTCTTGCCTGGAAAATCCCATGGATGGAAGAGCCTGGTAGGCTACAGTCCACGGGGTCGCAGAGTCTGGACACGACTGAGCGACTTCACTAGGTTGGTCATAGCTTTTCTTTACTTGGTTTCACTAGGTTGGTCATAGCTTTTCTTCCAAGGAGCAAGCATCTTTTAATTTCATGGCTGCAGTCACCATCTTCAGTGATTTTGGAGCCCCAAAAATAAAATCTCTCACTGTTTCCATTATTTCTCCATCTATTTGCCGTGAAGCGATGGGACCAGATGCCATGATCTTTGTTTTTTCAATGTTGAATTTTAAGCCAGCTTTTTCACTCTCCTATTTAATTTTCATCAAGAGGCTCTTTAGTTCCTCTTCACTTTCTGCCATAAGGGTGGTGTCACCTGCATATCTGAGATTATTGAAATTTCTCCCAGCAATCTTGATTCCAGTTTGTGCTTCTTCCAGCCCAGTGTTTCTCATGATGTACTCTGTGTATTAGTTTAATAGGCAGGATGACAATATACAGCCTTGATGTACTTCTTTCCCAATTTGGACCAGTCTGTTGTTCCATATCCAGTTCTAACTGGTGCTTCTTGACCTGCATACAGATTTCCCAGGAGGCAGGCAAGGTGGTCTGGTATTCCCATCTCTTGAAGACTTTCCCAAAGTTTGTTTTGATCTACATAGTCAAAGGGGTTGGCATAATCAATAAAGCAGATGTTTTTCTGTAATTCTCTTGCTTTTTTGATGATCCAGCAGATGTTGGCAATTTGATCTCTGGTTCCTCTGCCTTTTCTAAATCCAGTTAGAACATCTGGAAGTTCATGGTTCATGTACTGCTGAATCCTGTCTTGGAGAGTTTTTAGCATTAATTTGCTAGTGTGTGAGATGAGTGCAATTGTGCATAGTTTGAACATTCTTTGACATTGCCTTTCTTAGGGATTGGAATGAATCCCAGTGAATCCCATAGGCCTGCTGTGTGTCTCACTTTTCCCATCTGGGCCATGAGGGTATTTACTTACATTATTATTATGTTAGGGAATGAAATATATTGTATGAAAACCAATATTTTAATATATAAATGTATCCCAGACTTGGTTTCAGCATTTTGTTTTCAGATAGAATTATCTGACAAACTGTCAGTATTTTAATTTCCTGATCTATTTTTGTATTTAACATACCGCATAAGAAATGAGATATTGGAAGCTAACCAATGCACCCTTAGTTCAAAAATGTTATTAAATGTGTGTTTTATGGAAATGCTGTATTTCTTTTTATTCATATTTTTTATTTTTTCAATATAAATTTATTTATTTTAATTGGAGGCTAATTACTTTACAATATTGTATTGGTTTTGCCATACATTGACTTGAATCCACCATGGGTGTACATGTGTTTCCCATCCTGAACCCCCTTCCCACCTCCCTCCACATCCCACCCCTCTGGGTCATCCCAGTGCACCAGCCCCAAGCACCCTGTCTCATGCATCGAACCTGGACTGGCAATCTGTTTCACATATGATAATACACATTCTAATGCCATTCTAAACTTTAAAGCACCTTTAGCCATATAATTTATATGAATTAAAAATGCATATGCCAGTAATATCAATTGTACAATACCTGTTCACTTCACTTGCAATTATTAGAACTAGGTTTCAGTGTGAGAAAGTTTTGATTGCAGTATTTACTTCTATGCTCACCTTCCTGGCTTTTCTGGCACACTGAATGTGGAATTTTAAAGACTTCTGTGAAGCTGCTGTCTCTTCTTTCAGCCTGAAACAGAGGTCACTTTCTCTGTAGCCTCTTCACCTCTTTACTCTTTTCTTTCTTCACAGCAATTGGTCATACAGTGATTTTTCTCTATCTAGCCAAGACTCTTCCTGAATTGGACACATAGCCAAATCAGTTTATGATTCCATTCAAAGTAAGGGAGCTACATTTTGGTAATGCTTAATATGCTGTCCTGTTTTCCCCTACTCCTTCATTTTCTCCTTCCCCAAGCCCAGTAATCATGTGTTGCTCCTACTAAGCTCTGCAGTACTCCCTCATCTCCTTTCAGTTTTGTTTCACCACTTCCACAGTCCATTTACATGTTATAATCACATTTATAGGGGTCCTTTACTTTGGAAATAATTAGCAAGAAAGGAAACTCAGGCTTAGAAATACAAAGGAAAGTAGAAGAATAGAGAGTAATTTGGAGACAAACCTTATGAAATATAATGAATGAGAGCATAAGTTTCAATTTATGATATGGAAGGAACTGAGGCATATCTAAATGTTATTTATAAAGGGAAAGACTAAGGGATTGAAAGAAGGATACTAGGAATTAAGAAAATGAGATGTGGAAAGTTGGAATTAGCACATTTTGAGTTAAAATTAATAAAAGTAATAAAGGTGTTGAATATTCATATATAAATTTACATACAAAAAAATACTTCCCAATGTTTGTTCCCTGGTGGCTCAGGGGTAAAGAATCCACCTGCAATGCAGGAGATGCAAGTTTGATCCCTATATCAGAAAGATCCCCTGGAGTAGGAAACGGCAACTCACTCCAGTATTCTTACCTGGGAAGTCTCATGGACAGAGGATCCTGGCAGACTATAGTCCATGGGGTCTCAAGAGGGTCAGACATTACTAGCAATGAAAAAGCAACAAGAATGTATGTTACCTGTGACAGACCAAAGTGAATTTTTAGGCATCACCTTGAAACTTCTAAGGAGGAGATCTAATTAATTTTGAAGGAGCATGGACTCTGATATTGTATAGCATGTTCCTTAATTCTTTTTATTTGATGTAAAATTGCTGTAACAGCTTTTCATATTTTCATATCTACCTCAAAGACCCATCCTAATATTCCACTTAAAATGTTAAAATTCTTGGCTGTGTTTTCCTCATTAATAGTAATTGATTACATGCAAAAATATTTTATTGGTAGGAAAATTCTGTTTTTTCAAATGTTTTTTCATAATTCAACAAAATAGGACCATTAGCAAAATCATAAGTGGTTTTCCTTCTAATTTTATTAGATTTCCATTTAAAAAGAATGTATATCTTCAAGGAGACCTTGCTATTCTTGAATGAAATAATTGGGTTTCTTCTCTTCTGAAATTCTTTTTTTTTTTTTCAAAGTCATCCTTTTAGTTTTATTTTATTTCTATTTACTTATTTTTAACTTGACTGTGGCTGGTCTTAGTTGTGGCACATGGGATATTTAGTTGTGGCAGGTGGGATCTAGTTCCCTGACCAGGTTTCAAATCCAGGCCCTCTGCAATGGGAGAGTGGAGTGTTAACCACTAGACAACCAGGGAAGCCCTGAAATTCTTTCTTTAATTCATCTTTGTTTCTATCATCCCAATCTAACTTCTAGTCCCCCTTTTCTCTCCCTTGTAAGCCTGTGTGCTTACTCATTCCACACTGCACCATTACCATCACCATCACTATCAGTAATAGCAACAACAAAACACAGAGGCTATGATAAATATTTCCAAACAATGTATAGGGGGACTTGGGCACTGAAGGTACATAGTATATGTTAGATAATAAACTATGTGCTATTTTTCTAGTTAATCTATCAGTAACCATCGAACTGGGTTTACTTAAACTTCTTGGAGCTTTATTTCTTTATCTGTAAAATGGTAAGAATAATCTTTTTTTTTCTTCCAAATCACAAGGGTATGGAGTGAACCAAGTAAAATAATGAGAAACATTTAAAATTGTCTAATGTTATGTAAAACTCCCTATTATTTTTATTATCATTATTATAAGGAAACATTTTACTTTTACTTATTATAGGCCCTTATGTGCCTGAGTGGGTCATAGTTGGCCTAATTTGAAAACAAGACCAAAAATGTATATTTTAATTCCTGTTGACTTCTTATCTGTCGTGATTTAAATGGAAAGTTTAAAAATTTATAAGAATAATGGTTTGAAATAAAAGAGGAACTTTATAACATGAATTTTATCATAACACAGAAAGCTTTACGATAAATAAAATAATTTTCATTATATAGCCCAAAGATCACAGTTTCTCACAATAGTTTTAAAAGTTAATTTTACATATATCTTTAACAGCAAAAAACAGGAATGTGGTCAATAGCAATTTCATTCCACATTGTATTATTTCTATTCTAAGAGCAATCTTCTAGATTAGTGGTACTCATGAAACTTATACTAAACTGCAACAAGGTAATGAAGAGGAAAATGTAAATTTTGGTTAAAGATGCTACTGAGTAAACAAAAAGACTTACTACCTGAGGTTTGTTTTGTTTGTTTGGTGTTGGATTAACAAGGTAGAATATTCTATACTTGAATGTTGAAGTGAAAAATACTAATATTTTATTTAAATAATAACATTGTAATTTTAAGCAATCCATCTGGAATATTATTACATTTTTAATAGAGGAAAATTTGTTATAATTGAAACTATTTTTTTTACTAGTGTTAAATATAAAGTATAGATGAATTCATGGGGTTGCAAAGAGTCGGACACGACTGAGCGACTGAACTGAACTGAGCTGATAGATGATTGACTGTGACTTCATGTGTGTAACTCACCTTTGTAAATTATGTATGATATTTATTTTAAAAGAACTGAGTATATCGTTAAGGGATATTCAGTTCAACTTTACTATTTTGTATTATTTACATACAACTAGAATGTTGTGAATCTTAAAGCATGAAAATTATTGAGCATTTCAAGTGAAGCTTATTGCTTATTTCTTACTTAAAAAAAGAAATCTCACTAAATTTCTTCTGAAGACCTCAGACTTTCTACAAAGGAATGTGTACCCTTTCCAAATTTCCCCCAAGAAAGGATTAAAATAAATTGTCTTTCTGTTTTTCATTGCAACTATGACATGTAAGCAGTCATATTCATTATTCGAGAAAGTTATAAAACTGTAAAAATGTCATTACAAAATCTATCTTAAAAAATATTAAATGCCACATGATTACTCTCTCTTCTGATCATCCTATCTCTTTGGTGTTCTAAGAACTATGAGTAAAGTCTGTAAGTTAAACTTTGGCTTTCCATATTGGATTTCCAAACACTGATGTTATCCAGACAGGAAATCTTGAACATTTATTTGGACTACCAGGTCTGTTTACATTTAAAATATCTGTATTTAAACCTACCATACAATTATTTTTTTTCTATTTGTCCTGTCTGGTCTATATAATTTTTTTCTCTCTTTCTCCCCATTCTTTTTGGATTAAGTGTTTTTTAAAATTTAAATTCATTCTCCTTTATTTAGTTTAACATTGCATTCTCTAAATATTCTTTCTGTGGTTACCGGGAACAGACCAGAAATATCCTTAATGTATATAAATTAAGGTGTTACCACTTTCTGGGACAATGAATGGACTTTTTAATCCTTGAAATCCATTTTCACCTCCTATCATTCA
>SJYT01061847.1:18985-46410 GCA_006410635.1 Cephalophus harveyi
GTATATATCCCAATTTTGAAGATATACTTGCTATTTTGATAAAAGTTTGGTAATTTTATAATTTTATAATATTAATTATTCTGATAGGTGTGTAAAAGTGTTTTGCTATGCTTTTAATTTGCACTTCTTTGATGGGTAATGAAATTGAGCACAGTTTAATATCAAAGCACAGCAAAATATCATTTTGGACAGTCTGTTTTGTGAAGTGACTATTCAAGCCTTTTGTACACTTTTCTATTATCTTTTTTTTTTCTGATTGATTTGTAGGAATTTGTTATATATTTCAGGTATGATTCTTTTGTCATATATGCATTGCAACTATCTTCTCCCATTCTTTGCTTTGACATTATTTTTCTCTGAATGATGTCTTTTGATAAATATAAGTTTCGAAATGCCAAGTATTAGCTGAACAGAGAGGAAGCAGAGCTTTCTTACTCTGCTGGTGAGAGTGTAAATTTATACAACCATTTTTGAAAACTTTGGCACTGTTTACCAAAGAGAAAATATAAATATTCTGTGACTCATCAGTCTAATCCTAGGTATAAACTTAAGAGAAATGCATATATATTTTCACAAAAGGGCATATGAAAACTGTTTAGAATTGCCCCAAATGTCAACCTCACATTTTGAGCTTTCCCCTTTTTCTTAAAATCATGGTCCCTCAAATTGCTACTGCATTAGAAGTGGTCCAACACTTCCAAACAAATTTAAAACACTTTTCAGTGTTTCTAGTTACTCTTGACAGAGGATTAGCGTGCAACGTATTATTTGGCAATTGTCAGAAGCAGATCTTAAAGTGGTATTATGTATGTTTTTTCACATATCTAGTCCTAAATTCCTAAGTGGGGTCATTAACTTAAAATCAGCAGGTTGCTTGGGGCTGGTGCACAGGGAAGATCCAGAGAGATTATACGGGGTGGGAGGGGGGCTCAGAATTGGGAACTCATGTACACCCATGGCGGATTCATGTCATTGTATGGCAAAACCAATACAGTATTGTAAAGCAAAATAAAGTAAAAAAAAAAAAAAGAAAGAAAGTAGCTTTTATTGTTGTAAGTCTACATATATAAATGTAGAACCTCTGAATTCCCACTTAATTTGCATGTGTCTTTTGGGTAATATCAGCATTAGTAAAACCTGGGTGATCAGGATTTTCAGCTTTTTCAGGGATTCCAAGTCAATTTCTATCCAGTTTGATTCTTTTATAGCATCCACTTACTGGTAGGTTTGTGATCCTTCTGAGTGTTACTGCTGTTGTGTATAGCTGTGGTCTCATCATTCTTATCTAGCTATATTGACCATTTTCTCCATGTGACATTAAAGGGGCCATTCAAATGGGTTTTCACCATAGCAATTCTCAGAACACTGATGTTAATTAATACATGTAACAAATATTATAATTAGTACCAAAAACTTTACCAATTAAACATATTAAAGTCTCTAGGAGAAATATAAACAAGCATTTTTCTTTCCTTAAAACAGGATATTTTTGTCTTGAGATTTCAAAAATGAAAGTTCTTATATTTTTCAAGTTTTTGTAATCTGCTAATTTGCTTTGAGAAGAAAAATTTGGGATTCCCCAGTGTACCTTTTAAATTTTAAAATGTTGAAGTAAGTGCATAGGACTGGACCAAGCAGAGAAAAGCAAACATCAAATACTGCAGAAATGAACCTTGCCAAGGGATGGTCTGGATGACCTAATATGAAGTTTTTGCCATCACTAACACCTAAGGCTTGAGGGACTTTAAGATTAACTGCATTGGAGCAGAGATATATGCTGTCCTCATTGGAAATTCTTGTGTCTGGTGAGATATAAAGTCATAAAGTTACTTCATCAAATAGTGCTTTACAAAGGGAAGGAGGGGAGTTGCATTGTAGGCCAAAAATGATCTAAAATAAAGGCTAATCATTATGTACCTCTAGGAGTCACTTACATAACACTTACATAATACTTAGATACAAATAAATTCATCAAATTCTTTGTTCTTTTCTTTGGTACAGTTCTGGAAGTGTGTTAAAATGTAGTCAAAAGTCAGTTGGCAGAATGGGAAATCTATATTCTCAGGTGTGGTTGGTTGAAGAAGAAAGCTATATACTTCAACAAATGGCAATTTGACAATAAAGTAACCTACTCCCTATAAAATCTGGGACATTATGTGGAATGAAATATAGTGTTATTGACCATTGCCTCAGTCTTCAAGTGGGAGTAGATGGAATGACCTTATTATCTCCATGAGGAATAGGGTGAGGATAGGAAATGAAAGTCTGTTGGTCAGGTGGGACCAAGACATTGAAGTATAAGTGCATGCTTTTATAGTAATTATTCTATTTCCCACATGTACAAAACAATTATGTGGGGACACATTATTTTGCTTTTGTTTATAGTTGCTAACCAAATATTTGAATGAAAAGTCCTGGTTTTCATTAACTTGTAAAAACACAACACTATATTTTATATAGTTGAATTTTTGAACCCAATTATACTGCTATAGGAGCTCATTGTCTTTAAAAATAAAATGATATGTGTATTTATATATTCAGTAATTTCTTTTGGAATTTAATCTACCAATATTCTTTACTCTAAAAATGACTGTTATAAAATGTTACACACTGAAGCTTTATTGATGTAGAAAAATTATACATGCCCAGAAATAGTCCATTGACTAAATACATTTTGGAATATATTCAATATATAAAAAGGGAGCTTATTGTGTATGGAGAACTAACTATCTTAAAATGTCTATAACATGCTCCTTGATGTGTTAGGGTTGGTGCAAAAGTAATTATGGTTTTGGACTCTGAATTTTAAATCATTATAACTAGGCTCAAATACACCTTTATTAATCAAAATAAGAACCATTACAATCAACACATTTTCACCAATGAGAAATGTTTGTTTATTCTTATAGCATAAAAATCCATGTTTCAGGGTTTGGCTATCTTTGGGAAAGCATTTTCTGCATCCTGCTGGTTGTGAAAGCATTTTCCCTGCAAAAAGATATTGAGATGCTTAAAGAAGTGATGATTGGTGAGAGGTCAGGTGAATATGGCAGATGAGCAGAACCTTGCAGCCCAATTTCTTCAACTTTTGAAACATTGGTTGTGCAATGTGCAGTTGAGTGTTGTTGTGAAGCAAATTGGTCTCTTTCTGTTGACCAATGCTGGCTGCAGATATTTCACTTCTGAGTGCATCCCATTGATTTGCTGAGCATACTTCTCAGATGTGATGCTTTCACTGGGGTTCAGAAAGCTGTGGTGGATCAGACTCGCAGCAGATCAACAAACAGTGACCATGACCATTTTTGGTGCAAGTTTGGCTTTGGGAAGTGCTTTGGAGCTCCTTCTTGGTCCAGCCCCTGAGCTGGTCATTGCTAGTTGTTGTGTACAATCCATTTTGTCTCACATCACATCCAATTGAGAAATGGTTTGTTGTTGCATACAACAAGAGAAGACAACACTTCCGAATGAGGATTTTGTTTTGATTGCAGTCAGCTCATGAGGAACCCACTTACTGAGCTTTTTTACCTGTCTAGTTTGCTTCAAATGCCAAACAGCTGTAGAATGGTTGACATTGAATTCTTGGGCAACTTCTCATGTAGTTGGAAGAGGATCACGTTTGATGATTTTCTCAGTTGGTCACTGTAAACTTCCAGTGGCTGGCCACTGTGCTTCTCATCTTCAAGGCTCTCATCTCCTTTGCAAAACTTCTTGAACCACCACTGCACTGTACATTCATCATCAGTTTCTTGGCTAAATAAGTTGGTGATGTTGCAAGTTGTCTCCGGTGCCTTATGACACATTTTAAACTTGAATAAGAAAATCAGTCAAATTTGCTTTTTGTCTTACATCAATTCCATAGTCTGAAATATATGTAAAATATGTAAAATAAACAGCAAGTAATAATTCATTAGCAAAAAACATAAGGCAAGAAATTCACATTAGAATGATGTATAACATAACTACCTTTATTTAACAGTATATTGCAATATCAAATGACAGAGTTCAACAATACAAAACTATAATTACTTTTGCACCAACATAATATATTAAGCATTCTGTATGTATATCTCTTTATTTATGAATAGAGAAATTATGCAAGGAGAAATAGAAATTCAGGACTTCTTTTGGAGGTAGAGACAGGGGTCAGGTGGTAGAGGAATGCAGAGAGGCTTTGCATACCTTTTATTCTTTCTTTTTAAATTATGAAAACATAGCACTTATTCCAAAAATAATATTTAAATTGCAGTCACAAAATGAAGATCAACTACAATTTGTGAATAATAAATATAGCAGCGATACTTAGATTCATTATGAGTTGTGCCAAAGTGTTATTAGATCATAGAAAAGCAAGGAAATTCCAAAAATCATTGCTACTTCTGCTTCATTGATTATACTAAAGCCTTTGACTGTAATCACAACAAATTAGAATATTCTTAAAGAGATGGAAATACCAGAACACTTTATCTGTCTCTTGATAAACCTGTATGCAAGACAAGAAGCAACTGTTAGAACTGGCTACATAGAACGACAGACTGGTTCAAAATTGGGAAAGGAATACATCAAGGATATATATTGTCTGTTTATTTAACTTATATGCAGAATACAGGATGTGAAATGCTGGGCTGGATGACTCACAAGCTGGAATCAAGATTGCCAGGAGAAATATCAACAACCTCAGATATGCAAATGATACCACTTTAATGGCAGAAAGTGAAGAACTGAAGAGCCTCTTGATGAAGGTGAAAGAGGAGAGTGATCATGCTGCCTTAAAACTCAGTATTCAAAAAACAAAGACATGGCATCCGGTCCCGTCACTTCATGGCAAACAGATGTGGAAACAATGGAAACAGTGCCAGATTTCATTTTCTTGGGCTCCAAATTCACTGTGGATGGTCACTGCAGCCATGGAATTAAAAGACACTTGCTCCTTGGAAGGAAACTACAACAAACATAGACAGCATATTAAAAATCAGAGATGTCACTTTGCCAACAAAAGTCCATCTAGTCAAAACTATGTTTTTTCTAAAGTCATGTATGGATGTGAAAGTTAGACCATAAAGAAGGCTGAGTGCTGAAGAACTGATGCTTTCAAACTGTGGTGCTGGAGAATACTCTTGAGAATCCCCTGGACAGCGGAGTTCAAACCAGTCAATCCTAAAGAAAATCAACCCTTAATATTCATTGGAAGAACTGATGCTGAAGCTGAAGCTCCAGTATTTTGGACACCTGATGCAAAGAGCCAACTCATTGGAAAAAACCCTAATGCTGGGAAATATTGAGGGCAAGAAGAGAAGGCAGCAATAGAGGATGAGATTGTTGGATGGTATCACTGACTCAATGGACATGAGTTTGAGCAAACTCTGGGAGATAGTGAAGGATAGGGAAACCTGGTGTGCTGCAGTTCATGGGGTTGCAAAGAGTCAGATATGACTTAGCAACTGAACAACAATAAAGTATTACAGTTATGTTTTAGTCTTTCTTACTTGAGGGATTTGATTGATTATCTTGTCTTAAAGATATATTTGTATCTCATTAATCACAGTGCTGACAGAATCCCATACCTTACAAAGATCACATTCTCTGATTTTTCTTTACAAGAACAGACATATTTAGAACACTGTAATTTCGATAATCTGTCCTTAACATAGTACCAAATGATATATTAAAGGACAGTATTACACAGTTTTTTGCATCATGAAATAAAGAACAAAGATCGCTTATGACCCTTTACATTATGTTTATGTAATCATTAGGAAGCTCTCAGGCTTTTTTCCAGTTTCCTAATGTGATTAATTTTGTTAGTTTAGGTTTATTTCATGAGCACTGATATATATATCTGTGTGTGCACGTGCGCGTGTATGTGTGTGTGTGTGTGTGTGTGTGTGTGTATTCTTGGACTTTCCAGGTGGTACAGTGGTAAAGAATCCAACAGGAGACACAAGAGACATGAGTCCAGTTCTGAATCAGGAAGATCCCCTGAGAAGGAAATGGCAACCCTCTTCAGTATTCTTGTCTGGGAAATCCTATGGACAGAGAAACCTGCTGGGCTATAGTCCATAGAGTCGTAAAGAATAAGAAATAACTGAGTAACTGAGCAGCAATGAGAAATATATATATGTAAACTTGCATATATATATACACACACACACATATATAGCAAGTCTTGTCTGTATGAATATATTCTTCATAAAAAATTACAGTGATGTAATAGGACCTTAAAAATGTGTTTTGTATAATGACATTTAAATGAATGTTATTTTTGCCAAACTAGTCCACCTTGAGAGCTTTACATATATATTATGATCTCTCCTTATAACATACCTATAGAATTATCCTTTAAGAAATTTTATGAGAATCTTTGAAGAATGAAATTAAGCATCCATCATCACACATACTTTCATAGCCAAAGTATTATTCATCTGATGACTGAATTTGTTTGCTAGGGCCGCCATAACAAAATACCACACAGTGGTTGGCTTAAATAGCAGACATTTATTTTCTCACAGCTCTGGAATCTAGAAGTCAAAGGTCAAGATTTTAGCAGGGTAGGTGTCTTCTGAAGTTTCTCTCCTTGTTTCTAGAGGGCCGTTTGCTCCTCCCTTGACATGGTCTTCCCTCTCTTTGTGTCTGTAGCCAAATATCCTCTTCTTCTAAGTCCACCTGCATACCTTCATTTTGACTTGATTACCTTTTTAAAGACTTTATCTCCAACTACGGTTACATTTTGTGATATTGTACAACCCAAGTGTGCTAAATGCCAACTGTGCTAAGCAGAAAATCAGGAAGTGATAGCCTTGGCTTCCATTCAACTTTCAAAATCTCACTCACTTTCTTCTCATTAGCTGAACCTGAAAAAGCTCTTCCAGCAAGGGCTGCCTGGTGAAAGTGTGTCCAAGGTGGACAGACTTGTGATTCAGGGGAGAGCAAGTCAGGCAGTGAGTAATTCTGAACAATAGACAGACTAACTAGCAAGTTTCAATATGTTAGTTGATAATTAAATCATTACACCAAAACCATAATTTACAGTCACATTTTGAGGAGAAAAATAACACATCTAACCCAACTTTGCCATTTCAGTTTGTCCAATATGCATCATTCATTTGAAATCTACAGGATACTTGATTGCATTCACCAGGTGTTTTAAAACAAATGATGCTTTAAAGGAATTCAATGAAATTTATTTTAAAAATGAGTACCACATGCTAGTTAGTTATGTTAAGTTAGTTACAGAAGGAAGAGAGAACAAGAGTTGAAAAAGATGACTTGTTGCTGGGAAACAAGAATTAGAAGGAGAAAAGACTAGGCAAGGAACCAAACTCTGCAGTACCATTTATTCTTAAAACTCATGTCCATATACATATTATGGTTAAAATTTTCAATTTAAAAAAGAAGGCAATATCACTGGTTAAAGACGGTGGGTAAAAGAACACTTCAATGCTATGCTTCTGCCATTCAAAGAAGCTGAAGAACTTCAGCTGATTTCTATTTTCTTCAAATATCATTGGGTAGAATTTCTTGCCAGTTGCTTTGAAGATAAATAAATAAATGCTGTCAAAAAAAAAAAAAAAGAATTCAATGAAGACTGAGTTATTTCAAAAGTGATACAATGTGTATATGAATTTTCCTCAATTATTGTACATTTTATCACTGACTGTTGAAATTAAAGCTTTGAGAAAGTAACCCTGAGTTCAAGAATTCACTAGAACAGAACATTTCTTTCTTTTTTAATAGTTGTTTGTTTACTAGTAATCAGAATACAATATATCCTTCATTTTGTTTTCTTTTAGCTTATAACATAGCTTTACTTCCCCTGTTCTTTTAATCTACTACTGAAAATGATTCCAGATATTTTTAGTAGAATATTTGTCCTTTGTTTACTTTCCCTAATTTTGACAAAGTCTTTATATTATCAAACAACAACAAAACAAGAGACCAGTTTTCTCTTCCAGAAGAAACAGCTTTTGCTTGTGTAAAATTAAAGCCTAGTGGCCCTGAGAGTAAATGGGAAAGTCACAAAAAGGAATTTAAGAAAGAAATATGCTGTATCTTTCTCAAGGTTTTTCTGACTCTCATTGTCCAATTTTCCATTCTTTTATTTCAATTTTACTAACTGCGAAGTCTGCTAAAGGAAGTATGAAAACAAGCAGAACCCAGATAGAAGTACACAAGTTGATAATTTGCAAGCGTTCATATTATTTGACTCATTATGGAAATTTCTGCCAACCTAAAACCTTTACCTGATTCCGTGATTATGTGTTAGGTTTAACTAGGTAGGCATGAAAAGATACTGTATATGTCCAGTGAAATGTAACCAGCTCCCAAAGCACGTGCTACTTTGGATGAATATAATGTACATACACATTGTCACATGTACTCCTTGAATATGACAACAGAGTGGTTCCAAGACAGATGCAATTTTAGTTTTATTAAAAAAAAATATATATATATATATAAGTGGATGAGTGGGGATATAGAGATCTAAAGCCCAATGGTTCTGACCAAGGGAAAAATAAATATTAACAGGTACACTGAATTAATAAATGGTGTTTCTAACTTTGAGGCATTTAGTTTAAGAGTTTTTTTGTATTTCAAAAGATGATGCAGCACCATCAGAATGTAAGAATTTGTTACTAATGTGCTCTAACTTTTATAATAAATAGACATTAGCTTCACAATAACTGTAATTTTCTTTAGCTTGATTGTGTGACAGCAGTATTTAGCTGTTGAAATAGTTTTATCGGCATAGCTGCCTTTCCTAGTGCCAGAATAAGTATCCATATTTTGATTTTGCTTTCCCCCCACAGGGGGAAAAAAAAGACCCCAAATGATCTAATTGTGTTTTTGAAAACAGAGATATATGAAGTTTTCACTTCTAATTGACATATAATACACTACCATGTGTAAAACAGATAGCTAGTGAGAAGCTGCTGTTTAGCACTGGGAGCTCAGCTCAGCACTCTGTGATGCCCTAGAGGGGTGGAATGACAGATGGTGGGGTGGCAAGGCTCAAGTGGGAGGGGATGTATGTATGCATATGGCTAATTAACATTATTGCACAGCCCTCTAAAGAATGGAAGTATCAATTCCTTCTGTTTTCATCTTGAGAATTGCTGATTATTTGTTTTTATGACAAATGTTCAGAAACATCAGCTCCAATCAGCACAATGCAGGAGATATCTATGTACCATAAATATTAACATCTGTAGTATTTTCAGAAGGAAAAAGTGGGCTAATTAAGGTTTTTAATGGGTTAACACTATACAACAAAACTGAAATTGATACTTTCATAGCACTATAAAAATTATTTTAAAAGGAAGTGAGGTTAAGTGAAGTTGCTCAGTCGTGTTCGACTCTTTGAGACCCCATCGACTGTAGCCTATCAGGCTCCTCTGTCCATGGGATTTTCCAGGCAAGAGTGCTGGAGTGGATTGCCATTTCCTTCTCCAGGGGGTCTTCCCGACCCAGGAATTGAACCCGGGTCTCCCACATTGCAGGCAGACGCTTTACTGTCTGAGCCACCAGGGAAGCCCCCCAAAAATAAAATAATGTAGTTGTTTTAGTACTTGTTTGTTATTCTAATTCCCAGCTGACTTGGGTAAACAATATAAGGCTAACTATAATTTACAGTGATTTCTTTCTTAAATTCTTTTGGCTGTTTTGTGTCCTTTTCCATATGAATTTTAGGATCAGTTGGAATTTTGATATGAAATTCCTTGAATCTAAAAAGCCTATAGTTTGGGGATTAGCGTCATTTTAACAGTGTTAAGATTTTCAATCCGTGAATATGGAAGCGCTTTCTACTTCTTTAAATTGTTTTTAATTTCTTTAAACAATGTGTTTTATAGTTTTAGTATACAAGTCATGCACGCCTTAGGATAGTTTTATTTCTAATTATTTTATTATTTTTGCGATTTCTTTAAACACCCAGAACCAAAAAACACAAAATCTTGCACTGCTTCCCAAGGGGCTTTGTGTGTGTTGGACTGTATGTGTCACCGTCAACATACACCCAGGAAGTTTAAAATTGTGTCTGCATCTTCCCTTTATGCTTCCTCAGAGCCTTAAGATTATCAAGAGATGACAGCTATGGCTTCCTCTAGTCTTTCCTATGAACTTACTATTGTTCAGTCTCTATGTCATGTCTGACTCTTTGTGACCCCATGGACTGCAGCATGCCAGGCTTTCCTGTCCTTCACTATGTCCCAGAGTTTGCTCATACTCTTGCCCACTGAGTCAGTGATGCCATCCAACTATCTCATCCTCTGTTGCCCTCTCCTCCTCCTGCCCTCAATCTTTCCTAAAATCAGGGTCTTTTCCCAATGAGTCAGCTCTTTGCATCAGGTGGCCAAAATATTGGAGCTTCAGCTTGAGCATCAGTCCTTCCAATGAGTATTCAGGGTTGATTTCCTTTAGGATTGATTGGTTTGATCTCCTTATGGTCCAAGGGATTCTCAACAGTCTTCTCCAGCACCACAGTTTGAAAGTATCAATTCTTCAGCACTCAACCATTTTTATGGTCCAGTTCCTACATCCATACATGACTACTAGAAAAACCAGAGCTTTGACTAGATGGATCGTTGTTGGTAAAGTGACGTCTCCTTTTTTATTAACTGTCTAGGTTTCTCATAGCTTTCCTTACAAGAAGCAAGCATCTTTTAATTTCACAGCGACAGTCACATCTGCAGTGATTTTGGAGCCCAAGAAGTTAAAATCCATCACTGTTGGCATTTTTTACCCATCTATTTGCCATGAAGTGATGGGACCACATGCCATGATCTTAGTTTATTGAATATTGAATTTGAGCCAGCTTTTTTACTCTCCTCTTTCACCCTCATTAAGAGGCTCTTTAGTTCCTCTTTGCTTTCACTTTGTGCCATTTGAATGGTGTCATCTGCATATCCTGATGTTGTTGATATTTGTCCAGGCAGTCTTGATTCCAGTTGGTGTTTCATCCAGCCTGCCATTTCACATGATGCCCTCTACATATAAGTTAGATAAGCAGGGAGACAACATGCAGCCTTGATGTACTTCTTTCCCAATTTTTGACAAGTTCTATGTCTGGTTCTAACTGTTGCTTCTTGACCTTGATTATATGTTTTTGTGGAATTCCTTTGCTTTTTCTGGAGAAGGAAATGGCAACCCACTCCAGTATTCATGCCTGGAAAATCCCATGGACCGAGGAGCCTGGTGGGCTACAGTCCATGGGGTTGCAAAGAGTCGGACATGACTGAGCCACTTCACTTTGCTTTTTCTGTGATACAGTGGATGTTGGCAATTCGATCTCTGGTTCCTCTGCCTTTTCTAAACCCAGCTTGTACATCTGGAAGTTCTCAGTTAACCTACTCCTGAAGCCTAGCTTGAAGGATTTTGAGCATAACCTTGCCAATGTGTGAAATGAGCACAGTTGTACGGTAGTTTGGACATTCTTTGGTACTGTCCTTCTTTGAGACTTGAAAACTGTGCAGTT
Source organism: Cephalophus harveyi (assembly GCA_006410635.1). NCBI lineage: Eukaryota > Metazoa > Chordata > Mammalia > Artiodactyla > Bovidae > Cephalophus > Cephalophus harveyi. Next base: position 30,453 of record SJYT01061847.1, read on the forward strand.
ATGAACATGTGCAGGAACTTTGAGATTCCCAGGAAAATTTTAAGGTTTTCAAAGTCCTTAAGGACACATCTTTCCCCAGCCTTTCATACAAAGCTTTTTTTTTTTTTTTGGCTACTGTTTGCCTCAGCTGTTATCTATCACCTTGGGCAGCAGCACGATGTAAATATTTTTGACAAATTCTCTTGGAAGTAGCAATAGAAATAAGCTTTTAGAAATGGCTAGTCAATTCTGGTAGGTGAAATAAAGACATATCTTTTATGCTGTTATTCTTGCACATAGGTCAGAACAAATAATTAGTGATAATTTATGAATGAGGTCCATTCTGCTCTTTCAGGTACTGGGAATGTAGGCTGTGACTTTCACTCATTCCATTGAACTGGGGTGTGGGAGATGGGACTGGGGCAAGCTACAGCTTCACTTTTCTTGCCAAGAATCCACTTTTTTTTTTTCCTTCTTCCTTTTTTTTTTTTTAAATTTGAATAAGTGTTCCCATGGTTTGCTTCAAGCCTTTGGTTAATTTTGAGTTCTGAAAAAGTTTATTCTAATGATATGCCCATTTGAAAAAAAATTGCTTTATGGACGGGCAGAATTTCCAGTTCCCTATTGTGCAGTTTTTGCTGATATGCTGACATCATTGTGTGCTAATTTTTACTAAAAAAGTCTTTACCCTTTTATTGATAAACAAATTTATAGTCTTATTTTCTTAGTCTTTTATTAGTTGATGAAAGCTTTCTTTTTGACAATCTATTTTGCAATACTGGCTCTTCTGATAATAAACTTTATAAATATGTTTGTGCAACCTCTGCTAATTCAGTGAACATTAATTGAATACATGCTATATGTGAGGTACCTATCTTACTAGACGTAGGATATAGACAAGTGAGCAACTCAAAGTTTAGTGGGGGCAGACAAGCATCTAAATTGTATGATCATTTATACACTTTTGCCATTAATTATAAACATCACATTTTTTTCTAATATGAATATATTTACCCATTAAATAAGTCACTTAAATTAAAATAACAAGGTTAATTTAGCAACTGGGTATTTCTAATTTTGAAAGCACAGTCCTATTAAGGTATAGAACAAGGATTCTGAAAACCAGACATTCTCCTTGAGTTTGTTTAACTTGGACCAAGGACCTCCTTGCCTGAATGACATGCTTCATTCCAACTTTTAAACTGTCGACTGAGTTAAGATGTATTGATGAATACTAATTTCTTTTACTAAAAGCTCTAACACTGAGACATGCCTGTTGTCTGCTTGTTCCATCAAATAATGAAAGGTCTTGGTGATTTCCTCCAATGTGTGGATGTTGGCACCTGGAGCTAATGGACATATTTCAGAGAACCCGTGCTATAAAATACTCTGTTTTGCCATTTATTGATGGCCTCGAAGGTGCCTTTATTCTATTTCTGCTGCACGTGTTTGATACTGTAGCCCCCTTTTGAGACCGTCTCAGGGATTATTTATAATGTACTGATGTTACCTTCTTAGTAGCTGCTATTTCTGCACAGAAGCATGAGGTTTGTTGACACTTGTTTTACTGCTGAAACTTTATTTTTGGTGTCTGGTAGACCACTATGGAGTTTCACTCCTGAAACATTATGGCAGCCTGAGTGAAAAGTCATCCCATGCTCATTTTCCTGTGGGCCCTAAAGGTTCAAATAAGCACCTGAATAAGCTTTAGAGCCTGACAGATAATGCAGTTTCACAATGTTACTGCATTCTTGTTTCAATTGGCACTTTTAATATTCTTACAGTTTGTGGAGCTGATAACTTTCCTTTGCAGGAGTGTTTAAAAAATAGGTCCAAAGTTATAGCATGAATGCAAATTTACAGAAGGGAGACACATTAAAGCATTTTTTCAAATTTAATTTTAGAACAGTGCTTTTTTAGCACTGCTGAGTAATTCCCAAGGCTGGCTCTCCTGTGACCTAGGAATCTATGCACAGAAACAACGTGAGATGATGGGAAGCCTTCACTCTGCCCAGTTTGCAGGGGGTACTTTTTTCTTCAGCTTCTTCATGAAGAGCTCCAAGCTAAGGCACTTTGGGCAGCCTTGGTTCTTTTTCTTCTCTGCTCTTTAGACATCTCTGCACCATCTCCTTTCTAGTTTACAATAATCTAACCATTTTTAAATGGATGCATGCAAACTAATTTTTAATTTAAAGTATATCTTGGGAGACAAACATTAACTAAATTGTATTTTCATTCTTTGAGGCAAGCTGTGTTTGTAAAAATATTTCTTTATTTATGGCAGTGTTGGGCCTCAGTTGCAGCATTCTGTCTTCTGTCTAGTTGTGGACATGACACACTAACTGCTCTGCAGCATGTGGGATATTAGTTCCCAGACCAGGGACAGAACCCACGTCCCCTGAATTGGAAGGCAAATTCTTAACCACTGGGCCACCAGGGATGTCCCAAGTTGTGTTTTTTAATTAAAGCTTTTCCCCTATAAAATATGTATCTAGGACTGTTTTGTTGTTTCATTTTTCTTTGGGTATAATATGTTATAAAACAAGAAGGCTAGAGCTACATGTAAAATAACCCAAAATTTTGTAAAACCGAGGGTAAGAAGATGATATTTCTCATATATATACACACACATACATATTTATGTGTGTATATAGTGTGTGTATGCATACATATAAATATACAGATTACTCACCAGTGCCTATATAGATACATTGATTGCATATAGACAGTATATATACATATGGATATATACTGTCTATTGTATGTCTCTTTGTATACATATTTATTTGTGTATATATATGTGTGTATACAGCTGGGAGAGATTGAAGGTGGGAGGAGAAGGGGACGACAGAGGATGAGATGGTTGGATGGCATTCCCGACTCAATGGACATGAGTTTGAGTAAACTCCAGGAGTTGGTGATGGACAGGGAGGCCTGGTGTGCTGTGGTTCATGGGGTTGGAAAGAGTCGGACATGACTGAGTGACTGAACTGATCTGAACTGATACACATATAAATATGTATACAAAGAGACATACACATTGGTATATGATATATATCTATATGTATATATGTATACACACACACACACACACACACACACACTTGGGTTTCCCAGGTGACACAGTGGTAAAGTATCCCCCTGCCAATGCAGGAGACACAAGAGATGCAGGTTCAATCCTTGGGTCAGGAAGATACCCTGGAGTAGGAAATTTTCCTCTGGAAAATTCCATTGACAGAGGAGCCTGGTGGGCTACAGTCCATGGGGTCGCAAAGAGTCAAACACAACTGAGCACACACACATACACCCACATATATGTGGTTATATATGTAAATATGTGTGTGTATATATGTACATGAAAATGGGTAAAATTTAGAAACAGATAAATAGAATGTAATTTTTCTCATTTATTCGACATTTGTTTTTGATTCCCCAATGCATGCTAAGTTATGATGCTCAGCACTGAGATACAAAGTGGCAAATTAAAACTTGGTCTTACGTGTAATGACTATTTCTGTTTCTTTTTCTGAGAGATTCAGGTTACTCTTCTTGGCCTGTTTTTCATTGGGGATTGTTCATTCTTTAGTCATTGATTTGTAAATCTTATTGTAAATGAACAGACATAGTCATTTATTTCTCATATATGCTATAGGTATTCTTCCAATCTGTCTTTTGCTTTGACATTTTCAACAAGAAAGCCTTGCATTTCTTTGGGGGAGGGAACTTGGTCTTGCCTTCAGGTTACTTATATAGAGGAGGTTACAGATAGCTAACAGACAGTTATAAGAGCCTGTGAAAACTGTTGAGACAGCAAGCAGAGGGTACTAGAAGAGGAATCTAAACCACCTGAGGAGGCCCAGAAGACTTCTGTGAGGAATTCCTGTCTACTGAGACCTGCAAGGTTGGATCGTCCTTACTAGACAGAAGAAATGAGTGATGAGGAGGAGGTGAGGAGGCAAACCAGAGTGGAAGGGGCAGCATATCTGAAGGCCAAGAGACCAAGCTGACAGAGGAAGCAGAAAGAGGGCATATATATATATATAGCTGGGGAAATAGGAATGGTCTTCATCAGGAAGATTTTCATAACTCACGTTAATGAGTTTTGAGTAGGAGAATGAGATGGTCACACTGAACATGTAGCAAAGAGCTGCACGATAGTGAGGTTGGAAATTCTAGAGTAATACAGCCATCACAGAATTTTAAAACATGTCATTGATACTTAATAGCTCAGAATCATTTTTGATAAGTCTGTAGAGCTTCCCTGGTGGTCAGCCTATAAAGAATCTGCCTGCAGTGCAGGAGACCTGGGTTCAATCTCTGGATTGGGAAGCTCCCCTAGAGAAGGGAATGGCAACCCACTCCAATATTCTTGCCTGGAAAATCCCCATGGACAGAGGAGCCTGGTGGGCTACAGTCAATGAAGTCACAAAGAGTCGGACATGACTGAGTGACTAACACTTTCACTTTCATGTAGGTTAGCAATAGTTTAACATCAGTTAGGTTGATCTTGTTTTATCCCATAAATTATATAGTATGTGGTAGTGAAGATCCCTTAAAATTCTGGGTTGACTTTGCTATGAATGTTTTATCTCTGAGACAGTATTAGTATTAATATCTTCTTGTTTCCTCTCTTAATTTATAATGAACAGCAATTAGGTTTACCTAGGTAAGCCTAGTAAATAGTAAGTTGTCAAAAGAAAATAGGAGAGAATTACAGACATATGAATGTCCACTTAAGGAGGGAAATTCAGATTCTATGTATTTTGGAAAATCAAGAAAACAAGAAAACCTGTTATGGGACATGTCAAATTCCCTCCAAAAGAAAAAAAAAAAATCATGAACATCATCAAGCCCCAAAGGGAGAAATATCTTAAGGATAAACAATGGTTAAATATTTGACAAAATGTGGAAAAAGTCCTAAAGTTGTTAATGGCCCAGAGGACCTGTGCACCAGGATTTTCAAGATTCCTAGAATTGTCAATCTTATGCACCTCTTTGAGCGGGATCTGGCTCTTAAAGATCATACTAAAATACTTTCATATTTCCCTGGAAGAGTTATATATGAATTCATTAACCTAGATTAGTTTGTCAGCTGAGTTGAATGTTGTCCAAGAGATGATAAAGTTGAAAAGAAACAGGAATTGGAGTACATATATTCTATGGGATAGAAGCAAGTTTGGGAAACTTGAAAATTTTAAAAAGTCAGGCTTAAGTGGGGATCAATAACAACAGTCTCACTATCTGGGGTCAGGAGGAGTTAAAACTTGGAGGTATGTTAAAGAGAAATTGAAGAAAAACTTGCATCTTGAAACTGCTAATTGTATATTGGGTCTAAGAGCAAATTTAATTAACAGAATTTTAACACAGTTACAACTATCTGGGGATATCTTTGAATTAATTGCAATGAAATGAGTTTTAGCATTAAAGTTCAGAGAAACAGTTTCCTTGTCTTGTTGTTGTTCAGTCGCTCACTTGTGTCTGAGTATTTGCGACTCCACGGATTGCAGCATACCAGGCTTCTCTGTCCTTCACCATCTCCCAGAGTTTGCTCAAACTGATGTCGATTGGTTGGTGATGCCATCCAACCATCTCATCCTCTGTCGTCCCCTTCTCCTGCCCTCAATCTTTCTCAGTGTTAGGGTCTTTTCTAATAAGTCAGCTCTTTGCATCAGATGGCCGAAGTATTGGAGTTTCAGCTTCAGCATCAATCCTTCCAATGAATATTCAGGGCTGATTTCCTTTAGGATTGATTGGGTTGATTTCCTTGTAGTCCAAGGGATTTTCAAGTCTTCTCTAACACCACAACTCAAAAGCATCAATTCTTTGGCACTCAGCCTTTTTTATGGCCCAACTTTCACATGTATACAAGACTACTGGAAAAACCATAGCTTTGACTATACGGACCTTTGTTGGCAAAGTAATGTCTCTGCTTTTTAATACACTGTCTAAGTTGGTCATAGCTTTTCTTCCAATGAGCGACTGTCTTTCAGTTTATTGGCTGCAGTCACCATCTGCAGTGATTTTGGAGCCCAAGAAAGTAAAGTCTGTCACTGTTTCTATTGTTTCCCCATCTATTTGCCATGAAGTGATGGGACTGGATGTCATGATCTTCATTTTTTAAATGCTGAGTTTTAAGCCAGTTTTTTCACTCTCCTTTTTCACCTTCATCTAGAGGCTGTTTGGTTCCTCTTCGCTTTCTGCCATAAGTTTGGCGTCATCTGCATATATGAGGTTATGATATTTCTACCGGCAATTTTGATTCAGCTTTTACCTCATTGAAGAAGAAATCACCAAGACTTGGAGTCTATTACATGCTCCAGCCTCTGACTGTTTTGGTCTTGAATAACATTGAGAAGCGAACAGATAATAGATCATATAATCCAATGATGTCTATAATTCAGTAGGAGTGTCATCACTGTCACTGTGTTCCCTGGGGTTTCTGAATAGTTTGCTCATAAGGATAATGAGGAAATGTAACAATTGCTTTTTGAGGAACCCTTGCATTCTGTTCGGGAGCTTTAGGAAAAGAGGGAGAGGGAGGCTAGTACTTGGGCCCTCCCTTTTCAAGCTGAAGTGGGCAGAGTCACTGTTTTAGTAACTAGGATTCCATATAAGATTTCCTTGAAAAAAAAAAAAAACCCGTTTTTTAAAAAGAAGAAGAAAAATATGTGAACCCATTCTTCTCAGTTTACCTTGAAAAAACACTATGTACACAGACGTTTAGCTCAGGGTTATACACAGATTAGAGCAAAATCAGGCAGTGAACTGGGATGCCTTTTTTCTAGTCCAATTTCTAGTCACCATACGGTCCTACAATACAATCAGTACACATGGGTATCCACTTTTTAATTAACAAAATGTGTTAGACCACAGCTCAGAAGGCAGGCTTAATCATTTGTGCATACTTAATCATATATATCTTTTAAATTCCTAAATTCATGGCTAATGCTAACTGATATAGTGAATGACTTGTGATGCATTTGGTGATGAATTGAAAGTAAGCCTGGTGTTTTTCTTTTCTGGCATACCTAATTCTTATTTGTGGATTAATCACTGATCCTAATCAAGCAGCTTGAGATAGATTTACTTCTAAGTAGAAACAGCTCTTTTTGGGATAAGAATGGATATAGGACAGATTCACATGCTTGGTCATATTTTTGAGTGTTTTGTGCTTATCTGCATGCATATTTTCCTGTGTATCTTATCCGTAGCATGGATTGAAATGAAATATTTTTGAGACAAGGGATTGCTTGGTAAGCTTGACAAGGGGTGCAACCACAGTTGTCTGGATAGGACTTGTGGAGGTAAACATTCTTTTATTAGTTGGAAGTGTGCCCATTTTCAAATTTGTTTAAAAGGAAAAGGAAATTTTCTCCTCACTGCTTACTCCATTTCTAAACATCTTGTAAAGGCCTCTTTTTCATCTTTTATTACAGGACATTATGAGGATGGCAGAAATTAGACTTTCCTGGGCATTTACAAACCTAGTGTTTTGAAAGGTATATTACTTTTTCCACTGGAAATTAATGTAATGAGAAATGTTTTACTGATACTCTAAACTATAAAAACACAAACACATTTCATGTGTGGCATTTCTATTTCAATGGAACCCTAGTTTCTGGGTAGATCGTCCTTCCATGGCCCTGACACTGTGACCTTGGCCTTGCTAGCTCACCAGTTTTTCTCCCTGGCTCACTTTTCTCCTAAATGGTCTTTATACCTTTTTTCCTTTTCAATCTACCTTTACTTCTTATTTGTTTTCTCTAACAATTGTACTTCCTTATTTGCTTGTGTTTATATGAATAACTGACATTCTTCTTTGAGATTTGCCTTGATATATTTCTATTCTTTCTGGATTCTTTTATGCTGAGGACTCCTAAATCTATATTCCTAACCGCTGGAGGAGGAAATGGTAACCTAGTTCTCCAGTACTCTTGCCTGGAGAACCCCATGAATGGTATGAAAAGGCAAAACGATATGACACCAGAAGATGAGTCCCCCAACTCTGAAGGTTTCCAATATGTTACTAGGAAAGAGTGGAGGGCAATTACTAATAGCTCCAGAAGCAGTGAAAACGTATGGCTAAAGCAGAAATGGTGCTCATTTGTGACTGTGTCTGGTGGTGAAAGTAAAGTCCGATGCTAAAAGAACAATATTTCATAGGAACCTAGAATGTAGATCCATGAATCAAGGTCAAGCACTAGATGGCAAGATTGAACATCAACATATTAGGAATCAGTGAACTAAAATGGATGGGAATGGGAAATTTTAATTCTGTACTACTATAGGCAAGAATCCCTTTGAAGAAGTGGATTAACCATCACAGTCAATGGAATTGTCTGAAATGCAGTACTTGGATGCAGAGCTTCAAAAATGACAGTATAACCTCAGTTCATTTCCAAGGCAAATCATTCAGCATCACAGTAATCCAAGTCTATGCCCCAACTTAATAATGCCAGAGAAGCAAGTTGGACGGTTCTGTGAAGATCTGTAACACTTCTTAGAACTAACATCACAAAAGATGCCATTTTCATCATAGGGGATTGGAATGAAAAATGTAGGAAGTCAAGAGATACTTGGAGTAGCAGGCAAGATTGGCCTTGTGGTACAAAATGAAGCAGAGCAAATGCTAACAAAGTCTTGTAAAAAAAAAAAAATACTCTGGTCAAAGCAAACATCCTTTTCTAACAACACAAAAAATGACTCTACACATGGAATCACCAGATGGGCAATACTGAAATCAGATTGATTATATTCTTTGCAGATGAAGATAGAAAAGCTCTATACAATCATCAAAAAACAAGGCCAGGAGCTGGCTGTGGTTCAGATCATGAACTCCTTATTTCAAACTTCAGGCTTAGATTTAAGAGAGTAGGGCAAACCACTAAACCATTCAGGTATAACCTAAATCACATCCCTTATGATTATACAGTGGAGGTGATGAATAGATTCAAAGAATTAGATCTGATAGATAGACTGCCTGAAGAACTATGAAGAGAAGTTTGTAACAGTGTACAGGAGGCAGTGACCAAAACCATCCCAAAGAAAAAGAAATGCAAGAAGGCAAAGTGGTTGTCTGAGGAGGCCTTACAAATATCTGAGAAAAGAAGAAAAGTGAAAGGCAAGGGGGAAAGGGAAAGATAGACCCCAACTGAATACAGAGTTCCAAAGAATAGCAAGGAGAGATAAGACAGCTTCTTAAATGAGCAATGTGAAGAAATAGAGGAAAATGATAGAATGAGAACATCTAGAGGTCTCTTCCAAGAAAATTGGATATATCAAGGGAATATTTTATGCAAGGGATGTATGATAAAGGACAGAAAAGGTAAGGACCTAACAGAAGCAGAAGAGATTAAGAAGAAATGACAAGAATACACAAACTCTGCAATAAAGGTTCTAATGACTCAATTAATCACAGTGATGTGGTCACTCACCTGGAGCTGGACATCCTGGAGTGGGAAGTCAATTGGACCTTAGGAAACATTACTACGAAAAAAGCTAGTGAAGGTGACAGAATTCCTTCTGAGCTATTTAAAATCCTAAAAGATGATGCTGTTAAAGTGCTATACTCAATATGCCAACAAATTTAGAAAACTCAGCAGTGGCCACAGGACTAGAAAAGGTCAGTTTTCATTTCAGTCCCAAAGAAGGGCAATGCCAAAGAATGTTCAAACTACTGCACAGTTGCACTCATATCACATGCTAGCAAGGTTATGCTCAAAATCCTTCAAGCTAGGCTTCAGCAGTATCTGAACCAAGAACTTCTAGATGTACAAACTAGGAAGGCAAAGGAACCTGAGATCATATTGCCAACATTCGTTGGATCATGGAGAAAGCGAGGGAGTTCTTGAAAAACATCTACTTTTGCTTAATTGACTATGCTAAAGCCTTTGATTGTGTGGATCACAACATGTGGAAAATTGTTAAAGAGATGGGAATATCAGACCACCTTATCTGTCTCCTGAGAAGCCTGTATGTAGGTCAAGAAGCAACAGTTAGAACCAGAACAACTGATTGGTTCAAAATTAAGAAGGGAGTATGATAAGGCTGTATTTTGTCACTCTGCTTATTTAAATTATATGTAGAAATGTGCATGCTAAGAGTACCCCATGGACTATAGCCTCCCAGGCTCCTCTGTCCATGGGATTTTCTAGGCAAGAATATTGGAGTGGATAGCCATTCCATTCTCCAGGCGATCTTCCCAACCCATGGATCAAATCCAGGTCACCGGCATTACAGGCAGATTCTTTACTGTTTGAGCCATCAGGGAAGCCCAAGCATTTTATGGATATTGTTAAATGGAATTTAAATTGCAAAAATTAATGCAGTTTGGTACTGTTGTTGTGTAAGATAATATAGTTATTCTTGGGAAATACACATTGAAATATTCAGGGGTAAATGACAATGGTATATGGAAAATACTCTTAAATGGTTTAAAAAGTAATGTTAATGTACACATGCATATATATGCACATAACATATGTAGATGTATGTTTAATTGGGTGGGTAGGGGACAATGAAAAAGCAAATGAAGTAAAATATTAAATGTAGTTAAAGACAGAAGCAGGGTATATGAGTATTCATTTTATCATTTTTATCTTTGTCTAAGTTATGTCATTCCCATATGTGATGTCTGTGATTTATTATATGGGCCTCAAGGGAAGACCTTTAAATGAGTAGATGTTTTTCACAGACTTCAGAACTTTTTATTTATCTGCATGGTTTATTATTTTTATTTTTAACCTGACTTTCTCATAAATTAGTCTGCCCAAGATAATAAATAGTTGATTATACCCATATTAATTAAGAATTGATGATATTCAAAATATGTAAATTATTAACAGCAAGTAAGACTCAGGCACTGACTAATCACAACAGACACTTTGGATTGTAGTCATCTGGCTGACATGTGAGGTCAAAAGCTACCTGGAGCTGAAGTGGTGTGTGCTAGTGAAAAATTAGCTATGATATTCCTACTTTGAAGAAAGAATGAGAAAAATCTCATCTTTAAAGATAAGATAAAAGATAAGGAAAAAGATAAAAGAATGTATGAAACTTAACTGGTTAGATCACTTTAAGAGCTTTGTTGATAACTTTATGTGGTTCTAAACTTATATTTTTTCCATGAAACTACTTTTCTTCTCCCCAAGATGCTGCTTTCCTCTGTAGAAAACCAAGTTTCCTTGGCACTTTACATGTGTTATCTTTTATATCAGGCATAAGAATATATGTTTTACAGATGAGGAAATTGAGTCACAGAGCAGTAGATAAATGCTTTTAAATTTTGAGGTTTTCTCATGGTTAGCACAGTAAATTTTATTCTAGAGGATCTAGTTTTAATAAAGAATTTGGTCTATTTAATCTAATACTGTCTTAATTAAACAACACATTTATGCACATATAGTACGTACGTGATACGGAAGTCGCTCAGTCGTGTCCGACTCTCTGCTACCCCATAGACTGCAGCCTGCCAGGCTCCTCTGTCCATGGGATTTTCCAGGCAAGAATACTGGAGGGGGCTGCCATTTCCTTCTGCAGAGGATCTTCCCAACCCAGGTATCGAACCCAGGTCTCTAGCGTTGTAGACAGATGCTTTTACCTTCTGAGCCACCAGGGAAGTCAAGAATGTTTCTCTGACTCCAAAGCCACACTCTTCCTAGCCACACTCTTCCTACCATCTTTCCTTTTTCTGTATAAAGATCCTAAGCAGTGGGTTGGCCATTGAAACAGCTTTGTGATAGTTATCGTCATTATTTATAGGTAGTAAATCGCCGTGGCATATACCAATTATATACACAAAATATATGTGTAACATACACATAATATTTATATACCATATATAAAGAAATTTCTCTCCAGCATAGTCTATGAAATTTCTATTTTCATAAGCAGTGTATTAGATCTATTTCCTGAAATCTTCTCCAAAAACTTGGCAGTTTTGTTTTTGGGAGTTCTGTAATCTGATAGATGTGGTTTGGGAATTTTTCTTCAATACCTAAATATTTTCAGTACTAGATAGGGCCTTCAAAATCATCTATTTCAAATCTTCATTTTCATGTAGAAAAATGAGTCTCAGGACCTTTAAGTGATTTAGCTAAACTTTTAGAATCCATTACTTGACTCTCGCCCAGTCTTGTTCCCATTCTAATATGCTACAACCAGTGATCAGTGATCTTATCTATCTAAATTGCTTCATACACTGTTTCTATGTTAAACTTTTTCTAAAATCATTCAGTGCTAGTTTTAGTTTGAATTACTTGTCTGAGAAAATATAATATAGAAAAATAGAAGTTTGTCTTTATGATTTAGATCAGCAAATTCTTTCAATCTATTAAAATTGTTCCATAACCTGATTGAATGGCATTGTGCAATTAAATTATTTATCCATTGAATTGAAGCTTCAGATTTACAGTACCCATTACACTCTCTGAGATGTTCTTTAGTTTTGCATTATTAACATGGACAAAATTAAGTATTAATTTAGAACATTTAGTAAAGTATTTATAGCATTCTATAATTTAGAAGCATGCGCCCTAACTCTAATGTTATCACTGTAGTGGATAATGACTCTGGAAGTAAAATTGAATTCGATAGATTACTTTAGTAATTCAAATGTGGTTTTACTAAAACCATTAAATGTGCATGAAAACAACCTTTAAATGTGGATAATTTGAATACTTTCTTCACATTTTAAAATGTTAGCTTTGTTTTTCCCACTACCCTCCAATCGTTGTCTTTAAAAAAAAAAAAAAAGCAATTAACTTTAGAATACATACTTGGCATTACTCTAGGGACCTAATTCTGAAAAAGATTAGCCAGGATAATAGAAGAGGGACAGGGTAGTTTTGTGTTTCCCATGAGCTGATGCTTGATTTTCCTCAGGTCTTCATTAGATTTACCTTATGCTTCTTGGCATCTGTGTTGGGGCTTATTTCCAAGATTTTATTAAGGTAGTTAATTATGCTGTTGTTTGTGGACTTAGGATAATAGAAGAGGGACAGGGTAGTTTTGTGTTTCCCATGAGCTGATGCTTGATTTTCCTCAGGTCTTCATTAGATTTACCTTATGCTTCTTGGCATCTGTGTTGGGGCTTATTTCCAAGATTTTATTAAGGTAGTTAATTATGCTGTTGTTTGTGGACTTTTAATCTGAACCTCATTATTTTTTCAATAACTGTTTACTCTGAATTTGGAATGCACAGCAGGAAAGCCAAATTAAAGGGTCATTGTAGAGCAAGACGTGCAGAATGCTTAAGAAGCTTTAAAAAATGAATTTGACATTAAAACAATTTTAAAAACCCTTAAAATATTCCCTCTCTCTCCCTGACTCTCTGTCTCTCTCCGTCTCTGTCTTTTATTTATTTTTTGACCTGGAGTTTATTTGTGTGCTTTAACCACACAGGAGATGATGTCAGATGACAGGAGAGTGTTATAATGTCTATATGAATTATCATAATGGGTTACAGACTTGATGGTCCGCCATGATCTCACCAAGGAAACAAGGTTAATACAGATTCATATGTTGGAAGCACACAGTCTGGAGCTATACTAGTGAGTTAGAGAGTAGATATCTTAATTTGGGTTCCCACAACCTGCATATTTCTAAAATACTAATTCATCAATAAACTGCATTAGTTTCAGAAATTCACTGACAAAGAATTTTATATTTTAGGTGGTGAATAGGGAAATTATCTCAATATATTTGAAAAATATCTCTAGTATTTTTTCATCTTTAAGCTAAGAAGTATTTATGAAGAGTTAAAGTTTTATTATCTTTATGTTTGCAGTTTTGAACCGATGACTCAATATGAGTCTTAATGGTGCAACAATGAGTACTAATTGAGTAGAAGAAAAGAGAAAATTGTTATGATTGGTGGGCAAATGGCATAAGTGTAGAGAAGTTTTCTGCTTCTTTCTCAGTACTTACTTTACCCTGGACTCACAAGTTTAGATTTTAAGAAAAGATGTCACTGTAGAATTGCATTTAGAAGGTATCCTGTTCAATAATATTGTGTAATAGAGTAAAAATAGCTTTGCCAAAGTGGCAGGCAATCTAAAGTAGCTCAGTTAAAGAAAAAGACAAAGAAAATTTGCCCTTCCTTTCTCTGAGTATGAGTTAGTCTGGACTCAGTTAACAGCTACCTACCTACCCAAAGTAAACTCAATTATAACATGCTATTAGGTGACTATCTTTTAATGTTTATGTCTTTATTCATTTATACTTATCATACTTTCAAGTTGAATTGTCCCATATGAAATGTTTTACTTTAAAACAGATAAGATAGTATAAAATGTATACTTTATATGATCAAATATATATGTTTAGAGCGTGTATATTATTGTTGATATTGATTACATACTTGTTAATTTTATGACTTATCATTAGTAGTCAAAACAATGATTTATCATTAGTCTCACATGATTATCTTAGCCTACGAAATTCAAGATGTTTTCAGTTTTTAAACATTAACATGGACAACAGCTGGATGATGGAAAACACGTTCATGTTCCCCAAGACTGCTTTTCATGTGAACCATAAATAGAAAATCTTAAAACAGACAACTGAGAGTTCTAAGATTAGCCCAGCCTAAAGATAGAGATAACATATCAACATGAATTTCCAAAAATAATTGGGCAAAAGAACACATGAAAACTGTAGGTTCTTTTACAGCCCTAACTCTAATATGCGCTATTCTTTTTTATCAGATGGAAACTAGAGCATAGGATTTGGAGCTTTCATTTTCTTTTTAAGTTCTCTTTCCTCACCTTGTGCATCTTATCTTTGAAAAAATCTATTTCTGAGCAACAGTTAACTGATTTCACTTTCTCATTTACAGTGATTTCTAATTTATATACTTTTACATGTATGACATCCAACTTGGTTAAACCACAGAAGAGAGAAGCAGTCTTTTAGGCAAGAATGTTAGTGTATCTTGAACAGAAAAACTTAAAAGGACATAGTACACATTCTAAAAGAAATATATATGGTTGTCTTATTTACTTATCTCAGAGGCTTGATACCTTATTATTTTGCCTGGTGCCTTATTATAATGTCTCCCAACCTGATGTAATAACCAACCATTATGCCTTTGTTTTTTGATAATAAGTTTTGTAAAACTCTCCAGATTAATGTCAAACCAACTTTTCTGATACACAATGAAAAAGTGCTTATTGGCCTATCTATATTCAAAAGCAGAGACATTACTTTGCCAACTAAGGTCCGTCTAGTCAAGGCTATGGTTTTTCCAGTAGTCATGTATGGATGCGAGAGTTGGACTGTGAGGAAGACTGAGTGCTGAAGAATTGATGCTTTTGAACTGTGGTGTTGGAGAAGACTCTTGAGAGTCCCTTGGACTGCAAGGAGATTTAACCAGTCCATTCTGAAGGAGATCAGCCCTGGGATTTTTTTGGAAGGAATGATGCTAAAGCTGAAAGTACTTTGGCCACCTCAAGCGAAGAGTTGACTCATTGGAAAAGACTTTGAAGCTGGGAGGGATTGGGGGCAGAAGGAGAAGGGAATGACAGAGGATGAGATGGCTAGATGGCATCACTGACTCGATGGACGTGAGTCTGAGTGAACTCCGGGAGTTTGTGATGGACAGGGAGGCCGGGCGTGCTGCGATTCATGTGGACACGACTGAGCGACTGAACTGAACTGAACCTTATACTGCTATGTTCTAGTCAAATATCAAAATTGTAAATCTCATTTAACTATTTCCTTTTGGTTTTCTGAAATTAAGGAAAGTTTGCAACTACTGGTGAATAAAAAATATTATTCTTTAGGCAGAAACATAGTATTTATGACTCTAAATAGTGTAATTAAGAAAAGAACATAATATAAAATACAGACATTAAAAAGGACTTCTAATAAGTCAAAGAAACACAAAACATAAAGGAAAAACAAAGAAGTGGGGTAAGCAAAGGGCTAAATATTGCACTGTAAGTAGAAAAATATATTTCTAAAATTTACATTGATATCA
>SJYT01061847.1:49316-114566 GCA_006410635.1 Cephalophus harveyi
TAATAATTTGAACATGAAAAGTGGCTGGTGAATATTTTTATTACTTGGTATGGAAAAACAACTTATATATTTGATTCAAACTTCTTGTTTTAATTAAGAAATGTTATGCATTAGAAACCTACAAAGCTATGCATTATTTTCACTTAAAATCAGTTACATTTATTTATGGTGGTTGAAGTAGACCTACATTTTAAAGGTGAGATATTCCTGACTATCACAGTTTATCATGAGATTATTTTTAGGTGTGACTGGAAATCCTATGTTCTGTACTTCTTATAATTAGAATAATGCACTGATATATTTTTGTTCCATCCTCCCTCCCTCCTTTCCTCCCTTCCTTTCTTCATTTCTTGTATCCTCCCTTCTTTTTTTATGTGGGATTTTCTGAAATATTTAGGTCTATTTACATTTCTTATTTCAAGTTCAGTATAAATGGTTGCATATATTTTATGTAACACTTAGATTTTCATAGTGTAAACACACGATTTGTATAATTCCAAATTCTGGATTATTCCTTTTTTAACTCCATTTTTTCCCTTCCATTCAGAAAAGTGTATGGAAATTCAGTCAAGTAACAGTGACAATTAAAGAGAGAAAAAATTTCAAAATCCAGTTTCTTGTGGCTCAGGCTGTTAGTCTCAAACTAGCTTTCAGTATTCGTCAAATACTGTCAGCACTTTTATCTACAATCTGTTCTAGAGGAACTTCCTTGTTGCCTTACTTTTATTGCTCAGAATTCTGAAGGAATAAGTATCTGTTCCTAATCACCCTCAAGATTTTGTTCATTTTTTATCTATCCTTCTTGAATGGTTAATGCTAATGGAAATTACCTTGATCTTTCCCAGCTTCACTTTTTCTTAGTTAATTTTTTTCCACAGAAGAATGAGGCAGGGTGAATGAGGTGTCAAATAGACGTTATTCAATTTTATTGTTATTAAAATAGTATTGAACTATATTCATATGAACAACTGTCATGTTTATGGATTCCTGATTATGATTAAGAACAAGAAAATTTGTGATTTTTTTAAAATTATGCTTACTCTGACAACACTAGATTTTTCCTCAGAAGAAAATTCCTCATGTAAGTTCCTGAGCCTGGTTTAATTCAACATTTAGTGTTCTAATTGGGCTATGTTTATTTTCTAATGACATCTGTTTTTTCATTTAAAAATTTTCAAGTTTCTGTAGGGTTTAGACTCAAACTCAGAATACCATGATACACAGAAATTATTTTTATTTTATTTTATTTTTACTAGATACACAGAAATTAATATGTGCTTTCTTGAAGGAAATTATTCAGAGTTACCTGAAAGGAAGGCAATGATATTTTTGTTTCCATTTGTAACATAGGAAACCTTGATTTGAGGAAAACAAAAAGCAACAGCAACCACCTAAAATTCTGTGTCCCTCTTCTTAGTAAGGCATTAAACACTGTTGATAATCAACCCAGGATCTAATCAGCCTATACAGCTTGACAAAACTCCAACTTCTGGATCCTTTAACAGTAAACCAAATGCATCAGATTATCTGCTACTGAGACCCAAAGTTCACCCTCCTCTAAAACTGTTATAATTGTCTACTATTTTCGAATCCCTGTTTTCCTCAGTCAGTGTCTAAAATATAAGCCTTTAGCCACTGATTTTTTATTTTTTGTCACCCATAATGGTTGTATCTCTTTACTCCTGATGAAATCCTTCATATATCCCCACTATGCTGGAATTGGTCTGTAGCAGTCCTGTCCAATAGAAATATAATGTCAGCCCCATATACAATTTAAAATTTTCTAGTAGCTGCATTAAAAAAAGTAAAAAAAGTGAAAAAGTGCTAATAATATTTTAACCTCTTATATTCAATATTACTACTTTATATGTATTGCCAGATTATATATTACAGATTGACTATATAATGGGCTTCCCAGGTGACTTTAGTGATAAAGACCCTGCCTGCCAATGCAGGAGACATAAGAGTGGTGGGTTCAGTCCCTGGGTTGGGAAGATCCCCTGGAGGAGGGCATGGCATCCACTTCAGTATTGTTACCTGGAGAATTCTGTGGACAGAGGATCCTGGCAGGCTACAGTCAGTGGGGTTGCAAAGAGTTAGACATGACAGAAGTGACTTAGCATGCATACATATATGTAATACATATAAAAATAATTTTTAAAATATTGTATATTTTTATATACTAAACCTTAGAAATCTGGTGTGTACTTTACACTTACATCATGTCAATTCAAAGTAGCTACATTTCAATGTTAAAGAGCTACATGTGGGTAATGGATACCACGTTGGACAGAGCAGCCATGAGGAACACGGCATTTAATCTCAATCTTTCTTTCTGTATTTCCTGGGTATCAAATTTGAAGGGATAAACTTACATGACCCAGAGAAGTCTCAGCAGGAGACTGAACACAGGAGTGGGTCAGACGTCTTTCTCGTGCAGTGGCTGCTGGCAAGCCATGTTGAACATAGTGAATGTGGTGGCCAGCCTCCACATTTCATATGTGGTCACCTCCTCATGGGGGTTGGGCAGTGGGCAATGGGCTGGTGGGAGTAGTGGCAGAACCACCTGATCTTTTTTTCCACCTGGGGTCCTGCAGTTTTCTCTCAAGGTCTAGTCATCTTTTCATCATATCCTTTCTTTGTTTGAGTAATACGGTTTCAAGAGCTAGCACAGGAAACATCTCCTGAGCAACATTCCCTGACCTCATTCACTCTCTTACCAATGTACAATTACTTCTTCCCTGAGTACTTATCATACTATTTTATAGCCGCTTTTTAAATCTCTCTCTCTTACTGAAAGTGGGGATAGTCTTTTCACTATTGCTGTTTTTATTGTTAATAGTTGTTTAGTATCTGGCACATTATAGGTTTTCAGTAAATGCTTACGAAATGAATGACTGAAGAATGGACAGAATAACAATGGTCAGAGTACACAGAGCTAAGGATAGGACGATCCTGGGGCATGTGGTGCAAAAGGAGTTCTGCAGTGTGGGAGTTTTTGGCACTGGGGCACAGCATATGGAGAGTTCTGACAAAACATGGTCAACTGGAAAAGGGAATGGCAAACTACTTCAGTATTCTTGCCTTGAGAACCCCATGAATAGTAGGAAAAGATAGACACTGAAAGATGAACTCCCCAGGTTGGAGGGTGCCCAGTATGCTACTGGAGATCAGTGGAGAAATGACTCCAGAAAGAACAAAGAGATGGAACCAAAGCAAAAACAGCCCTAGCTGTGGATGTGACTGGTGATGGAAGTAAAGTCCGATGCTGTAAAGAATAATATTGCATAGGAACATAGAATATTAGATCCATGAATCAAGGCAATTTGGAAGTGGTCAAACAGGAGGTGGCAAGAGTGAACACTGACATTTTAGGAATCAGTGAACTAAAATGGACTCGATGGATGAATTTAACTTGCATAACCATTAATATCTACTACTGTGGGAAAGAATTCCTTAGAAAAAATGGAATAACCCTCATAGTCAACAAAACA
The DNA here is from genome assembly GCA_006410635.1 of Cephalophus harveyi. Taxonomy (NCBI): domain Eukaryota; kingdom Metazoa; phylum Chordata; class Mammalia; order Artiodactyla; family Bovidae; genus Cephalophus; species Cephalophus harveyi. Next base: position 52,811 of record SJYT01061847.1, read on the forward strand.
ATCTAAAATGCAGTACTTGGATGCAATCTCAAAAACGACAGAATGATCTCTGTTTCCAAGGCAAGCCATTCAATATCAGAGTAATCCAAGTCTATGCCCCAACCAGTAACGCTGAAGAAGCTGAAGTTGAACAGTTCTATGAAGACCTACAAGACCTTCTAGAACTAACACTCAAAAAAGATGTCCTTTTCATTATAGGGGACTGGAATGCAAAAGTAGGAAGTTAAGAGATACCTAGAGTAACAGGCAAATTTGGCCTTGGAGTACAAAATGAAGCAGGGCAAAGGCTAATAGGGTTTTGTCAAGAGAACATACTGGTCACAGAAAACACCCTCTTCCAACAACATAAGAGAAGACTTTACACATGGACATCACCAGATGGTCAATACCAAAATCAGATTGATTATAATCTTTACAGTCAAAGATGGAGAAGCTTGATACCCAGTCAGCAAAAACAAGACCAGGAGCTGATTGTGACTTAGATTATGAACTCCTTATTGCCAAATTCAGACTTAAATTGAAGAAAGTAGGGAAAACCACTAGACTATGCAGGTTTGACCTAAATCAAATCCCTTATGATTATACAGTGAAAGTGAAAGTGAAATTGAAGTCGCTCAGTCACGTCCAACTCTTTGCGACCCCATGGACTAGTAGCCTACCAGACTCCTCCCTCCATGGGATTCTCCAGGCAAGAGTACTGGAGTGGGTTGCCATTTCCTTCTCCAGGGAATCTTCCCGACTCAAGGATCGAACCCGGGTCTCCCACATTGTGGGCAGACGCTTTAACCTCTGAGCCACTGGATAAGCCCTGATTATACAGTGGAAGTGACAAATAGATTCAAGGGGTTAGATCTGATAGACAGAGTGCCTGAAGAACTGTGAATGGAGGTTGTGACATTGTATAGGAGGCAAGGGTCAAGATCATCCCTAAGAAAAAGAAATGCAAAAAGGCAAAGTGGTTGTCTGAGGAGGCCTTACAAATAGCTGTGAAAAGAAGAGAAGTTAAAACAAAGTAGAAAAGGAAAGATATACCCATTTGAATACAAACTTCCAAAGAACAGCAAGAAGAGATAAGAAAGGCTTCCTCAGTGATCATTGCAAGGAAAAAGAGGAAAACAATAAAATGAGAAAGACTAGAGATCTTGTCAAGAAACTTAGAGATACCAAGGGAACATTTCACGGAAAGATGGGCACAATAAAGGACAGAAATGGTATGGACCTCACAGAAGGAGAAGATAAGAAGAGATGGAAAAATACACACACAAACTATACAAAAAAGATCTTCATGACTCAGATAATCATGATGGTGTGATCACTCACCTAGAGCCAGACATCCTCGAGTCAAGTGGGCCTTAGGAAGCATCACTACAAACAAAGCTAGTGGAAATGATGGAATTCCAGTTGAGCTATTTCAACTTCTAAAAGATGATGCTGTGAAAGTACTATGCTCAACATGCCAGCAAATTTGGAAAACCAACAGTAGCCACAGGACTGGAAAAGGTCAGTTTTCATTCCAATCACAAAGAAAGGCAACACCAAAGAATGTTCAAACTGAGCACGATTGCACTCATCTCACATGCTAGTAAAGTAATGCTCAAAATTCTCCAAGCCAGGCTTCAACAGTATGTGAACTGTGAACTTCCAGATGTTCAAGCTGGTTTTAGAAAAAGCAGAGGAACCAGAGATCAAATTGCCAACATCCGCTGGATCATTGAAAAAGCAAGAAAGTTCCAGAAAAACATCTACTTCTGCTTTATTGACTATGCCAAAGCCTTTCACTGTGTGGATCACAAGAAACTGTGGAAAATTCTTAAAGAGATGGGAATACCAGACCATCTTACCTGACTCTTGAGAAATCTGTATGCAGGTCAAGAAGCACCAGTTAGAACCAGACATGGAACTACAAACTGGTTCCAAATCAGGAAAGGAGTACGTCAGTGATGTATATTGTCACCCTGCTTATTTAACCTATATGCAGAGTACATCATGAGAAACACTTGGCTGAAAGAAGCACAAGCTGAAATCAAGATTGCCGGGAGAAATATCAATAACCTCAGATATGCAGATGACACCACCGTTACGGCAGAAAGCGAAGAACTAAAGAACCTCTTGATGAAAGTGAAAGAGGGGAGTGAAAAAGTTGGCTTAAAACTCAACATTCAGAAAACTAAGATCATGGCATCTGGTCCCATCACTTCATGGCAAATAGATGGGGGAAACCATGGAAACAGTGACAGACTTTATTTTGGGGGGGCTCCAAAATCACTGCACATGGTGACCATAGCCATTAAATAAAAAGACACTTGCTCCTTGGAAGAAAAGTTATGACAAACCTAGATAGAATATTAAAAGGCAGAGACAATACTTTGCCAACAAGGTCCATCTAGTCAAGGCTATGGTTTTTCCAATGGTCATGTATGGATATGAGTGTTGGACTAAGAAAAAAATTGAGTGTCAAAGAATTAATGTTTTTGAACTGTGGTGTTGGAGAAGACTCTTGAGAGTCCCTTGGACAGCAAGGAGGTCCAACCAGTCCAACCTAAAGAGATCAGTCCTGAATATTCATTTAAAGGCCTGATGCTGAAGCTGATACTCTGATACTTTGGCCATTGATGCGAAGAACTGACTCATTTGAAAAGGCCCTTATGCTTGGAAAGATTGAACGTAGGAGAAAAGGATTGCTGCTTTAATCAGCTTTTTGACTATATCCATTTATTTTCTTTAATTTGTTTCAAGTGGTGAACTCTGCTTTTCTTCTTTGGAAAATACAGGTTATTTTTCTTTGCATCCCTCCTCCCTGTTTAACTGTGTAATAGAATTTGATTCTATCATACTTCTGATCATAAAATTAACACAGAATTCTTTTAGATATTCTAATATTTTATACTGAGAGCAACATGAGAAAATAAATAAGATTTTAAAGAAGTTTAATGAAACCTGTCTGTATTACTTATTAAAATATATTAATCAGTATATATTTTAATACAATATAATATCAACCTACATGGTGCTAATGCTAAAGAACCTGTCTGCCAATGCAGGAGACTTAAAGACACCAATTTGATCCCTGGGTCAGGAAGATCCCTGGAGAAGGACATGACAACCCACTCCAGTATTCTTGCCTAGAGAATCCCATGGACAAAGGAGCCCGGTGGGCTACAGTCCATAGGGTTGCAAAGAGTTGGACATGACTGAAGAGACTTAGCATGCATGAATGAGCTCTGATAATTTTCACATGATTACAACATCTCTGATGTTAAGGATTTCAGTCAGTACATTTGCAGAATTCCTTTTGATTAAGCAAGAGGACTTTCTTTTATTGCCCTATCCTCTCTGTCCAAACCTAGCAACATTTCTTGATTTTAGCACTAAAATTTTCTACAGAGGCTTTTCTTGAGCAATGTGATTTGGATTATATCACTAGGTATTCTATGAAAGAGGGCATCCTTTGGGAATCTCAGTTGGGTAAATGCTCTAGCTTAGGTACTAAAATAATTTCAGAGTTTTTAGTATGTTGACATGGAAGAAAACTCTCTAAGATGAGAGAGTATTGAACATTTTATCAGCTGATTGAACTACAGAAGTGTTTTGCTTTTTGCTTTAACATTTTTGTTTTTATCTTTATTATTTTTAATGTTTTTGTTTTTAAAGTATTCAAGTGAAAGTATTATTATGCTGCAAACACTTAATTTTCAATTACTTGAAAAGATACATTTCATATATACAAGAATACTAAATGTAACTTTTAGTTTCCAGAATACTCAGGCAGTATTACCCCTCAATTCAAGTGTAATCTAAATATTATAGTTCTTCCAGGATCTGTTGTATTTTAAAAAAGGAATTATATCATGGGGTTAAGTCTGATCTTTCTTTTGTAGAGAGGAAAAATGCTTTAGTCACACAACTCTACATTCTCTGCTACAGTGGAAGGAGGTGAAGAAACTGTAGCAGGAACTGGCTCTCTTAACATTTCAATTCTCCCAAGATACAGTACCTTCTACTGTATTACTCTGGTCTTTTGTAGTAAAGCAGCAGCCACTTAGGTATTCTACTAGGAATAAGTTTAAAATGAAATTAGCAGCAATATATCCAACCTTAGGAGTCCTGAGGGAGCAAACGTTAGGTTTTGCTAGGTTGCTAGGTTTTGAAGCAAAGGTTGCCTTCAGTATCTTTGGAAGTGAAATATCACAGAAAGCTACCACTCATAGAGTGAGCCACTCCCAGCACCAAAGTTTATGCAGGAAGTCTCCCTACACTAAGGGCAAAGAACCCATAGATCTACCATCTTCCTCTGCCCACATGACTTCCCACAATGACCACAGAAAATAATGGTCATTTCTTATCTTTTGTCTTTAAAGTCATGTTTCATTGGCCGTGTCAAAACAGACCTGCTGGCAAGTAAATCCATAAAATATTTGTGGGATTTAAGGCTCTGTAATCTATAGGAGAGACCTTAGAAGGATGGAACTAGAACATGACTGACAACAACAAAAAATATCTAATAAACCTACACTGTAGGGAGCAAGTAGAAATATATAAGGTGGCAGTTATATTGAGCAGTTAATATCCTTTCAGTGTTGGAGGAAAGGGAAAAATTACAAAGAAAAATGGTGTTCCTGATTCCACTAATTGGAACAATCAGTTATCAGAAAAGATCGTATAACTTTTTGGTTCTTAAAGTACGGTTTGTGTTTCAGCAACAACAATGTCACTTACAAGTTTTCGAAGTGAAAAATCTTGGGCCACCACAGGCAAACTGAATCAGAAACTCTGGGAATGGAGCCTTGAAATCTGTGTTTTAATAAGCTCACTGGATATTTCTGACATACACTAAGTTTTGAGAATCACTGGTATAAAGTTTCTGAAGGGAGTATTCCATGAGTATGGCTTCCGTTCTTAAGAAGGGTAAAGAATGCTTGAAGCTTTATAAACTCTTAGTAGAGGCTAAAATGCCTGAGATTCTGTCCAAGAATATCTGGGTAGAGCTGAGAAATTTAAAAGGAAGCAAGCCAGCTGAACTTTCCATTTTGCAGAGTATTAGTGTAAAAGTAGGAAGAGTGGTGTCTGAATTACTGAAAATGAGCTGGCACTTGCAACAAAAGACATTAAAAGTGATCAATGTAAGTGATTCTAGTTTTTATATACATACTCTGTACAGAAACGGATAGGGTGTGGGACATGGATATGGAGTAAGCCACCAGAATTACAAGTGTAGTTCTCTGGTCTTCTTCAAAATTCATGCATCCTGAGCAGCAGTGCAGAGCTTCAGGCAGCTTCTGTTCTGTGTTTGATCCACTGTAAGTTCTCTGCATTAACCCTTCATCCACTCATGAAAAGCACCTTGCACTGAGGGATCATGGGGATGTGAAGACCTACCGGCTTTACAGCCACCATGCGGCTAATTATGGTAAAAGCAATGCTTTCTTTATTACTTCCAAAAAGTGATTTCTGTTTTTCCCCATCCTTAATTTTAAAATCAGGAAGAAAGAAAGAAAAAAAAAAAAAAAAAAACACCACCACCACCAATTATTGGTTAACAAAACTGAAAGAGTTTGAACTCTTACCATGCACAAAGTGAAAACAGGTTTTCAAACTGTCTTTTTTAATTTAAATATTGCTTCTGTATAAGAAGATTTTCCAAAGTCATCTAGCAGGTAGCTCAAGGGCAGAGTTAGTCTAGCAGCCATCCTTCCCTGGGGATTGAAAGGAATGACTTCTGAAACCAGCTATTTCTTAGCAAATCATATAAAAACTTCACTGGAGAATATTGCTGCCAGGAGAGAGATTTTATGCATCCACTGATGAAACCTCTAAGACAATAAAGAGTGCCAGATGCATCCGATTTGAGTTTTAAAACTGCTGATGTCCACATTTAGCCTAAACATGTTTTATCCAATCTTGAAAAACTAATGTAGTGCTACATTCTTTCATGTGAGGTAATGTCGATTTGAAGAGATTTTCTTTTCCTGCTAATACAAATCAGAAGGGTGGCTGTCTGTATAAAGCAAAGAAAAACAAAAATAAAAATAAAACATCCTGATTAATAGTGGAAAGAGAAGGGTATATGTTTTGGTGGGGGAAGGTGGGTTGTAGTTTAAAAGGGAAGGAGTGAAGGAGAGAGAGGGAGAGAGAGATGCATAATACACATCTCCTGTTCTGAAAGAAATGAGAGTTAAGTCATTCAATATATTTGATTTTATGTCTAATCATCCTATAATTGAATGTCTTCTATTAATCAGAGCCAAAGTAAAGAAAAGATATTAAAATTTTGTCATGGATTGGGCTTTTAAAAAATAGCTCTTATTAAATTCTTATAAGTATAGGGATGTTTGGAAGTGATCAAACTGTTCTATGTCTTGATTGAGGCCCTGGTAGCATCCCTACATGGATCTGTCAAAACTTATAGAACTGTGCTCTCAAATGGGTGAGTTTTACTGTAGTAAATGTAATCTTAGTAAGAAAGTCGCTCTCCGTATTTTAGACTACTGAGAGAGTAATCATTGTTCTGAGCATCTCTGAAGTTGTCAGTAAAGCAAATTAATTTTATAATTTGTTGAATTAAGTTGTATAAGAAATATGTTTGAAATTAATGCCAAGATTAAGTACATCAATAAGAAAAAATTGCACTGGAAAAAACAATACTAGTAGTTTAACTTAGCATGGGCTATAAATGGAATTTTTGATTTAACTTCCTTGAGTGTATTTTTCTTGTTCCTTCAAAAATCTAGATCCATCTTCATTTTTAAAAAGAGTCAGATGAGGTAACACTGGCAATCTTCATTGTGGAAAATTTTACACACTATTTAAATGCTCTATTTCTGTGACATGAACAACCAATTATTTTCTGTATATATATATATACACAAATTTTCACATAGATGCCTAAGTAGGAGGAAATATGCATTAACCAGGTGATGAAAAATTATATTAGTTTCACTTTTATAATAAGCAATTAATGATTTTGGATTTTTTGTTTCTGCTTCCACAGTGTACTTTTTAAAGCATTTTAATAAAGTATATTTTTAAACTTGATTGTTAAAATGAGTTTTAACATGACTCTTTCCAGTGTCTTTAAACTTTGGATTCCATCTCCACCCTCTCCCCTCCCAGCCAAGCCATTGTAACCTTCTAATGGGTCCCTTACTTTTCCTTGTTAAATCTTAACAACCTATTACTGGCTCTAGGCTGGTTGGCTTGCTGTGGAAATATATGCTGTTTTTGAATCCTAAGTGCTTAAGGGCTTTTGGGTCAGATAAGGGCCATGGGGTAGAGCCAAAGGAACTGGTAATGTTGGTACCTAAAAGAAATCTGAAATGAAGGCTTATTATGGAAAGAGTGATGAGGTGAGAAACCATGAGGTTTGTGTGTAGCTTACTGTATTTGCTGTTTGACAGTGTCATTCTTTAAAAATAAAAACCTTTTTCACTTAAAAGGTATGAATTACATCACACAACCTACCCTTTCTCTCCCTTCCTTTTTACACACTTGTCCCAATACATCAGTTGACCCAACTTAATGAATTTTCTTTATCCAATATTACTGACTTTTACTTTTTTTTTTTTTGCAAAATCCCCAAAAGAAGAAAATAAGCAAAATTTGTGATTTTCATGCCCTTTGTTTTTAAAATTACCATTTTATTTAAAAGTAGATGAACCTTAAGGTCACTTTGAAATAAACTGTAGTTATGTTATCAAACTCAGGTCCGGCTGCTCACTACTGGAAAATCAATGCTAGAGAGACAGGCAAATGTTGGTTAAAAAAAAAAAAAAGGAAAGTTGCTTTTAATCAGAATGCTGGCAATCTGGGAAGATGGTGTACTCTTTTTGGCAAAAAAAAAAACCCCAGAAATTCAACTTGGCCTTGCAAGTTTTTGAGGGGAAAAGGGAAAGTAATCTGAGCTAATCATTTGAGATAGATCAGACTCATTTCTGTCTCCAACTTTGTACAATCTTGTGACTTCCTACCTTCTTTATTTAGATACTATCTTGTTCATGCAGTTTGTCCCTATTGTTAGGTTTTTCTTCCTTGACTCTTTTCTGGTTATAGCAAAGAACTGAAATTACAGACCATGATAGCTCAAGCAGGCAAAATTCGTTGAGTATACTGTAAGCAGTACTCTTTCTCAAGACATGAGAGGGGACCAACCCCTGCAGGAGTGGTCCTAGCCCATCTTGGCTTCCCTTTTAATATCCTTTATTCCCTCTCTTGGGCAGTTCCTGGGGCCTGATTGGTTGTGCCCTATGCAAATAAGGCATGAGCCTGAGGCCAATCAGGGAAGGGGGTGTGCCAGGCTTGTTTTCCCCCAGGAAGTCTTCACTCAAGTTTGCGGTTTTCTTTCCTTTTTTTTTTTCTTTTATGTGTTCAGTTCAGTTCAGTTGCTCAGTCGTGTCCGACTCTCAGTGACCCCATGAATCGCAGAACACCAGGCCTCCCTGTCTATCCCCAACTCCTGGAGTTCACTCAGACTCACGTCCATCAAGTCAGTGATGCCATCCAGCCATCTCATCCTCTGTCGTCCCCTTCTCCTCCTGCCCCCAATCCCTCCCAGCATCAGAATCTTTTCCAATGAGTCAACTCTTCACATGAGGTGGCCAAAGTACTGGAGTTTCAGCTTCAGCATCATTCCCTCCAAAGAAATCCCAGGGCTGATCTCCTTCAGAATGGACTGGTTGGATCTCCTTGCAGTCCAAGGGACTCTCAAGAGTCTTCTCCAACACCACAGTTCAAAAGCATCAATTCTTCGGTGCTCAGCTTTCTTCACAGTCCAACTCTCACATCCATACACGACCACTTTAAAAACCATAGCCTTGACTAGATGGACCTTTGTTGGCAAAGCAATGTGTCTACTTTTCTTTGTTGGCCCTCTGTATATGCGATCTCCTAGCTTCCACTTCCTCTAACCACCATTTTGGACCCCTTTCTTCCTATTTTAACTGCTTAACAATGTGATTACTGAAGAGGAAGCTATGGAAGTCATGTGTTAATTACTTACTCTTCATTTCTACTTCTTTAACCAATGGAAAGAATTAACAGGTTAGGCAAGATATTGTGTAATCAAAAATCTGAAAGGTATGCTAAGGCCAAAGATGAGTAGGTCATGGGGGTGCCTGATTTAAAAGTTAGTTACAAAGTTGGCTTAAATTGATAAGAAAAGGGGTTTCTTCCTTAGAGCTGTTTCCTGCAAAGTGCTGTTATGGTTATACTGAAAAAAATTTCAGTGAAGAGATTAACTTTTATAAATCACCATAACAGGTCAGTCATCCTTTTATTTGAATAACTGTAACATTCTTAATATTCAATTTAACACCAAGCTCATCATACCAAAGTGACACTAATAGATAAGTTACATGTAATAAAACTGTGGGCCATGTCCAATAAAGTTTGACATAATTTCCAGTTAAATTAGTAACAGACGCCTTGAAAGAGATGAGGACTTAGAATGGATGGAGCACTGAGAATTCTGGGAAGATATTTATACAGATAAATTTCCCTGGTAAAACTTCACATCTTACTATTGCTGCAACTATACACTGAAGCAAATCCTTTGACCCGGATACACTGACTTCATTTTCCTCACTTCTGGTATTGTTTAGATTTGGTAGTGCCCACTCTTTTCACAGTAAAACACTAGTGGAACTGGTATAACTGACAAGAGTTTATGGTGTTTGAGGAACTGGCAAGAAATGGAAGGCAGGCTGGACTAGAAATATAAATGTGAAGAAAATGGTTGTACTTGGTAAGAATATCAGTTTATTGAGCATTGCTGGTAACTTTTATGGCTTCTTCAACTAATTAGAAATAGAAAAGGAGGGCAGATTCCTTTTATATTATGGTCATCCTAGAAAAGCAGAGGAGCCTCCCACTCAAAATTTGATTCATATTGAAACTGATGATGCTGTATGAATACATATGAAAAGTATATAAAGAGTTTATTTCCTACAAAATTGAGGTTTCTGAGGAGAACAGGAGGAGAGAAGCCAGGCCTGGGTTTCATCTGTGGTGCTTTGTGGGGTGGGGCTGGAGTGACAGTAGGGGTTTGCATGGTTTCAGTCTCCCTGGGGTGCTAAGGGGAAGCCAGTCTTTCTAATCAGCTTGGCAGATGTAGGGTGCAGGGGAATAGGGAGTGGTAAAGCTTAAAAGCTTTCAGCACTCAAACATCAAAAAATGGAATCAGACTCCTCATTATAGCATAGGCTCCAAATTCCTGCAATTCTGGTCTTACCTCTTCCCTTGAGAAGGAAGTCCAGGATTTATTTATTTTTTTATCCCCCTCCCCCATTATCTTTCATAACAAATTGCCTCAGCATTTTTGTGTTGTATTCAAAACTGAGGTCTATTATGTTGTTTACCTGCTAAAGGAAGGGAACTCTCATCTTCTCTTTGATGCATATATAGACAGTTGCTGGCTTTCAGCACAGCCCTGCCTTGATCAACTCCTTACAGAAACTACCTTATTGTTTTTCACTGAAGAGGAGATCTAGAAAGAGAGCTGATACCTTGACAGACTCCATCTGCAAGAACACCCGAACCTCGGTGATTTTTTTTACTGACCTCACAGTCACTGCTGTCGGTGTCAGCTGATTTGTGCAGGTCTAGTTGGCAATTCTCAAGGCATAAAATTAGAGGAGTCTTGCTGGAGAAGGAGAGAAGTTCATCAGATCTCACTTGGATTTTTGTGACTGAGGAGACCAGCAGCAATTCCATTAATGACAGAGATTAACATGCTCATGTAGAACAGCTTACAGCAATAACTTCTCAAGGTCCTTACTAGTTAACTTGCATGAGAAAGTGAAAGTGAAGTCGCTCAGTCGTTTCTGACTCTTTGTGACCCCATGGAATAGTAGCCTACCAGACTCCTCCCTCCATGGGATTCTCCAGGCAAGAGTACTGGAGTGGGTTGCCATTTCCTTCTCCAGGGGATCTTCCCGACCCAGGGATTGAACCCAGGTCTCCCGCATTGCAGGCAGATGCTTTAACCTCTGAACAGCTATGTATTTCAGGGCAAATGCTCACTCCAACTCTCATCCTTTTAGAGCCCCTAAACCTCTAATGCTGCTGCTGCTAAGTCACTTCAGTCGTGTCCGACTCTGTGCGACCCCATAGATGGCAGCCCACCAGGCTCCCCCGTCCCTAGGATTCTCCAGGCAAGAACACTGGAGTGGGTTGCCATTTCCTCCAATGCATGAAAGTGAAAAGTGAAAGGGAAGTTGCTCAGTTGTGTCTGACCCTCATTGACCCCATGGACTGCAGCCTTCCAGGCTCCTCCGTCCATGGGATTTTCCAGGCAAGAGTACTGCAGTGGGGTGCCATTGCCTTCTCCGAAATCTCTAATAGATACTTACATAAAAACCCATTGTTACATTTCTCAGTGTCAAAGGTTTTTACTCTCATCAGTGTGGAAAGCATACTGTCTATACTAATGATTACATTTAAATACTTCTTCAGGATAATCTAGAAATCTTGGTTAAAACCAAAAGCCAGATGCTTCAGTTAATATGGAGAACACATCAAGCACCCTGCTGGTTTTGGTTGGTTATAGAGGTGTGACATGATAAAGCCTGAGTGTGTCGTTACCTTACATTAGCGGCTCAAGATAGTGTATTTGAGGAGGTGATACAGGATTTGAGGTCCTTCAAAGAGGATATTGAAAGGAACCCTGAATGTGCTACACGAACCAGGCTCCTTTTCTCTGTCTTCCAGTTGGGTTCAGCTCATGGATTGGCCAATGCTATGCTTCTCTACGTAAGGCCAGAGCCCTTGATGGGGGCTTCTGTCTCATATTCTCATAGCTACAAAGAAAGCTAAGATTTCTTGGGTCCAGTAACTGCTTGTCTTCCTTTGCTCTTTCAGACTTTAGGGTGGTGACTTCCACAGTTTCTAGTCCCAATTTTTGGTTTCTTTGCCCTGCCTGCAGCTTTGTAAATAAACTCTTTATTAAAATTTCCCCAAGTACTCTGAATTTGCCTCTCTCTTCTCCTGGAGCATTGTCTGATTTCCTAAAACATAGGAAGGAGTCAGCCATGCAGAGTTAGGGGAAGGGCATACCAGGCAATGATGTCAGCAAGTACATTTGTGTGAAACATAAACATGTAATGATGCAGATAGTTGTGATATAAAGGGGACAAATTAATTATAAGACATCCAGAGTTATTTTAGATGGGTGACTTATACAACTCATTGTTGTTACACAAACTTTTATTTTAACCACCTGTTTAAGATGATGAACTAGATACTGCAGCTGTATTATAGATCCAGTTCAAATATTCCAATATTCATTGTTGAATTTGAGTCTGTCAACAGATCACATTCTTTTGATGCTGACTTATTGGGAGCAAAAGCAGTAGCATATTTTAATAGTGGGATCACTTAAAGAATTCGTTCCTTAGTGACAGTGCATGAATTGAGATGACTACTTAGAACTTTCCATCCCTTCATGCCCTCTCTCCATACGCACACACACAGACACACATCCACAAAACAAAGTTTTAATTTATTCAAGTTTCAGCTTCATACTTGAAATTGTCTCTAACAAGGTCATGTAGGTTCTTTGCTACAGGTTTTATACTTCAAAGCTTATTATCCTTAGCTTGGCATCTACTCTAATATTGCTTTTATAAGAACATTCTTTTCTGTTTTGAAGTAATATACTGCTTTGATATGATTAATGACAGCCCAATATTTCCTTCACTATTTCAGTGGAAGAATATGGTTTTTCACAAAATGTCCTCATGTGATAAACAGATGCCAGAATTTTGTTCCATGCAAGTTTTCATTAGATATTAAATCAGAAATGAAAATATAGTTTGGGGAAATAAAAGGCAGTCCTGTTTAGCTTTGATTTTCTCTGTTGGTCTTATTTTTACAGTGACTTTTATCAGCCCTCTTCTCTATCGTGAAGCTTGGGAAAGTTTGGGCTATTTACATTGCTTTTCTTGTTTTCATTTGGCAGACATGCATTGTTAGGAAAAAAAAGAAAGTCTTCTGTTAAAAGCCAAAGGCAAGAGAAAGAGAGAAACTCTCCCGAAATTTTACTCATGTTTTTTCTAAATTTAGTTTTGAGAATTTTATTTCTCCCTAATGTTTGAACAAAGAAGAGATGTGGTATTGAAGGCAGAATTGGATAAAGTACACAGAATTATGATATCTTGCATATAGAAAACTCTATTATTAGTACAGAGACTAAAAGAACATTCTGAAATCTTATTAGGGAAATGTTTGATTTGTCCAATTATGTTTTACTTATGAGTGCTTTTGGGAAGGCATAATAGGTAGAATTGTCTCCCAAAGATGTCTACACCCTAATTTATTTAACCCATGAATATGTAACATTACATGGTAAAAGTAAGAAAAATTCAAACCTTGAGATGGTCTCTATTAGATTATATCTATCAATTATCAGTTAATCTTATTAGAAAGAGTTTGAAGGTAGTCATTTAAATATAGACCTCTCTGGAAAATCCCGAAATGCCAATATCATCTGAGTCATTAGTAGAAACACTGATACTTGGTGGATATAGATTCTAGATGACAAATATAAAATCAGTAATTTTGTGTTCCATATATCTTGGGGTAGGTGTGAAACTGCCTTCAGTGTTAGGTAAGGTATTAAGAGTATCCCTTGAGCTGGGTAGAACCAAGAGAGTTTTTACCCGAATTCCTGGGCTTGCTGGGGGTGGTGGATCAAACTAAGAAAATTAGTAGAATGGAGATTTGTCTTATGTCAGTAAATGTACTACTATCCACACACTTGCTCAAATCATAATTTAGAGATCATCCATGATTTGTTGCCAAGATATTTCTATCAACCTTCTGATACATATCATTCCACTCATTATATCTTTCCATACTCACTCAGTGGTACCATTCTAAAAAAGGATACCTACAACTTATAATACTCTTACTACTAAGTGCTAACTCCAATAATATATATGTGGGCTTCCCTGGTGGCTCAACTGGTAAAGAATCCACCTGCAATGTGGGAGACCTGGGTTAGATCCCTGGGTTGGAAAGGTCCCCTGGAGAAGGGAAAGGCTACCCACTCCAGTATTCTGGCCTGGAGAATTCCATGGACTGTATAGACCATGGGGTCACAAAGAGTCAGACATGCCTGAGTGACTTGCACTTTTACTTTCTTTTTTTCACAACCCCTGGTAGCCACTGTTATTATTTTCTTTGAATAATAAAGAATCTAAAGAAGTGACTTGCTCAAAATCACACAGGTTGTAAATGGCCGAGAAGAGTTTTGTTAATCTCTTTCCATAGCCTGCACTCAACCACTCCATTACATTCTCTTCCAAGTCGAGGCCCAAGACCCCTTCACACTGCACTGAAACACCAATACCTTTGTCCTTCTGTGGACATTTATCTAGGAAAAGGATGCTTCTTAACATCTCTGCTTAATTTTAGGGAGTATTCTATTGTGTGAGAATTGGTTGGAGGCACTCCGCTCTGATTTTCACTACAGAAAACAAAGGGACCAGCTTTGTCTTGTAACATCCTTTGTAAGTTTGAGTATGGACATATGACACAGTTTAGACCTTTGTTTGATAGCACTCAGGAGTTTGAAGCTGAAGATATGATGCACAGAGGCAGAAAGAACAGGAGAAATGTTTATGACAACAGGGAGGCATCTAGAATCCAACAGAGATTATGAGAATTTAGCACATGCATCACTGAATAATCAGTGGCAGTGACATTTGGGAAGGCATCCCTCCAAAGTGTTTTTATCTTCATTTTTCTGTGCTTCCTGTTGTCCACCCTTTCTTGATTCCTGTTGGCTTTTATATCCAATCCTCCAGGCTTCTGGATGATTCTATGGGTTACTTGACATTTTTCCAACCAGTTCCTTTCCTGTGTAAGTTAGTCAAAGTATGTTTCTAATGCTTGCAGCCAAGAACCTTCAGTCTTCCAACTTCTACTCGGTCTACTTGTGTTCTTTTCTCTTCTTGGCAGTTAGAATGGCCTTTAAAAACATTAATTGATATTATCTCTCCCATTAAAAACTCACAATTGCACTGAGAATAACATTCAAATTCTTTACTCAGGCTTACAGGCTTACAAAGTCAAATACTATTTACCTACAGACTTTTCTTATCTAACCATGTTCCAATAACTCTGTTTTTCAGAGGTGTTCTCTCTGGTTAGAAGGCTGCCCATCATATGGTTCAATAAATATCTTTTGGATAAACTAGCATATAAATTAATAATTGAGCTTGTTATATTTTAGCCTGCCTCTTCTTTCATCATACCTCTTCTTTCTTTCTATTAGCACACTTCTCATATGGGAGGAGAGTGGCCAGGTCCTCATTCTCTTCCCATAAATGCAGGGTAAGCAGGAAGCATGGGTTTAGATATTCAGACTTGATGCCCAGTCAAGGACATAGAGACCGGTAGAGGTCATATTTCAACCAGTGGCAGGATCTGTATTGAAACCAGCCTCTTCCTGTTGTGTGGCTTTGCTATGTATGTTTTTTATTGCCTCACTTTGTCAGAAGTTCTTGGTTCCTGTCAATTTCCCAAAGCTGATATTCCAGGTTCCTATTATTTCTGTGAGACTATGATATTTTTCCAATAAATTCATTTTTTTTTTTTTTTGCTTAAAATATGTTGCTAACTGCCAAAAATGTCACTGATGATTATAGCTTGGTAACTTAGGTCTACATGGTGGGAAACAAAACTCTCAAACTTAAAAGATAAGACCAAAATATAACCGCAATATGGTTGGTTGGATGTATGACTGGGGATATAGGGAAGTGGAATGCAATAAGTTTAGGAGACTTGGTTCATTAATCAGGCTCATATTCTCAGATCGTCATTTTACACTTTTTTAAAGGGGGGAGCCTGTTGGGCTCCTGTCTATGGGGTCGCACAGAGTCGGACACGACTGAAGCGACTTAGCAGCAGCAGCAGCAGCAGCAAAGGGGACCTTATCTGTTGTACCTCCACCTTAGGTAGTACCATGTCTATAGAAAGAGCAAATATTTTTCTCAAAAAAAAAAAAAAAAAAAAAATTAAGTGGAATTTGCATTTACTAAACTGAGAGACAAGAATTTGTGTGGAGCCCTAGAGTTCTGTGTCATAAATTAAATGTAGAAATGAAATATTGTGGTGATATTGAAGTACCAATGAATGTCTAGTTATGTGTGGGCTGGAATGATGGCTTGCTCTAGGTGGAGTTCATTACAAACATAATCCAAGGATATTGGCACAGCCATGCATCTCAGGGTAATAGGAAATCCTAATGATGTAGGGAAATTTCATTCAAATTTGACAACTCAAAATTGAATGGATTCTTTGTTGGGCCTCAAGCAAAATGTCTAGCTGATTATTTTCTCAAAAGTTCAGTTATATTTATTAGAAGTGGGTTGGGAGTTCCGCTAGAGTGTTTACTTATGTTCATGATGCTAATGACTACATTTAGTTTTTTTGTTACTTTTTCTATGATCCATTCTTCAGGATCCATTCTTCATATGGCTGCCAAAGAGATCTTTTAAAAACAGAAATTAGATTACTGTCACTTTCTTCCTTAACCCTACAATGAATCCTATTGCATTTTCTGAAATCAGCTTCCTAACCATGCCCTGAAAGGACTAACTATATCCATTTCTGTACATTTTGCTTTCTAATATCCAATCACACCAATATACATGAAATATATCAGGCTTATGCCTATTTTGGGTCCTTTGTCACTCACCATTATCTCTGTCTAGAATGCTGTTTCCTCAATGGTCTTTCCTTTGCCTGGGTTGTACTTCCAAATGACATCTCTTCAAACAGTACTTGTCCATGACTCTAAAATACTTCTTCCCCCATTACTTTCTCTGTTTTGCTGTGTTCTGCTTTGTTCATAGCACTTAACACTTCCTTATGCTTGCTTCATTTGCTTGGTATCTTTCCCACTGAAATTTAAACTATTCACTAGGAAATCTATTTATTTCATTCACTGAGGCATTTCCTATATATAGAACAATGCCTAGGTGAGTGAGTAAGTAGTGTTTTATAGAAGATCTAGATGAAGATTAGTAAACAGTGCTCTACCTGTTGATAGGGTTGTGGATTTGCTACTGGGTGAGACCACAGTAAAGTGGGAAGCCAGGAAGTGGGTGATGTAGAATAATGACTCCCTAAATTAGGCCCCCAAGTGGTCCTCTGATGATGTGTTCTCAGTTTGAGTGGAAGTCCCTTCAGTGAAAACAGTCTTTGAGGTGCTAGTAGTCGTGGAGCCTTCTGTCAGGCCTTTAGCTCCCATTACACTAAAACACTTTGGGAGCATCCCATCACAACCCACACGCCTTGTTAGGAAGGAAGTGTAGCATGGAATTTAGCCAGTGCTAACCAGAGCTAGACACAGAGCTCAATTAGTTTGGCTTCTCTGCCAGACTTCACAGCCAAGTCAGTTCATCCTTTGGGCCTACTGTGAATATTTTTTGGTATTACACCTGCAGCGAAATATGATCCCAAGACAGTTCTTAAGTAAATAACAAATGCAGAGGCATGATAATCAATGAGATGTAGGAATAAAATGTAGAAGTGATTAACTGAGTAATTAGGTAGAGTCCTCACAGAAAGATATTTGAGCTTGAGTTTCAGGGTAAAGGATGAATAACATTTAACCAGGCAAAGGAGAAAGATCAAATAAAGGCATATGTTAAACATGAATAGAGGTGAGAAATTCATAGTGTGGATAACTGAGATTAGTTTGGCCTCACTAAATTATGAAAGAAGGATAGAAGTCAAGGTACGATGGAGGTTGAGACTGGAAATCTCATGAGAGTCCAGATTATCAAGGAGCCTTAGGGTTAAGGAATTTCATAATCATTTTATAGTGGCACAAAACTAATGATGTCATTTATTTTGAGGAATAGCAAAGTCATTTTTGTGTCTAAAGCAGGTACTTTTTAATAACATTCATTCATTACATGTATATTCAGCATCAGTACTTCCAATGAATATTCAGGACTGATTTTCTTTAGGATTGACTGATTTGATCTCCTTGCACTCCAAGGGACTCTTGAGAGTCTTCTCCAGCACCACAGTTCAAAAGCATCAATTCTTTGGTGCCCAGCCTTCTTTATGGTCCAATTCTCACATCCATACATGACTACTGGAAAAACTATAGCTTTGACTAGATGGACCTTTGTCGGCAAAGTAATGTCTCTGCTTTAAATGTGCTGTCTAAATTTGTCTTAACTTTTCTTCTAAGAAGCAAACGTCTTTTAATTTCATGGCTGCAGTTATCATCTGCAGTGGATTTGCAGCCCAAGAAAATAAAATCTGTCACTATTTCCATTGTTTCCCCATCACTTTGCCATGAAGTGATGGGACCTGATGCCATGATCTTAGTTTTTAGAATTTTGAGCTTTAAACCAGCCTTTTAACTCTTTCACCTTCATCAAAAGGCTCTTTACTTCTGCTTTGCTTTCTTCCATAAGTGTGGTATCATCTGCATATGTGAGGTTACTGATATTTCTCTTGGCAATCTTGATTCCAGCTGTGCTTCATCCAGTCTGGGATTCCACATGATGTACTCTGAGTATAAGTTAAATAAGCAGGGTGACAATATACAGCCTTCACATACTCACTTCCCAGTTTTGAACCAGTCTATTGTTCTATGTCCAGTTCTAACTGTTGCTTCACGACCTGCATACAGGTTTCTCAGGAGGCAGGTAAGGTGGTCTGATAGTTCCATCTTTTGAAGAATTTTCCACAGTTTGTTGTGATCCACACAGTCAAAGGCTTTAACATAGTCAGTGAAGAAGAAGATGATGTTTCTTCTGGAATTCTCTTCCTTTTTCTATGATTCAGTGGATGTTGACAATTTGATGTCTGGTTCCTCTTTCTTATCTAAATCCAGCTTGAACATCCGGAAGTTCTCAGTTCACATACTGTTGAAATATAACTTGGAGAATTTTGAGCATTACTTCACTAGCATGTGAGATGAGTGCAATTGTGCAGTAGTTTGAACATTCTTGGGCATTGCTTTTCTTTGGGATTGGAATGAAAACTGACCCTTTCCAGTCCTGTGGCCACTGCTGAGTTTTCCAAATTTGCTGGCATATTAAGTGTAACACTTTCACAGCACCATCTTTTGGTATTTGAAATAGTTCAACTGGAATTCCATCACCTCTACTAGCTTTGTTTGTAGTGATGCTTCTTAAGGCCCAGTTGTCTTTGCACTCCAGGATGTCTGGCTCTAGGTGAGTGATCATAACCCAGTGGTTATCTGGGTCATTAAGATCTTTTTTGTTTAGCTCTTTTGCGTATTCTTACCACCTGTTCTAAATATCTTCTGCTTCTGTTAGGTCCATATCATTTCTGTCCTTTATTGAAGATTATATAATAAAATAAATGACATTATATTTTTTAAGTGCTATAATAGATGGAATATGGATCCACTGGGTAAATTAGGAATACTTTGGATGGAATGCTCAATAAAAGAAACCAGAGTCTATAACTGTGGAAGATTAAAGAGTTTCAAATTCTTTGCTACTAATTCCAATTGTTTTTGTTTGTTTGTTTGTTTTAAGGGGAGGGAATATGGATTGGTTGTTGCAAACTTCGGTCTTTTTTTCTTTTGCTTTTGACTGTGCTTGGTCTTCATTGCTACACGAAGGCTTGCTCCAGGTGCAGTGAGTGGGGCTTACTCTCTAGCTGTGGTGCAAGCGCTTCTCGTCTCAGTGGCTTCTCTGTCCTAGAGTAAGGCTGTAGGGCACGTGGCTTCTGGTAGTTTCAGGTCGTGAGCTCTAGATTACAGGCTCATTAGTTGTGGTGCACGGGCTTGTTTGCCCAGAGGCATGTGGGATCCTTCCAGGCAGGGATGGAACCAATGTGCCCTGCAGTTTGGGGTGGACTCCTAACCACTGGACCACCAGAGAAGCCCTATGTAGTTGTTTCTAATTTCCCTTCCCTTGAATTTGGGATGGCAGAAGTGAAATATAATCCATAAGCTAAAGAAGAAATGACCTTCTGGAATTTCGTAAGTGAAGTCATTAAAGTCTTTGCAGCTTTCTTCCAGGCCTTTTAAGATACTAGCTCTTAGAACTCTAGATGACATTTAAGGCTTTTGGCTACACTTAGGACATCATGATGGAGAGACCATATTGAGGGAACATATACAGTGGCCCTAAGATGACATAAAGAAAAGTTAACGCTTGGCCAGTCCCTAGCTGTCCTAGCCACCAGCTATTAGAGTGAACCCAGCTGAGGTACGAGACAATGTAGAGTGGAAATGAGCAGTTACTTCCTAGCTGTCTCAAACTGCAAACTCGTGGGTTTTTCAAGCCACGTGAAATACCAGAGAGTCAATCCAAAGTGAGAAGGAGAGACAAATTCAAAGTTAAACTGTCTAAAGACAAATAGACATGGGATATAAGAATTGGAGGGAAAAGGAAGACTTCAGGGTAATTGCTACTGTGGTCACTACTTGCCTAATACTAGTTAAAAAGTTAGTTCAGATTAAGAACACAGTGTCGGGGAAAACAGCCATAGAAATATAGAAAAATGCCATCATAAACCTTCTAACTTACTATAGTAGATGAAAAACCAGAAGTTGACCAAAAATATGTGCAATCTCAGAGCAGAATAATAGAACAGAAAAAATTTAAATAGTAGAATTGAGTAACGTTTATGTATATGTAAAACTATAATTAACTTTAAAAAATAATTCACATAGAAGTAAAAATCCCTCATTTTTTCCTCTGTGAAAACAGATACTACTTTTTGAAATTAGTATTTATATGAAAATTGAAAAGAGAATGGGATGGAATTGAATGACAATAGTTTAGAATATTGAGACATTGAAGTTGTATTAGGGTGACTGGATTGTGAGTAATTTTTTTTTCTTTTCTAGTAATTTTTCTTTATTGTATTAAGAAATTGAAAAAAAAAGAAAAATTCAAATAAAATGGTTTATTTCCTGAGTATATAGTGTATTTTCATTTTTCCTCTAGATAAAACTGTGTTTTCTTCACTGTTAATATTGGTATTGCCAAGTCTTCCTAGTTTTATTTTCTTTGGAAGACCTGTAAATATTCTATAAATATCCTGGTGTTGCAAAATTGTCTTCAGTTTGCCTATTTTTATTTATGGAAATTCTTGTGAAATTTCACCAACAGCATTGTAGTGCCTATTACTGTTAAAATAAAGAGTACAAATATTCTATATGTCAACACTTATTATAATGTATATGTATATTTTTAAAATTCTTGACTATGTTTGCAGTTCTGGGAGTAATCACTGATATCCATGTATTCCTTGTTCTATTTTTAGGTTCACAGGATATAGTTTAAAACAAACATCGTGAAAAGAAAAACATTTTTATACCCTGTGACGCTTGTGTGAAATATTGGATTGGCCAAAAAGTTAGTCCAGTATTTTCTGTACCATCTTCCAGAAAAATCTGAATGGGCTTTTTGGCCAATGCATATATATTTGTGTGAAAGGAGAGAATAGAAAAAAAAAAAAAGAAATAGCAGATACATAGGATAAATTTTGATAGTGATAAGTATTAAGTAGAAATAATTTTTGGTGGCATCTTATTGGCTATCTAGGAAAATACAAATCTAATTTTTACCATACCTGCTTACTTTTCTCTTTGTTTTTCTTAAGGCATCTAATCCCTTTATTGATATCATGAAATCTGTCTCTTTTTAAAATCAGTACATCTGTCATTAAACAGCATTATTAATGTCTCAACTCTAAAACTCATTATCGTAGATGACTGCAAATGTTATTTGTTATACTAAGTAATGAAATAACACTGATTAGTATATAATACATAGTTTGTATTGTATCTAAGATCTTGGATGTTTTAAGTTGTTTCTAAAATACAGAAATTGGTCTCAAGAGTTTTTAACCCTCAACTTGATTATAAATATGCAAATAAGTACATAGCCACAATTATATGATTTAAAAGAAAATTGAGCAGGGACTTAAGCTAATTACTCTGGGCTCCTTTATTTATATTTTTGGTAGTTTGGACATTCAAAAAATTATTTGCTACTTGGGTCTTCAGACATTTGCTCAAGCAGAATCAATATTATCTTATTTTGAAATGTAACATCTGTTATATTATGTAGTTTATTCTTCCCCAAAACAAAAATCCATGACTGTTTTCAGCCTTGAAATTATTTCATTTCTCCTTCTATTTCATGTTTGGGTTTTTTGCCCTGTAAATTTAATCTTTGAAGTTTCAAGGTCTTGTTAAGTTTACTGGTATATGAGATCAAACATGCTTTGAAATGTTAAAGTTTTATACAGTCCAAAAAAGAGCATCAGTCATTCATTCATTTCTATGATGCCCTTTAATGGTATTTTTAGTTACATGGATTTACCAGAACTTGGAAATTTACAATGACTATTTTTTTATGTATTTTATGGTGAAGTTTTATATGGAATAGAACCTTCTTCGTCGTTAAAGTCAAAGATGTCATTTTAAATTTACTTAACATTTAAAAAGTCACTCTCAGAACTTTCTGAATGACAATATTGCCCTTCTACACCTTTAATGTAATTATAAAAGTTTGCCTTTGAATCTCTAACTGTTGGATATTTGTGTTTAAATGTATTATACCAAAGTTTCCCTAGTAATTTAATAAATGTGAGCCCTTAAATGAGTATGACTTGTATCTTTGCTAAAGAAAAAAAAATTAACTTAAAAGTGGGATGCCCTGCACATATGGAGAAGATTTTATTGACCCAGCATCAGTTAGCCATGTGTCTTTAGTTGTTTTTCCAATAATTGTAATGGATTTACACTCATTCACCCATACCCTTTCATCCAATTCTCATTGTGAAGAAGAGCATCCATGTGCAAGATGGCTGGAAAAGAGAGTGCATGTGATAGTCACAGAACAGAGAGTTAAGATACAACAAATGTCCTTTCAATGTTTACTTATATCAGACTTTAAGTGCGTTTTTAATTGATTCTATTAATTAAATTTTGCATAGAGGAAAATCAGTCAGCTTGTTATTTTGTATAGTGAAGTTTTAAAATGTTCTTTAAAAGAAAGATATTCAGAACCTTTAAATATAATATATATATATAATTATTATTATTATGCCAAATCGCTTCAGTCGTGTCAAACTCTGAAACCCCATGGACTGTATGTAGCCCACCAAGCTCCTCTGTCCATGGGATTCTCCAGGCAAGGATACTGGAGTGGGTTGCTATGCCCTCCTCCTAAAGGATATTCCCCACCCACGAATCAAACCTGAGGTACCTATGGCTCCTGCATTGTAGGTGGGTTCTTTACCACTGGTGCCACCTGGGAAGCCCATATATATATATGTTTGTGTGTGTGTGTATAGCCTACCTGAAGTAAAGAAGAAACCATTTCCAAATGTAAATGTCCTTTTGAAAGGATATAAGTCAGGGCCTAAAGGAATCTTTGCATTGGGAAAAGGCCAACTGGATGGGTGTTATATGTAGTATAGCCATTCTACCACTAGAATCAACCAAGAAGAATGGAAAAACCAGGGCACAGAATCCAAGCTGCAGACCACAAAACAGCCTATACATTCCAGACCGTGTTGAAACTTTCTGAAAATCTGTCATGTGAGGTCCTTTCTGGATGAGTAAGAATTTGCTAAATATTTTAGGGCTTGTTTTTTATTTGTTTATAATGTTAGTACATGATTACCCGAGGGAAGTTATTTCTATAATTATAACTCCTTGGAAAGAGGGCAGAAATCAAGATAGTTTATGCAAGTATCATGGTACTAGAGGAAGAATAGCAACATCTTTGTCCTGCTCTGTCAGTGCTGACTATAAGAGCAATTCAGTCCCAAGTGCCACTGTAATTTTTTACTCTGAGTAAGATACAACAGATATGCTAAATAATTTACTTCCTCATACCACATATTAGCCTTGAAAAAAAAAATGAAAGTGTTAGTTGCTCAATCATGTTCTGTTCTTAGTGAAGCCACGTAGCCCACCAAGCTCTTCTGTCCTTGGAATTCTCCAGACAAGAATACTGGAGTGGGTAGCCATTTTCTTATCCAGGGGATCTTCCTGACCCAGGGATCGAACCTTGGTCTCCTCCACTGCAGGCAGATTCTTTACCATTGGAAACACCAGGGAAGCCCTATGGGCCTGTAACCCAGTGAAGCTCACCTCTTCACATTCAGATGGACCATCTGTGGGCAAGATAGACCAGTGAATGATGAGGTAGCCTTCTCTTCCCCCTAATTCTGATGACAAGAATTGGGAGAAAATTAGTAAAACATTAGCCTTATTAGACTAATTATAGTAAACTAATAAAATATTAATTTTATTATACTAAACACTAGTCTTATTAGATTAGAGTAATAGTTATTAGTATTATTAGTCTGATAAGAATGACCTCTGGTCACTTGTGTCACTCTTTATATATCATTGTAAAAACAGGAAATCATAAATAAATAAAACATCAAACCTTTTGCCATGGCCTAGACATACCTTTTATAATATTTTAAAGTAATTTTTGTGCAGCATGTTTTTTTTTGTTTTAAGTACTGAAGATAGTTCTTTTTATTTTGCCTTTAAAATATATACTTTTCCCTGAGTTTTATAATTTTTCATTTTCTATGGCTTTATGGTATGCCATTACATGAATATACTTGATTAATTTTAATCCTTATTTTGAGATCACTTGTTTCTTAGTGTGAATATGTTTTTTGACAAGCATTGTTGTGAGCAAATCTGTACATATTTTGTGTGTGTGTGTGTGTGTGTGTGTATGTGTGAATCTGTGTATATCCCCAATAGACTCAAGTTAATATACTTGGGTCAAAGTATAAGAAAATGTATGAGGTTGTTAATAAAAATTTCCAAACCATTGATTTGACTTTCATTCCTTCAAGTAGTGTATGAGAGTGCCTATTGAACAACACCCAGGGAAACACCTTGTTAAAAGTGTGATGCCTGAAGCAGGAGGGACAGGCTGAGGCACTAATGTTCACACATTCTGCTAAAAATAGATAGAAGCCTGAGACATTTTGGCATAGAAAGCTGGCCACTTCCAAATCCCTACATCCAAGGCAGGCTGAGGCCTTCTGAAGCCAGCTTCTTGCTGGTTATGTGACCAGCTGTGCTTGGTCCAAGCCAGAGACTGAGTCACAGCCTCTGGGAATATCAGTGTGAGTGTTTAATAATGAGCTCCCTCAAAACCAATCGAGTCATTTATGGATTGTTTCCATAGCACCTATGCATTATTAAGTAAACTTTGCCTAAGTATATCAGGTTCACACTCTTCTACATCAGCTAATGATGGACTGTTTTAGAATATCTTTCATACGATGTCTTCCAGCCAGTTATTTAGAAGTTGTGGTTTCATTGTCTTTGTCTAGCGAGCCTACTTACTTATGTGGCAAATTATGTAAAGAGTTGGCATAAAAATGAGTGAGAATTAGAGATGAAAGTTCTGATAAACCATTATAATTAAATTTAGAATTTTAGTTTTAAGTATCAAGAAGAACTAAATGGAACTTGATTAAAGATAAAATGCACATTAATTAGGCTAAAACTTATAACTTATGAAATGATTTGGACTTTGAGAAACAGTACTTTCCTTTGTTTCAGAATAGCTTTGGTGGATATCTAGCCTTTTTGAGATGAGCATTGAACTGAAGCAATATAAAGGAAAATAACACTACTAAGGGTAGGTATGAAACAGTATGAATATACTATTAAAATTGTGTCCAAAATGTATTAGTCTGTTAACAAAACCCAGTTATTTCACATAAGCTTATCGGTTGGCTTTCTTTCACTCTCTCATCACACTCTATTTCAATGACACATCATGCCTTGATGGAGGTGTACTACTCATGCATAAGAGCCTATTGGAGAAGCATTCAGGTGTTTATGATTCTATTTCTTTGAAATTACTCCTTTGTAATTTTTTTTTTATTTTGGTGGTGATACTTCATTTCTTCTGGGTTATATATTATTTGTGCTATATTATTTTAATAAGGAATTAATATAAAATTTATACTTTTTATTGTGGTGCTAATTTACTTCACACACACAAAAAAGTGATCAATGAAGGACTTCTTATTGCTTGATCTTCATTCTAGATTAAGCCTTCATCAAAGTACAAAATTCCTGGCAAAAGTTTAGTTTGGAGAAGATGCCTATCAAATTATATTCATGGGTTTAGAGATCAATTACTAATGTTAGAGAATTTAACTTTGTAAGTAATGTTTCAAAGTTATGATATGATTTTCTTTCTATTAAGTGCTAACAAAGGTACAGAATATATTTTTCATATCCACTGTATTATTTATAGTCATTCCTTCTTTCTCCACTTATAGTGCTTGGTACTTTTCTTATTTTTCTCTTCTAACAGTAAAGTAACTAAATAATAAAAAATTTTAATTGCGATTATATTGCTTTCAGGTAAAAAGTATATATTTATAATATTCTATTATTCTTATAGTCCAAGTAATAGCATATATGGCTGTTGCTGCTGCTGCTAAGCCGCTTTAGTCATGCCCGACTCTGTGTGACCCCATAGACAGCAGCCCGCCAGGCTCCCCCGACCCTGGGATTCTCCAGGCAAGAACACTGGAGTGGGTTGCCATTTCCTTCTCCAATACATGAAAGTGAAAAGCGAAAGTGAAGTCGGTCAGTCATTTCCAACTTGGAGCGACCCCACAGACTGCAGCCTACCAGGCTCCTCCATCCATGGGCTTTTCCAGGCAAGAGTACTGGAGTGGGGTGCCATCACCTTCTCCGATATGGCTGTTAAGAGTAATCGATAAGGTAGTTAAAAAGTAATTAAAATTTTATTTTCTCTATACTTCATTGTATATATTTCTGTGTTGCTCTATGCAGGAAGGAGAAAACCATAATGAGAGGTAATTCATTTTACATTGGGTGGAATACTCTTATCTCTGAGTTTCTAACACTCTACTATATGAATATCAAGGACCCAAGTCATAATGAGTAGCATTCTACTATTGTTGATAGCATGCCAAGCTCTATGTTAAATATTTTAGACACTCTTGTTTAATCTTCACAATGATTCTGTGAAGTGAGTGGTAATACTTTAAAAAAGGAATTGATAGAAAAATTAATTAATAGTATTGGTTTGCATTTATTTAAACAAAAGCAGTGATTTGGGCATTTATATGTTTATCAACTTATATTTACCATGAATAAGTGCAAAAATGTTTTCAAAGAACATTAAAAAATGTACTGAATATTTTCTGTACACCAGAGTCTTTCTACTTTGACCTAACATATGTTGCTAATTCTTGATTCTGGGTTCAACCATATTATTTGCTTTATAAAATGGCGTGTTAACATATATGATGCAAGCAGAGTTTCAAAGCATGCTTTTTTGATTAGGCTTACTCTTTCTTGTGCATTTGCTATTGTCACAAAAAGATATGCTTATCTGAACCCCAAAATACCCATAGGCAGATTACAGACACCCCAGAAGCAAGAGTGAGACCCCCAACCTAAATCACTCTGTTCCCAGGATTGTGATTTGCGAGCTGTAATAATTTTGAATTGGTTTTTTCATCAGCAGTAACTAACTGATACAAAAGGCTAGAGATGAGTTAGTCATAGAACCTCCTAAAAAGGAAAAATGAGAGTGGTGAATATGAACTTTACATAGTACTTTTCTGTATACTAACACATTTTTTTTTTTGTCCTCTAAATGGTGAAGTACACAAAACTGATTGATGTAATGGAGTTATCCGAATTTAATTTCATTCCAGGTGAGAAACTGGTATCACATGTATTCAGTAATAAAAGTGTTACTGAAGTATTATAATTCTCAGAGATCAATATCTCCAGTTTTTGTTTTTTTCTCTCTCTCCAATCCCCTTGCTATACTTTAGCCATAGGGGTCATTCAAAACAACAAATCTTATCTTGTCAGTTTCCTGCTAAAAATCTTTCATTTTCTCTTTATATAAGGTCCAAAATTCTTAATATGGTAGACAGGGTCTTATGTATCTTGTACATCTTTTTCTAACTTAATTTCATGTCATTCCCACTCCTGTTTTTCCTGCTATGTTTCTACCTTTTTTATTTCTTTCTTACTAGCTATTGTCTCTTTGATCCCCGTGCCTTCATGCACATGGTTCCCTCCACCTAGGACATGTGCCATGTTATTTCTTGCCTAATTTAGAAAATATAGTTTTCCATTTTCATCTTAGAAATCAGTTCACTTAAGAAGTCTTCCCTTTTCTACTAGTGCGAGTTAGGTAGTCCTTCATTTAGGACAGGGTACTTCCTTTTACTTCCAGTTACACTGCAGGCAATTGTTTGTTGATGGAACCCTATGAGACCAAGTACCCTGCCGATTCACTTATTGCGTTCATAGGTGCTTACATGGGGCCTGACAAGGTGAATGCCCTTCAAGTTCTTAATAAATATATGTGCTGTGCTGTGCTTAGTTGCTCAGTCTGTCAGACTCTTTGTGACCCCATGGACTGTAGCCCACCAGGCTCCTCTGTCCATGGGGATTCTCCAGGCAAGAATACTAGAGTGGGTTGCCATGCCCTCCTCCAGGGGATCTTCCCAACCCAGGGATCCAACCCAGGTCTCCCACATCGCAGGTCGATTCTTTACAGTCTGAGCCACCAGGGAAGCCCTAATAAATTTTGTTTAACTTAAATCAGTCTTTCTAAAGTAGGATTAGTAAAGACTGCAAAGTATGAACCACTTTGACCATTCAGTCATGCTGGTAAAGTTAAGAGGTAGACTTGATGATTTGAATGTTCAATTTCCTGAGGATACAGACATCACTAGGCAAACTTGGGACACTTTGATTCATTGAACTGTTTTACAATATTTTACATAAATTATTTTTGGATGAATTAGTCATATTACTAATGAACCATATGAGCCAAGTGTTGTGTTGTATTCTTTAAGGATTGTCTCCATACTCACTGAATATTTTCCTGGCACACACATTAGGCACCAGTATAATCATTGTCAGCACTTTCTCTAGCTTGTTTTATTTTCATATGTCTGTATATTATTTTGTTGTTGGTGTTTGTAGCAAATACTGTAATAGAGCCAGCTGATATACATTTCTATTTTATGTCTATTTTATACTGAGTTTGAAAAACCTTATGGAAAATTTACATCTTAGTGTTTGTGGAAACAAATACATAACGGGTTTAAAGATATCTTCCTATAAAGAACTCTTTGAGGATCTATATGTGTGTGCATGCATGATTTTTTCTTTCCTTATTTTTTAAAATTAATGAGGCAGTGTTTCTCCTGAGGAATTGGAGATAGGGAGTAGAAAGAGTGTGTCCTTTGTTTTGTTTTTCCTGAGGAAGAGGACTTGTATTAATACTGTCTCATGATGCTGATAATGAGTTATTGTTGAATAAAGGATGGGTGTAAAACCCCCTGGACCTGAATGCTTGGAATTTATTAATATAACACTGAGCTCTTTCATTTCGTAGAGGTATGTGGGCATATAATTCAGATGTAAATGATCACAAAGGCTAATTTTGAGGGGCAAAGTAGAATTGCATATCCCATTTGCTTTGGCACATCGATTAAAAAGCCAGATGTTAAGAACAGATGTCAGGGAGCTATTTTTCATATGCCATGGTTTACAGTTATGAACTCTCCATTTATCACCTCAGATGGGAACAGTTAATTTGACAGGGAGTGCTTTGGTTATTAGCCAATTTCAACATGAGTCCTTGGTTTTTGAAATCTGATGTACAGATATGTGATAAAAGACTTACAATGGAAGCACTGTTAACTTGATTTTTATGCTTTAGAGTTTACCAATGTATATGATGCAGTAGAAATGAATGTTCGTTCTTCTGGTGAATGAACATAAATTCAGTATTGGCAAATAAATAATGTAAATGTTGTGACTGAAATACGGAATGGTTAATCCAAATGTAAATTCTAAATAAGCAAAAGTCAGACCTTATATGGGTGAATGGCATAGTAAGTTTTGCTTATCTGTTGTATTTGATTGTAATAACAGTTCATTGAAATATTTCTGGCTATGTTTGTATTAAAAATATTTTTGGTGTTGGTTTCAAAATTTTGCTCTATTATGAAGTAATTATAGTATAGAATGCATTATTTCAAATTGTTTGTAAGCTTTGTTGATATAATAAGTATTTTAAACCAGCCATTTACTATAACCCTGTCTCTTATACACATCTTAAGTGAAGTCATTAAAGTCTTTGCAGCTTTCTTCCAGGCCTTATTCTTTGGAAGGAATGATGCTAAAGCTGAAACTCCAGTACTTTGGCCACCTCATGAGAAGAGTTGACTCTTTGGAAAAGACTCTGATGCTGGGAGGGATTGGGGGCAGGAGGAGAAGGGGCCGACAGAGGATGAGATGGCTGGATGGCATCACTGACTCGATGGATGTGAGTCTGAGTGAGCTCCGGGAGATGGTGATGGACAGGGAGGCCTGGCGTGCTGTGATTCATGGGGTCGCAAAGAGTCAGACACGACTGAGTGACTGAATTGAACTGAACTGTAGTAATAAAAAGGATAATTTTATAAGTAACTGCAAGCTGTAGATTAATTCTTAAAGAAAGCCTTTTTCCTACCATAGAGCACTTCTGTGTTTCAAATTGAAATTAAATGTTTAAATTATGATTATATTGCTTATGAATTCCAGATTTAGCTTCTTTTTATAATGATTTTACCAATGCCTGATCTCAAATATTCCAGATATGAGCAGTTCTCTTATTTCTAAATACCTAATATTGATTTATTAAATACCTGTTAGCTAACCCAGGGTCCATATCTCAGTGATAGTTGTTCGTGGAGCCCCAGAGTAGACTTGCAGAGGTTTCAAAAGTCCCCATGGACTGTAGCAACCAGGCTTCTCTGTCCATCACCAACTCCCAGAGTTTGCTCAAACTCATGCCCACCAAGTCGATGATGCCATCCAACCATCTCATCCTCTGTCATCCCCTTCACATGCTGCCTCCAATCTTTCCTAGCATCATGATCTTTTCCAAGGAGTCAGTTCTCATATCAGGCAGACAGTATTGGAGTTTCAGCTTTAGCATCAGTCCTTCCAGTGAATGTTCAGGATTGATTTCCTTTAAGATGGACTGGTTGGATCTCCTTGCTGTCCAAGGGATTCTCAAGAGTCTTCTCCAACACCACATTTCAAAAGCATAGATTCTTTGGTGCTCAGCTTTCTTTATAGTCCAACTCTCACATCTATACATGACTACTAGAAAAACCATAGCTTTGACTAGATGGACTTTCATCAGCAAAATAATGCCTCTGCATTTTAATATGCTGTCTAGGTTGGTCAAATCTTTTCTTCCAAGGAGTAAGTGTCTTTAAATTTCATGACTGCAATCACCATCTGCAGTGATTTTGGAGCCCAAGAAAATAAAGTCTATCACTGTTTCCATTGTTTCCCCGTCTATTTGCCAGGAAGTGATGGGATCAGATGCCATGATCTTTGTTTTTTGATTTTGAGTTTTAAGTCAACTTTTTCACTCTCCTCTTTCACTTTCATCAAAGACTCGTTCTTCTTCACTTTCTGCCATAAGTGTGGTGTCATCTGTGTATCTGAAGTTATTGGTATTTTTCCTGGCAGTCTTGATTCCAACTTGTGGTTCACCCAACCAGGCATTTCACATGATGTACTCTGCATATAAGTTAAATAAGCAGGGGGACAATATACAGCCTTGATGTACTCTTTTCCCAAGTTGGAACCAGTCTGTTGTTCCATATCCAGTTCCAACTGTTACTTCTTACCCTGCATACAGATTTCTCAGGAGGCAGGTCAGGTAGTCTGGTATTCTCATCTAATGGAGAATTTTCCACAGTTTTCTGCAATTTTCTACACAGTCAAAAGCTTTGGCATAATCAGTAAAGCAGAAGTAGATATTTTTCTGGAGTTCTCTAGCTTTTTTGATGATTCAGCAGATGTTGGCAATTTGATCTGGTTCCTCTGTGTTTTCTAAATCCTGCTTGAACATCTGGAAGTTCATGGTTCATACACTGTTGAAGCCTTGCTTGGAGAATTTTGAGTGTTACATTGCTAGCATGTGAGATAAGTGCGATTGCGCAGTAGTTTGAACATTCTTGGCATTGCTTTCCTTTGGGATTAGAATGAAAACTGACCTTTTTCAGTCCTGTGGCCACTGCTGAGTTTTCCAAATTTGCTGGCATATTGAGTGCAGTACTTTCATAGCATCAATTTTTAGGATTTGAAATGGCTATACTGGAATTCCATCACCTCCATTAGATTTGTTTGTGGTGATGCTTCTCCAGGCCCACTTGACTTTGCATTCCACTGTCTGCAGTTTACTGTCTGGTTCCAGGTGAGTGATCACACCATTGTGGTTATCTGGGTCATTAAGATCTTCTTTGTATAGTTCTTCTGTGTATTGTTCCACATCTCAATATCTTCTGCTTCTGTTAGATCCATTCCCTTTCTGTCCTTTATTGTGCCCATTTTTGCGTGACATGTTCCCTTGTTATCTCTAGTTTTCTTGAAGGGATCTCTTTTTCCTTTTCTATTGCCTTTCCTATTCTATTGTTTTCCTCTATTTCATTGCATTGATCACTGGGTAAGTCTGTCTCATCTCTCCTTGCTATTCTTTGGAACTCTGCTTTCAGATAGGTGTATCATTCCTTTTTCCTTTGCCTTTAGCATCTCTTCTTTTCTCAGCAATTTGTAAGGCCTCCTTAGACAACCATCTTGCCTTTTTGCATTTCTTTTTCTTGGGGCTGGTCTTGATCACTGCCTACTGTACAGTGTCACAAACCTCCGTCCATAGTTCTTCAGGCACTCTATCAAATCTAGTCCCTTAAATCTTTCTCACTTCCACTGTATAATCATAAGGGATTTGATTTAGGTCTTACCTGAATGGTCTAGTGGTTTTCCCTACTTTCTTCAACTTAAGTCTAAATTTGGAAACAAGGAGTTCATGATCTGAGCCACTGTCAGGTCCCGGTCTTGTTTTTGCTGACAGTATAGAGCTTCTCCATCTTTGGCTGCAAAGAATATAATCAATCTGATTTTGATATTGATCATCTGGTGATGTCCATGTGCAGAGTCTTTTCTTGTGTTGTTGGAAGAGGGTGTTTGCTATGACCAGTGCATTCTCTTGGCTAAACTCTTATTAGCCTTTTCCCTGCTTCATTTTGTACTCCAAGGCCAAATTTGCCTGTTACTCCAGGTATCTCTTGACTTCCTACTTTTGTGTTCCAGTCCCCTATGATGAAAAAGACATCTTTTTGGGGTGGTAGTTCTAGAAGGTCTAGTAGGTCTTCATAGAACTGTTCAGCTTCTTCAGCCTTACTGGTTGGGACACACACTTGGAATACTCTGATACTGTATGGCTTTCCTTAGAAATGAACAGAGATCATTCTGTTGTTTTTGAGATTGTATCCAAATACTGCATTTTAGACTCTTTTATTGACTATGATGGCTACTCCATTTCTTCTAAGGGATTCTTGCCCACTGTAGTAGATTTAATGGTCATCTGAATTAAATTTGCCCCTTCCAGCCCATTTTAGTTCACTGTTTCCTAAAATGTCAATGATCACTCTTGCCATCTCCTGTTTGACCACTTCTAATTTATCTTGATTCATGGGCCTAACATTCCAGGTTCCAATGCAATATTGCTCTTTACAGCAATGGAGTTTACATCCATCACCAGTCACATCCACAACTGCTTTGGCTCCCCTCTCCATTCTTTCTGGAGTTATTTCTCCACTGGTCTCCAGTAGCATATTGGGCACCTACCAACCTGAGGAGTTCATCTTTCAGTGTCTATCTTTTTCCCTTTTCTTACTGTTCATGGGGTTCTCAAGGCAAGAATACTGAAGTGGTTTGCGGTTCCCATCTTCAGTGGACCATGTTTTGTCAGACCTCTCCATTATGACCCATTTTTCTTGGGTGGCCCTACACGGCATGGCTCATAGTTTCACTGAGTTAGACACAGCTGGATCCATGTGATCAGTTTGATTAGTTTTCTGTGATTCCAGCTTGTCATTAAAAAAATATATTTCACTCTCATATAAAAATTTCTTTAAATGTATTTTTCTAAAGGGCTAAAAATCATTGGTTAGGATAAACACAACAATAGTGAAATATTTTTACACACATTAATTTTGAAACTTAAATGCACACACAGTTATTTTATATCAACTCTGGTTAAATCCCCTGGAATATTTAATCTTCAGTTATACATCTAAACCTTCTCTTTTGGTCCTTCTAGCACCTAGTTATGTGGCAGAAAAGTGCTTATTTTTGCACAAAGATATTAATGATGATTACCGGAGGCAATCTGCTGCTAAGTCATTTCAGTCATGTCCAACTCTGTGCGACCCCATAGACAGCAGCCCACCAGGCTCCCCTATCCCTGGAATTCTCCAGGCAAGAACACTGGAGTGGGTTGCCATTTCCTTCTCCAATGCATGAAAGTAAAAAGTGAAAGTGAAGTCGCTCAGTCGTGTCCGACCCTCAGCGACCCCATGGACTGCAGCCTACCAGGCTCCTCCGTCCATGGGATTTTCCAGGCAAGAGTACTGGAGTGGGGTGCCATTGCCTTCTCCAGAGGCAATCTAGTAACGATTATTACTAGAATAATAATTCAGATTATTTTATTAATTTAAATTTGGCTCTGTTAAAAATTCTATAATTCTATTTTATGATCCATATAAATATGACCTTGGAAGGGAAAGCGTATAACTTAAAATAAAATATAATACCTATCAGTTCTTAGGTTTTGTTTTTTCATCTGCAGTCCTACAAAACACATTCCATTCCCATCCACAAGTTAATTTCTTAAAGTTGTCTTAAGAATTTTATCTGCATGGAAATTTTCAGTTACTGTGAAGTAACTCGAAATTTCTCCAAAGATATTTTGATTAAATCACCAGGAAAAGTCTTACATGCTTGGAATTTCAGAATGATTTGGACAAGCAGCCAAAATCTTTGTCATCAAATCTGTGGTTACCAAGTATAGCTAGACAATTTAATGCTGTTTTTGTGCTTTACATTCCTCAATTCTGTGACAGAAAAATCAAGATTGTACACATATCTATGTGCATAGCTAATGAGGCCATATTGACTGAATTGACCCAAGATGAGAAGAGAGACTGTTTTTCAAGAAAAATGCTGGGCTTTTTCCTTAGAATTTTTTTTGCTATTTATTTGTCTACTAATTTAATCAGAATGTTCAAACAGTGTACAACTGGCCCTCTGTATCTGCAGGTTTCCCATCAGTGGTTTTAGACAATCTTGGATCAAAAAATCTTTTAAAAAATCCAGAAAATTCCAAAAAGCAAAACTTGAATTTGTGTTGCATGGCATTTACATTGTATTTATAACTATTTCCATAGCATTTACATTGTATTACATATTATAAGTCACTTCAGTTGTGTCTGACTCTTTGTGACCTTGTGGACAATAGCCCATCAGGCACCTCTGTCCACAGGATTCTCCCAGCAAGAATCCTGGAGTGGGTTGCCATACATTCTCCAGGGGATCTTCCTGACCCAGGGATCAAACTTGCATCTGTTAATCTCCTGTGTTAGCAAGTAGGTTCTTTACCGCTAGCACCACCTGGGAAGCTGTAGAGTTGATTTAAGGTTTAAGGGAAGATCAATGGCACTCCACTCCATTACTCTTGCCTGGAAAATCCCATGGACGAAGGAGCCTGGTGGGCTGCAGTCCACGGGGTCGCTAAGAGTCGGGCACGACTGAGCGACTTGACTTTCACTTTTCACTTTCATGCATTGGAGAAGGAAATGGCAACCCACTCCAGGGTTCTTGCCTGGAGAATCCCAGGGACGGCGGAGCCTGGTGGGCTGCCGTCTATGGGGTCGCACAGAGTCGGACATGACTGAAGCGACTTAGCAGCAGCAGCAGTGCATGGGTTATATGGAAATGCTATGCCATTTTATATAAGGGACTTGAGATCCATGGATTTTGGTATCTGCAGGGGTTCCTAGAACCAACCTCCCTTAGATACAGAGGGATGACTATATATGCAAATTAAATCAGAATTCATTGAGAAGTTCACTTTTTTCTCTTCTTTTTAAAAACTTTATTATTAATATTACCATTCTCTCTCTCTCTTTTTTTTTTTTGCTTTACAACTGTTTTGTTTTTTATTTTTTAATAGAAATTTATTTATTTTGATTGGAGGTTAATTACTTTACAATATTGTATTGGTTTTGCTATACATCAACATGTATCTGCCACAGGGATACACATGTTCCCCATCCTGAATACCCCTCCCTCTTCCCTCCCTGTACCATCCCTCTGGGTCGTCTCTCTTCTAATGCAGTTTTAGGGTTCACAGCAAAATTGAGTGAAAAGTACAGAGATTTCCCATCTATTCCCTGTCCCCACACAAGCACAGCCTCCTTTATTCTTGATATGCTTCACCAGAAGATACATTTGTTATGATTTATGAAACTATATTGGTACCATAAACAAATGGTTTAGGTTTTGAAACAATAAGTTCTGATGATCTACTCTGTACCTCATATATATGTGGACTCTTTAAAATATGTGAAAAATACATGTAGCGATCTTTGTACAGAGAGGCCTCTCCTGTTGAATTATTTCTGTTATTTAATTGGGGAAGATTGTAGATTCATAGGTTCATCACCATCTTAACTGAAAATTTCCATCAGGTGTTCTAGACATTTATCATATTTTAAGGTGTGTGTGCTTAGTTGTTCAGTTGTGTCCAACTCTTTGTGACCCCATGGACTTAGCCCACCAGGCTCCTTTGTCTATGGGATTCTCCAGGCAAGAATATTGGAGTGGGTATCCATTCCATTTCCAGGGTATCTTTCCAACCCAGGGATTAAACCTGGGTCTCCTTCATTGTAGGCAAATTCCTTATCATCTGAGCCACCAAGGGGGTATGAGCGAATTTGAAAATGTATGCAAAGTAATGAAGAGGTTAAGGATATAGAGACTAGATTATATTTAATAATCAAATAAACTGAATACATTTCCTTTTGGTAAAACTGCTTGTGAAGGCATGTCTTCAACTATGTGGAGGGGTGTCATTTAAAGTGCAGATTAGACTTACTGTTTGAAACTCCAAATGGCTGAGGGAACTAAAAATAAAATAACTGAATAGAAAAACAGATTTTAGTGTAAAAATGACATTTTTAAAATTAAAATAATCCAAAAATTGGAAAAAATGCTGCATGAGATTATGGTGTATTTCCTTTTGTGGTATGAGACCACACTTTGTTTAATTTCTCTTCTTTTAAATTTTGTAATGTGTGTTTTATGTCCCAGGATATGGTATATCTTGATGACAACTCTGTGTGAGATTAAGAAGAATTTAGATTCTGCTGTTAATGGAACCCCTGGTGGCTCAGTGGTAACGAATCTGCCTGCCAATGCAGGAGAAGCAGGTTCAATCCCTGGGCCAGGCAGATTCCCTGGAGAAGGAAATGGCAACCTACCCCTGCAATATTCTTGCCTGGGAAATACCATAGACAGAGGCGCCTGGTGGGCTACAGTCCATGGGGTTGCAAAAGAATCAGACATGACTTAGTGACTAAGCAACAACATGGCAGTCTGATTGATAGTGATATTTAGATCCTCTTCATCCTTATTCATTTTCTGCCTGCTGAACCTGCCTGCTGAACACTACTGACAGAAGAGTGTTGAAGTCTTCAGTTGGAGTACTGCATTTTTCTACTTCTTGTTTTAATGCTCAAAGTTTTTGTCTCACATATTCTGGTCTCACTTTTTAGGTGGATGCAGGTATAAGATTGGTCTGTCTTCTTGATAAGTTGACCTCTTTGTAATTTGGTCATTCCAGTCTTTATTCTTGATAATGTTCCTTTTGTTGAAGTCAACTGTGTCTGAAATCAGTAGTTATTCCAACTTTCTTTGATTAGTGTTATTGTGGCATCTCTTTCTCTATACATTTATTTTTAACCTATTTAAAGTCATTTTTTTGTTGGCAACATAGAGTTGGGTCTCACCTCTTAATCCACTCTGAAAAAGTGTCTTTTAATTGGTGAATATAGATCATTCACATTTAAAATATTATTGACATATTTGGATTCATATCTGTCATGTTTGTAACTGTCTTCTACTTGTGACCTTTGTACTTTGTCTTTTCCCCTCCTCACTCTTTTTCTGTAGCTTTAATTTATATAATTTGATATAATTCCATTTTATTTTATAATATTTTATAGCATGTCAATTACATTTCCTTTTATAAAATTCTTAGGATTGCCCCAGAATTTGTAATATCCTTTTTAAAATAACCTTAACCAAATTAAAATTATACAATACCACTTCCATGTGTTGGAAATATCCTATGAAAGAGTATTCCCATTTTCTCTCTTTTGTCCCATTTTCTCCCTCCCATCCTTTGTGACATTACTGTTATTCATTTAATTTATCCAGATGCTATAATCACCCAATACATTGTTACTATTTTTACTTTAAACAAACAGTTGTTTTGATGATCTTTTAAAAAGATAAAGGGGCTTCGCTTGTGGCTCAGGTTGTAAAGAATCCACCTGCAATGCAAGAGAATATCCTGGGTTTGGAAGATCCCCTAGAGAAGGGAAAGGCGACCCACTCCAGTATTCCATGGAGAATTGCATGGACTATATAGTCCATGGCATCGCAAAGAGTCAGATACAACTGAAAGCGACTTTCACTTTCTTTCTTAAGAAAGAAAAAAAAATGAAGGATTTTATATTACTTTCATTTATTCCTTCTCTAATGCTCATTTCTTTATATGTTAATAGATCTAATTTTCTTTCTCTATATCATTTTTATTTTCGTGAAGACCTTCTAAAATATTTCTTGCAAGACAATTCTGCTGCTGCTGCTGCTGCTAAATCGCTTCAGTCCTGTCCGACTCTGTGCGACCCCATAGACGGCAGCCCACCAGGCCCCGCTGTCCCTGGGATTCTCCAGGCAAGAACACTGGAGTGGGTTGCCATTTCCTTCTCCAATGGATGAAAGTGAAAAGTGAAAGTGAAGTCACCGAGTTGTGTCCAACTCTCGGCGACCCCATGGACTGCAGCACACCAGCCTCCTCCGTCCATGGGACTTTCCAGGCAAGAGTACCGGAGTGGGGTGCCACCGCCCTCTCCTACTGATGATGAATTAGCTTAACTTTTATTTGCAGACAAAAGTTTCATTTCTTCTTCAGTTTTACAGGATAATTTTACTGGATGTAGAATTCTAGGTTAATGGCATATTTTTTTCTAACACTTAATTATTTCCCACTCTATTCCTGCTTCCATGGCATGAGAAGTATACCCTAATTCTTATGTTTGTTCCTCTATAGTGAAGATTTTTCCCCTCTCAGGCTTTTTTTCCCCAAGAATTCCTTTTTCTCTTTCTGATGTTTGAATATGATATGCTTTTAGTTTTTTTTTTTTTTTTTTTTTTGTGCAGCAGTGGTATTTATACCCTAGGTACTCTTTGATGTTTCTAGATCTGGGATTTGGTATCTGTTATTGATTTTGAAAAGCTCTCAGTAATTATTATTCATGACCAGTCCTCAGAGATAGTATGG
This sequence comes from Cephalophus harveyi, assembly GCA_006410635.1. Classification (NCBI taxonomy): domain Eukaryota; kingdom Metazoa; phylum Chordata; class Mammalia; order Artiodactyla; family Bovidae; genus Cephalophus; species Cephalophus harveyi. The sequence continues at coordinate 92,299 of SJYT01061847.1, forward strand.
AGCCAAATCAAAATTTGTTACGAAAGTTGATTCTGATCATAAGACACACACACACACACATACACAAGAAAAGAGAGTATGACATGTTTTTTTTCTCATATAATTAGGCTGTCTGGAAAGAGTAGGAGAACTCCCTGGCAAATGGTAGAATGGCTTGTGAGAGCTTGTGAAAGGGAAAGCCTTGGGATTTTTGTGGTGGTTGGGTGAGAGAGGCAGAATGAAGATTCCTGCTTGTGTGGGAGTTTTCTACTAGCCCCGAAGGAAGGGGCACATAGGCTTATTCAGATGTGGAGGAAAAGGTGAGAGAGGGAAGGTGAGGCTTAAAAGATGTCAGTTAGAGTCATTATTATATTACTTCCTTTTTTTTTTTTTTTCTGGTCCATTCTCTCTTTTTCTGATATTCAATTGTGTTTATGTTACAACTTTTGAAATTGTCTATTTTGGAAGTTCTGTTGTTATTTCTTTTTTTATTTTATTTTATTTTTTCCTATCTATACTTCAGTTGAGGGATTTCTATTGACCTAGCTTCCCTGGTGGGTTAGCAGTAAAGAATCTGCCTGCCAACACAAGAGATGCAAGTTGTGAATTTGATCTCTGGGGCAGAAATTTCCCTTCGAGGAGGAAATGGTAAACCACTCTTTCCTGGGAAATCCCATGGACAGAGGAGCCTGGAGGGCTACAGACAATAGGATTGCAAAGAGTTGGACACAATTGAGTAACTAAACAACAATCTTTACAATACTTAGTCTTTCTTGAGTTCTTCCTCAGTTAAGTCGCTGAGCCTATCAAAAACATTCTTCATTTCTGTTACAGTGTTTTGGATTTCTAGCAATTAAAAATTATTTCTTAGAAGGATATATTATATACAATGAGAAATATAGCTAATATTTTACAATAATATAAATGGAATATAACCTTTAAAAACTGTGAATCATTATATTGTACACCTTTTCGTATTGTAAAATAAATAGAGGAAAAAAATAGAATGGGAAAGACAAGAGATTTCTTCAAGAAAATTAGAGATATCAAGGGAATATTTCATGCAAAGATGGGCATAATAAAGGACAAAAGATATGGACCTAAGAGAAGCAGAAGATATTAAGAAGAGGTGCAAAGAATACACAGAAGAACTATACAAAAAAGATCTTAATGACCCAGATAACCACAATGGTGTGATCACTCACCTGGAACCAGATATTTTGGAGTCTGAAGACAAGTCACTCTGAGGAAAGCTAGTACATGCAATGGAATACTAGCTGAGCTATTTCAGATCCTAAAAGATGATGCTGTGAAAGTGCTGCACACACTATGCCAGCAAATTTGGAATATTCAGCAGTGGCCACAGGACTCGAAAAGTCAGTTTTCATTCCAATTCCAAGGATGTGAATGGAAAGATGCTGATTTGTGTCTGACTTTTGCAACCCCGTGGACTATAGAGTCCATGGAATTCTCTAGAGCAGAATACTGGAGTGGGTAGCCTTTCCCTTCTCCAGGGCTATCCCAAAGAAAGGCAACTCCAGAGAATGTTCTAACTACCACACAATTGCACTTGTCTCACATGCTAGCAAAATAATACTCAAAATTCTCCAAGCTAGGCTTCAACAGTACATGAACTGAGAAATTCCAGTTGTTCAAACTGGATTTAGAAAAGGCAGAGGAACCAGAGATCAAATTGCCAACATCTGATGATCATAGGAAAAGCAAGAGAGTTCCAGAAAAAAAATCTACTTTTGCTTTATTGATTATGCCAAAGCCTTTGACTGTGTGGATCACAACAAACTGTTGAAAATTCTGAAAGAGATAGGAATACCAGACCACCTGACCTGCCTCCTGAGAAGTCTGTATGCAGGTTTAGGAGCAACAGTTAGAATTGAACATGGAACAATGGACTGGTTCCAAATTAGGAAAGGAGTATGTCAGGCTGTATATTGTCACCCTGCTTATTTAATGTATATGCAGAGTACATCATGCAAAATGCTGGGCTGGATGAAGGACAGGGGAATCAAGATTGCTGGGAGAAATATCAATAACCTCAGATATGCAGATGACACCACCCTTATGGCAGTAAGCAAAGAGGAACTGAAGAGCCTCCTGATGAAGGTGAAAGAGGAGAGTGAAAAAGCTGGCTTAAAACTCAACATCTAAAAAATGAAGATCATGGCATCTGGTCCCATCACTTCATGACAAATAGATGGGGAAACAATGGAAACAATGACAGATATTATTTTCTTGGGCTTCAAAACCACTTGGATGGTGACTCCAGCCATGAAATTAAAAGACACTTGCTCCTTGGAAGAAAAGCTATGACCAACTTAGACAGCATATTAAGAAACAGAGCTATTACTTTGCTGAAAAATGTCCATCTAGTGAAAACTATGGTTTTTCTAGTAGTCATGTAGGATGTGAGAGATGGACTATAAAGAAAGTTGAGTGCTGAAGAATTGATGATTTTGAACTGTAGTATTGGAGAAGATTTTTAAGAGTCCCTTGAACTGCAAGGAGATCAAAGCAGTCCATCCTGAAGGAAATCAGTCCTGAATATTCACTGGAAGGGCTGATGATGAAGCTGAAGTTGCAATATTTGGCAACCTGATGTGAAGAACTAACTCATTTGAAAAGACCCTGATCCTGGGAAGGATTGAAGCCAGGAGGAGAAGGGCATGACAGAGGATGAGATGGTTGAATGGCATCACCAACTCGATGGTCTTGAATTTGAGTAAGATTCAGGAATTGATGATGGACAGGAGATCCTGGCATGCTGCAGTCCGTGGGGTCACATAGAGTTGGACACGACTGAGAGACAGAACTCATATTGTATACCTGTAACTTATATAGTACTATACAGGTACTATACTTCAGTTTGAAAAAAAGAAGAGTAGAATGGTTCAAGGAAACAATGTAAAAACAAATTTTTATACATCTGTTTTTTTTCCCCATGTTGTTTTCTATTTCTGCTAGCCCTTAACTTATTAATCATAGTTGATTTAAATTTTCTATCTGATAATACCAATAGCTGTAGTATTCTCTTATGTCTATTTCTGATAATCACCTTTCCTCTACAAGCTCTATTTTTACTTGCTCTTAGGAATTTCTTACAATTTTGTTGTTGAAAGCTAGGCATGTTTTATTGCATAATAGGAGCTGAGCTAAATAGAACTTAAGTGTGGAAACTTATGTTACCCTGACTAGGAGTTAGACTTTGTTTAATGTTTGCTGTATTATACATGCTAGAGCTATTTATTATATGTTTCTCATATCATTGTTTCATCTACCTCTTGACTTTGGGCTTTCTTAAGCATTCCTCATCAGTGTGATTGAAGCTCCTTCATCTATAATCTACTATTTTTAAATTGGATTCCTGTTGGCATGGTAATGAAGTTTGGAGGAACAGGAACATTCTTTAATCTTCCACCTGTGTAAAAATGCTCTAGTATGCCTGTGTTTCGAGGCTCTGATCTTGGCAAGTGTTCCTTCAGTGATACAGCTTTAATCTCCTGACCCTCTTATATCCATTCTAATATCAGCTTTTCCAATCCATTTCTTTGAAGCCTCAATCCTTTTAATAAATATATTTTCTTTTTTTCCTTAAGTGAATTGAGGGTGCTAGAGTGGGAGAATGCCCCTTTTTTCACCTGTAAAAAGACTCCAAACAGATCTTTTTCTTTTAACAGTAGGCTTTTGTTATGAAGAAGGCTCTGCATGTTTAACAATGATTGCTGCTGCTGCTGCTGCTAAGTCGCTTCAGTTAATGTCAGACTCTGTGTGACCCCATAGATGGCGCCCACCAGGCTCCGCTGTTCGCTCAGTCTTGTCCAACTCTTCACGAACCCATGGGCTGCAGCCTACCAGGCTCCTCTGTCCATGGGATTTTCCAGGCAAGAGTACCGGAGTGGGGTGCCATTGTCTTCTCCATTAACAATGATTATTCTTCTTTTATCCCTACCAGAGCCACAAGGGGCCATTCTGAGATATTCACCTGGTTGGGTTCAGGGAGGTAAAGTGCATGAAATTGTGGGAGTTTCTCTAAGTCTGCAGTACCTAGGAGTTTTTTACTCTCAAGCTAGTCCACATTTTTGTTATTCAGTCTTTAAGTCATGTCTGACTCTTTGCAAACCTAAGAACTGTAGCATACCAGGCTCCCCTGTCCTTCACTATCTCCCAGAGTTTGCTCAAATGTATGTATGTTGCATTGGTGATGCCATCTAACCTTCTCTGCTGCCTATCTATCCTCTGCTGACCCCTTCCCCTTTTGCTTTCAACCTTTCCAAACATCAGACTTTTTCCCAAAGAGTCAGTTCTTCACATCAGATGCCCAAAACATTGGAGCTTAAGTTCACCATCAGCCCTTCTAAAGAATATTCAGGGATGATTTCCTTTTGACTGCTTTGATCTCCTTGCAGTCCAAGGCACTCTCAAGAGTACTCTCTAACACCACAGTCCAAAAGCATCAATTCTCTGGTGCTCAGTTTTCTTTATGATCCAACTGTTGCATCCATACATGACTACTGGAAAAACCAGAGCTTTGACTCTGTGGACCTTGGTTGGGAAAGTGATGTCTCTGCTTTTTAATACATTGTCCAGTTCAGTTCAGTTTAGTAACTCAGTCGTGTCCGACTCTTTGCGACCCCATGAATCGCAGCACACCAGGCCTCCCTGTCCATCACCAACTCCCAGAGTTCACTCAGACTCACGTCCATCAAGTTGGTGATGTCATCCAGCCATCTCATCCTCTGTCGTCCCCTTCTTCTCCTGCCCCCAATCCCCCCCAGCATCAGAGTCTTTTCCAATGAGTCAACTCTTCACATGAGGTGGCCAAAGTACTGGAGTTTCAGCTTTAGCATCATTCCTTCCAAAGAACACTCAGGACCGATCTCCATTAGAATGGACTGGTTGGATCTCCTTGCAGTCCAAGGGACTCTCAAGAGTCTTCTCCAACACCACAGTTCAAAAGTATCAATTCTTCGGTGGTCAGCTTTCTTCACAGTCCAACTCTCACATCCATACATGACCACAGGAAAAACCATAGCCATGACTAGATGGACCTTTGTTGACAAAGTAATGTCTCTACTTTTCAATATGCTATCTAGGTTGTTCATAACTTTCTTTCCAAGGAGTAAGTGTCTTTTCATTTCATGGCTGCAGTCACCATCTGCAGTGATTTTGGAGCCAAAAAAAAAAAAAAGTCTGACACTGTTTCCACTGTTTCCCCATCTATTTGCCATGAATTGATGGGACCAGATGCCATGATCTTCGTTTTCTAAATGTTGAGCTTTAAGCCAACTTTTTCACTCTCCACTTTCACTTTCATCAAGAGGCTTTTTAGTTCCTCTTCACTTTCTGCCATAAGGGTGTGTCATCTGCATATCTGAGGTTATTGATAATTCTCCCGGCAATCTTGATTCCAGCTTGTGCTTCTTCCAGTCCAGCGTTTCTCATGATGTACTCTGCATATAAGTTAAATAAGCAGGGTGACGATATACAGCCTTAACATACTCCTTTTCCTATTTGGAACCAGTCTGTTGTTCCATGCCCAGTTCTAACTGTTTCTTCCTGACCTCCATATAGGTTTCTCAAGAAGCAGGTCAGATGGTCTGGTATTCCCACCTCTTTCAGAATTTTCCACAGTTTCTTGTGATCCACACAGTCAAAGGCTTTGGCATAGTCAATAAAGCAGAAAGAGATGTTTTTTGGAACTCTCTTGCTTTTTCCATGATCCAGTGGATGTTGGCAATTTGATCCCTGGTTTCTCTGCCTTTTCTAAAACCAGCTTGATACACTGTCCGGATTTGTCATAGCTTTTCTTCCAAGGAGCAAGCCACAATTTTGTGGCTGTAGTCACCATCCATAGTGATTTTGGAGCCCAAGAAAATAAAATCTGTCACTGCTTTTTCTTTTTCCCCATCTATTTGCCATGTGTAATGGGACCAGATGCCATAATCTTACATTTTGAATGTTGAGTTTTAAGCCAGCTTTTTCACCTTCATCAAGAGGGTCTTTAGTTCCTCTTTACTTTCTGCTGTTAGAGTAGTATCATCTGTACTGTTCTTTAGAAATTCATCAAAGTTACCAGTTAAGTGTTTATGCTAGTTCATGACTCCAGTAGTTTCCACTCTAGGTACATTGATCTTGTTGTGTCTCTCAGGATAATTTCGTCTCTCCAAATTCTAGGGTAGCCCTACAATCTATTTTTATTTTTGGCCTTGCTGTGCAGCATGTGGGATCTTATTTCCCCCACCAAAGTTCAAACCCATGCCCCCTATAAAGAAAGCACCTGGTCTTAACTACTAGACCACCAAGGAAGTCCCAACAACCTCAGTTCTTGGTAACTTCAAGAAGTCATTGATCTTCTGTTTATCCAGCTTCTGTTGTTGTTGCATGAACAGGAGTGATGACTCCCAAGTTCTTTACAAATTGGAGCTAAAATCTGGTCCTTTGTTTTTAATGATCAGAAGAAGTTTAAGATTAAGGAAAGGTTTAAATTAATGTAGTTTATAAATAGTATTGGAAAATAGTAAAGATTGTCTTTCAGCCTCAGAATATTTGTGTCTAGTTTCTCTTCTGCCCTTAATTGTCTTCATTATTTCCTCATTCTCAGGTCTCCTCTTAAAAGTTACTTCCTCAGAGGTGCCAGGAAGGTATAAAATGGTTGGGCATAGACTCTGTAGTTAACCTGCATATATTTAACATCTAGCTCCATCACTTACTAGAGGCTAACCTTTAGCACGTTACTTACCCATTCTCTGCCTTGCTGCTAAGTCACTTCAGTCATGTCCAACCCTGTGCGACCCCATAGCTGGCAGCCCACCAGGCTCCCCCGCCCCTGGGATTCTCCAGGCAAGAACACTGGAGTGGGTTGCCATTTCCTTCTCCAATGCATGAAATCGAAAAGTGAAAGTGAAGTCATCTCCGCGACCCCATGGACTGCAGCCCTCCAGGCTCCTCCGCTCATGGGATTTTCCAGGCAAGAATACTGGAGTGGGGTGCCATTGCCTTCCTCATTTGTGAAATAGAAACAAGAAGAGACTTACCACATTAATAAGTTATTTAATTCTTTTGAATAATATGTGGTACGTAGTTAAACACTCTACAGGTGCTACATATGTTAAATGAGTGGCCTACAGTGAGGGTAACTTATTGTATGTCTCCATCATGAACTTTATTTTAGGTCTTACTTTGAATAATCAGAAAGTAATACCTTGTAAAGTGTAACAATTTATAGGACCATTAAATTGATGTCAGCCACCATACATTTTATTCTGACTGTCGTAATCTTTTGATATAGTTTGGGCAGATATTATCTTTCTCACTTTATAAGGACTTCATTATCTTGCCATAATTCCATCAGGAAGTAGCTGAACTAGCACCTCAGTCTATGCCTTCTTTCTGTAGATAGTAATTACTCTATATCCTGTACACCTTGGCAGATTTTAATGAGCTCTTAACCATATTCATGTTATAGTTTAATTGGTATCCCATTATATCTGAGAGAAAGTAATGAAAATAAGAATCAAAAATTACTTTCATTTTAGCCTTCAATCTTCCTTTAACACTCTGGGCAAAGCTGTGGTTTAATTAATTAATTAATTAAAGTTTTCTTTCTGCTGAAATGCATCTTAGACATCTCAGCATTTATAAAATGATGATACTTATATAGAAAATGCAAGTCTAACCAGCATTTCTCTTCACAACACCTAAGAAAACAAAGGTGACTATTTTGAAGGAAACTGAGTTACTGTATAATTGTCCCAGTTTTCACTTCATCTTAAATTTGTGTATGCTACATAGAATCACTAAAGATTTCACAAGTATTACCTTAGATTTAATACATAGCTACGGTGAATGTAATTACAACTTACTTTCCAGGCCTATGTTATTGTCAACAGTTTACAATATTCTACATTTATGTCTACTTTTGTTACCAGATGCTTTGCTATGTTTATTTGCCATCAATCTACAAGTTAGCATCATTGATATTATGGATTTCCAACTTGATAATGAAGTAATTATTACATGGAAGAAGGAATAGGTTGTTAAATTGCAACCATGATCCAACGATTTTATTTTTTCATAAACTTCTTCATAATCTATTTTTATAACCTAAACTGCCTTAGGTGTTTTAAGAGCAGGACATTGTGCTACTGTTCAGATTAACTCACTCTGGCTGGATCCTTTAATGTCACGCTACAAGAAGAACTTGTTCTTGATCCAGGGGAACCACAACACTGAACCAAATCTGTGAGCCAAGAAGAAAATAGGGCCTATATCTTCGTCCTAATTCTGTCATATTGGTCACACTTCTATTACACTTGAGAAGAGTTGACAAATTTGTAGTGCATTTTCCAAATGTCACACTTAGCTAAGAACAATTTATATCCTTTGGGTTTTCCAGTAAGGCATACTACTCTACTTTAATATTTTTGGCTTCTCTATCTTGCCTAAACAAAAGGCTAGGAAAAGGGAAATTCATAGTTTTAACAATGAAAACGCTCAGTTGTTTTGCCAGCTCTTCTGGAGAACACACACTTTATTTCCCAGCTGTATGAATTACATACATTTCATTTTACAGTACACAGAAATTTTTTTCATAGCTGTATAAACAAACAAATTAAACTGCTATTCAGGCTTGCTGAATCAAGAACCACAGTTCTGTATTATTTGCTGTCTTTTTTTTTTTTTTTTTTTGCACTAGCTAAACACTTTCTTGTATTTCCATTTATAATGAAAAATTTTAAGAGAAATTTTTTTTTAAGTTTTCTGTAAGATCTGATAATGTTTTAGTTTTATTTTTCAATTAATTGTTGAGAACCGTTTATAATTCTCTAAAGGATGGATGCATTCTCATACTTCATGAAATAATAGATTTCAAAATAAGTTTCCAGGATTTCTAGGGTCATTGGAAAGTGCCTCAGGGTTACTGCGGGCTTCCCTGGTGGGCTCAGTGGTAAAGAATCCACGTGCCAATAGAGGAGACTTCGGCTCAGTCCCTGGGCTGGGAAGATCTCCTGGAGAAGGGAATGACAACCCACTCTAGTATTCTTGCCTGGAGAATCCCATGGACACAGGAGCCTGCTGGGCTACAGTCCATGGGGTCACAAAGAGTCGGACATAATTTAGCAACTAAACAACAGCAACAGGGCTGCTGCAGAGGTGGAGAGAGAATTGTGGAGAGGAATAATGAGTTATGGATTTTCCAGTCCTATCTCAACCTGAGTAGGTGGTGCTTTATAATATTTATTTTGTTACTAGAAAAAGAAAAAAGGAATTCTGCTGCTAAAAAGCAACACAAATTTGAAGTCCTCTATTTTTTTGCAGGTGATATTTGTTTTTAAATGATGTTGGGGGTATACTGTGTCAGGAAACAACATTAAAAACAAGTGTGATGATTTACTCTCAGACTTTTAGAATTTTTAATAGGGAATAAAAATTTTAGGAAAACGTTAAGGTTGAAAAGAAGCATATTATTTCATATATTTTTATGTATGGGAGGATGTAAGGACACTGAAATTTCTATTCTGCGAGGAAGCCTGTGAACATCCAGTTGGTCATTGTTCTTATGAAGTGTTGTCTGCCATATATTGATACTTGAATAGCCATGTTGTTCCCTCAATACTTGAGTCTATTCAACTCTAAATACCCAGAAGAAAACACCAGATTTTCATCTTAAATTACTAAAAATTGGAGCAACCATTGAATTATCATAAGGTGACATTAAGAATTTTTCCCCCAAATAATTTTAGTTCAATATTTGAAAAGTATTTAAGAAATGTTACTTTGCTAGCAGATGATTTGTATTATAGAAGTATGGATAGGACCTCCATAATTATCCTCCATGGACAGTTTTCCTTTGCTTGTCTTTTTGCTCAAAAAATTCTTTTGTCAAATTTCAACCTTTAACCTTAAATTTCATTTTACTGTGAGACTTGCCAAATTCTCATCAAGGCAACAGAATATAGATACAAAGGAAGTATAAATTATTATGATTAATATTCTGTTCTGTTCTTCCCCCACCTCATTTAAACTAATGGACCATATGTTGCCATTTTCTTTCAACTATATCCAAGAATATTTCAGAACAAAAGAGGAGAAGAGATTGTAAAATGTTATATGGCCACAACCTCACATTTATCTTCCAATTAAGACAAGGAAAGTAATGATAACTGTGATACTTTTCATCTGTCTCCATGGAAATATTTTTTTGATTAAAAATAGGGTAATCAAATTTTTGTTTTTTAAGGTTGCAAAGGAGAAAAATACTTTTGAAACTGTTTCAAGGATTTCTAAAATTTAAAGGACAAAAATCAATAAAACTTTGTCTATCCTTTACAGTGTAATTACAGCTTTTTTTTTTTTTCTTTTACTACATAATTGGCCAAGTTTGCATTTGTCTGTGAATCTTGTCATCATTTTATGTTCGTTATGAAGGCATATATAGTGTTGAATGTGTAGAATATGCTTTCCAGGCAGTAGGGAAAATAAAAATAACAGAATCATAGCAGTTGGATGTAGATCCTTTTCAGGAGGCAACAGGCAGTGGAGAGTAGCTTATAGTAAAGAAGAATGGAAACTAATGTAGGGATTTTGAGTGTCTTGAATCATATATGTCTGAAAGATTGGGGCAAAATCGAATAGACTCTTGAGGAAGAATTTAGCAAACATAAGGGCAAATATGATTGAGGCACAGAAATTAGGTTCAGAAAACTTCCCAAGGGTAAGCAGAAAGAGGTGGATCGCTCTGTGCTATAGTGGTGACGATGGCACCCCACCGCAGTATTCTTGCCTGGAAAATTCCATGGGCAGAGGAGCCTGGTAGGCTGCAGTCCATGGCGTCGCTAAGAGTTGGATACCACTGAGTGACTTCACTTTCACTTTTCACTTTCATACATTGGAGAAGGAAATGGCAGCCCACTCCAGTGTTCTTGCCTGGAGAATCCCAGGGATGGGGGAGCCTGGTGGGCTTCTGTCTATGGGGTCACACAGAGTCTGACATGACTGAAGTGACTTGGCAGCAGTCTATCCAAGAATTCAAGTCTTGCTGACTCTAAGCTGGGAGATCAATACAACATGTCTTTCATAACAGGTTTTAGGAGCCTCATTGTGTTACTTTCATTGGAGAGGAGGTTCCCCAGATTTGGCAATGCTATGAGATGATGCTGAGGCATAGTCTTCAGTTCGCTCAGTCTTGGACTTTGGAGGATTGTTATGTGTTAGAATATCTGCAGAGTGATTAGGGGCAAAGCTAAAGAAATGCTTCACTTTTTTTTCATTTTCAGTTGCTCTTGTGAAGAAGCAGAGAGGTGTGGCCAGGATGGTGGAATAGGAAGACCCTGAGCTCACCTCCTCCCATGGGCATACCAAATTTACAACCATTTACAGAGCAGATATCAATGAGAATAACCTGAGGCCTAGAAGAAAAGATTTCCCAGAACTAAAGACATGAAGAAGGAACCACAGTGAACTGGGTAGGAGGGACAGAGAATGCAGTATAGTGAAGACACACACCTCTCGGTAGCTGACCCCCAAACATAAAGGTAATCACAATTACAGAGGTTCTCAAGGAGCAAGGGGTCTGAGCTCCCTAGTGCAGGTCACTGTCCTGGGAAGAAAAGTTCCCAGAACATCTGGTTTTGGTGCCAGCAGAAATTACTTTCAGGAGAGCCAGAAGGCTGTAGGAAATAAGCTGCTCTTAACGGATGTGTGCAAAATCTCTTACACTCTTGAGTCCCAGCACAAAGGGAGTCATTTGAAAAGAGCTTGGGTCAGCCCCACTTGCTAATCTTGTTTAGCCTCCCAGAGAGGCCCGAGGGACCTGGAACTCCCTCTGGGGACATAGATGGCCATGGCAACCATGGTGGGTAGCTTGTTCAACTGTGAGGACAGTCTGCCTGCAATGCGGGAGACCAGCGTTTGATCCTTGGGTTGGGAAGATCCCCTGGAGAAGGAAATGGCAACCCACTCCAGTACTCTTGCCTGGAAAATCCCATGGACTGAGGGGCTTGGCGGGCTACAGTCCATGGGGTCACAAAGAGTCAGACATGACTGAGCAACTTCACTTTCACTTTTTAGCTTATTAGTGCCGAGGGTCTTATCCATTTAACAGCAGGCCAGCACCATCCCCAGCCTCACCTGGGCCCCGCAACCAGCCACCCTGGGGCTTGGTCCTGCTCATCAGTGGCCTGGCACCAGCCCTGGCCCCTTAGCACCCATAGCCAGTTGTCCTCAGGACCTGACTCTACCCACCAGTAGGCCAGCACCAGCACCAGCTTCCCTGGGCTGTGTATCCAGCTGACCCAAGACTCAGCACCACACACAAGTGGGCCTGCATTAGCCCTGGAACCCTTCGGCTCCTGCAGCCAGCAGCTCTAGGAATTGCTTCCATCCATTATTTTTCTCAATAAACATGGAACAAAAGCAATCTCAGGCATCAGTGCTTATATCAGACAAAAAATACTTTAAAACAGACTGTAACAAGAAGCGTGGAAGGGCATTCCATAATGAGAAGAGGGTTGATCCAAAAAGACTGTATAACAATTGTAAATGTATATGTACACTACATAGGAAGACATAAATATACACAGTCAATATTAACAAGCAGAAAGAAAGAAATTGACAGCAGCACAATAGTAGTAGGGGAGTTGAATATTTCTCTTACATCAGTGGATAGAGCATCCAAATAGAAAATCTGTAAGAAAATACTGGTTTTAAATGATAGTTTAGGCCAGATGAACTTAATAGATACATATAGAATCTTCCTTCCAAAAGTAGCAGAATACATATTTTTTTCAAGTACATGTTGAACATTCCCCAGGATATAGCACATGCTATGTCACCAAAAATGTCCCAGTAAATTTAAGAAGGCTGAAATTATATCAAGTATCTTTTCTGACCACAAAGGTATAAGATCAGAAATCAACTATAAGGAAAAAAAAAAAAAGAAAGAAAAAACTGCAGAAAACACAAACATGTGGAGGCTAAGAGTTAGTTGCTCAGTCTTCCTGACTCTTTGTGACCCCATGGACTATAGCCCACCAGGCTCCTCTGTCCATGGGATTCTCCAGGCAAGAATACTGGAATGAGTTGCCATGCCCTCCTCCAGGGGATCTTCCCAACCCAGGGATCAAACACACATCTTTTACATCTCCCTGCACTGGTGTTCTTTACCCTCTGAGCCAGCAGGGAAGCCCTGTGGTGACTAAACAGCATGCTAAAAAACACTAATGGGTCACTTAAGAAATTAAAAAAAAAAATACCTGGACGCAAATAAAAACGGAAATACACAATGCAGATCTTTGAAATGCAGTGAAAGCAGTTCTGAAAAGGAAGTTTATAGTAATACAAACTCACCTAAAGAAACAAGAACATTCTCAAGCAAACACCCTAGCTTTACACCTAATGCAACTAGAAAATTAAGAAATAAAACCCAAAGTTTATAGAAGGAAAGAAATAATAAAGACCAGAGCTGAAATAAATGAAATAGAGACTTAAAAAGCAATAGGAAAGACAAATGAAACAAAGAACTGACTCTTTGAATAGATAAGCAAAATTGATAAACCTTTAGCCTGACTTATCAACAAGAAAAAAGAGACTCAGTTCAGTTCAGTTCATTTCAGTTGCTCAGTCGTGTCCGACTCTTTGCGACCCCATGAATTGCAGCACGCCAGGCCTCCCTGTCCATTACCAACTCCCGGAGTTCACTCAGACTCACATCCATCGAGTCAGTGATGCCATCCAGCCATCTCAACCTCTGTCATCCCCTTCTTCTCCTGCCCCCAATCCCTCCCAGCATCAGAATCTTTTCCAATGAGTCAACTCTTCGCACAAGGTGACCAAAGTACTGGAGTTTCAGCTTTAGCATCATTCCTTCCAAAGATATCCCAGGGCTTATCTCCTTCAGAAAAAAGAGACTAGGCATAGATAAATAAAATCTGAAATGCAAGAAGATTAGTTACAACTGACATCACAAAAATACAAAGAATCATGACAGTACTGTGAACAATTATACAATAGTAGAGATAACCTGGATAAATTCCTAGGAACGTATTATTTTCCAAGACTGTATCAGAAAGAAATAGAAAATGTGAAAAGGCCAGTTGTGAAATTGAACCAGTAATAAAAAAGACTCTCAACAAACAAAAGTACAGGACCAGATGGCTTCACATGAGAATTCTGTCAAACAGTTAAAGAAGAGTTAATGCCTATCCTTCTCAAAATTTTTCCAAAATTTGAAGAGGAAGGAATACTTCTGAACCCAATGCATGAAGCCAAAATCACCCTGATGTCAAAAGCAGACAAAGACACCACATAATATATAAAGACTTGCAAAAAGTAGATACAGAGGAAACATACCTCAAAATAATTAAGGCTGTATATGACAAACCCACAGCCAGCACTATACTCAGCATTGAAAAGCTGTAACCATTTACTCTAAGATCAGAGACAAACAAGCACACTTGTTCTCACCACTTTTATTCGGCCATAGTATTGGAAGTCCTTGCTATAGCAATCAGGAAAGGGCAACGAAAGAAAACAAGCAAATGGGACTGTATCAAACTAAAGATTTTGCAAAGGGAACTGTTAACAAAGGGAAAAGATTGAATGGGAGTAGACATTTGTAAATTATATTTCTGATAAGGGCTTAATATCTAAAATATATAAAGAATGCAAACAACTCAACATCAAACAAACAACTTAAAAAAAAATTGGAAGAGGATCTGAGAAGATATTTTTCCAAAGAAGGTACACAGAACAGACACATGAAAGATGCTCAAAATCACTTCTTTTCAGGGAACTGCAAGTTAAAACCATGATGAGATGCTATCCTATACCTGTTGGAATGGTTATCATCCCAGAAGCCAACAAATAACAAATGTGGTGAGGATGTGGAGAAAATAAAACTCTGGTGCACTGTTGGTGTGATTGTAAACTGGTACAGTCACTATGAAAATATTATGGGTGTTCATCAAAAAATTAAAAATAGAACAGCCATAAGATCTAACATTTTCACTCTGGGTATTTGCCCAAAGAAAACAAAAATCATTAATTAGAAAAGATATATGCACTCCAATATTTATGGTAGCATTATTTACAATAGCCAAGATTTGGAAGAAATCTGTTTCCATTATCAGCTAAAAGGATAAAGAAAACATGGTATATATAAGAATAGAGTATTACTCAGCTATAAAAGATTAACGAAATCTTGCTATTTGCTACAACATGGATGGATCTAGAGGGTATTATGCTAAGTGAAATAAGTCAGAGAAAGGAAAATCTGATGGTAAAGAATCTGCCTACCAATGCAGGGGATGTGGGTCCGATCCCTGTGTCAGGAAGGTCGCCTGCAGAAGAATATGGCAACCCACTCCAGTATTCTTGCCTGGGATATCCCATTAATATAGGAGCCTGGCAGGCTACAGTCCATGAGGTTGCAAAGAGTTGGACATGACTTAGGGACTGAACAACAACATGATTTTACTTACATTGGAAATCTAAAAACACACAAACAAAAAAATGTAAACAGACTAATAGGATAGATATAGAGAACAAATTGGTCACTGCCAAGAGAGGTGAGGGCTGGTGGATGAAATCTGTGAAGGGGATTAAGAGCAGCTAACCTCTGTTTATATAATAAACAACTCATGAGGATGTAATAAATAACATATGGAATATGACCAATAATATTTTAATAGCTTTGTAAGGGGACATGGGCTTACTAGACTTGTTAATGAACCAAACTTGGGTCCATTTACCTAGGCTCAGTAAAACCAATCTACTGATACTGGGTTATGGTAAAGGAAAGTGCAGTATTTATTGCAGGGCACCAAGCAAGGAGACCAGTCCTGCTCAAAAGGCTTGCAGGGAAGTTTTCAAGGCTTTCAGGGAAAGGTTTTTAAAGACAGAGTGAGGGAGGGGGGTTATGAGATGTGTATCAGCTCATGAACATTCTTCTGATTGGCTGGTGGTGAGGGAGTCAGCATCATTAATCTTCTGGTTCCAAACCCTCTAGGGTCTGTGTGTTGTGGGCAGCATACCGTTAACTTCTTCCACCTAGTGAGGGTTTCAGTATCTGCAAAACAACTCAAAGGACATGGCTTAGAATATTATTTGTAGCCCTTGAGGGAAAAACTAAATGTCCTTGACTTTGCTTACATGATTATTTTGTCTTGCTTGAGTGTTTTCCTTTCTTCCTGCATTTTCTCAACTTCTTTGATTAAATGTATTCTTTGGATCTCGGGGAAGGCTAGGAGGCTACAGTTTTTCTACAGACAAAAGGCAGGTGGCGGACATACGTGGGGAGCAGGGCTATTCTGGGAAGGCCCCATAGAGTCCTACTACGTTACTGACTCATTGTGGTGGGTCATTTTAGAATGTATCCAAGTGTCAAATCATTATGTTGTACACCTGAAACTAACATAATACTGTACCTCAACTATACTTCAATAAAAAGTATAAAATAGTGACATAATCTAGACATTTAGGTGCTAATAAAAGAAGTCTATTTTTGCTTTGAAAATTGTTATTTATGACCCTGGATAAATTAGGATAGGAAAGAAATTTATATCTTTTCCTTCTTGCATTTCTAGTATGAAAGCCATGGAGAAAGAATAATAGACTCTGAAATTGTAGGAAATTATATATTTGACTTATATTTTATGATCATGTTTCAACTTGTCTTCACTAGTTAAAATTAGCTATTATATATCAATTATATACTGGGTATGTTGCTAGATCTTAGCTAAAGAAAAATTAAAAACTGAGGTCTCTGTTATCAGAAACATTTATTTGAGAGGATTTTCTTAGTTTTCTCATACATTTTTTTCTGAATAAATGGGAATAAAAAAGGATAGGACAAGAGGGCTAAATGAAAGAAGGAAGAATTTCACAATCCATAACCTACTATTTGGTCTCCCTATTTCTTCTCTTGCTGCTGCTGCTGCTAAGTCACTTCAGTCGTGTCTGACTCTGTGCGACCCCAGAGACGGCAGCCCACCAGACTCCCCCATCCCTGGGATTCTCCAGGCAAGAACACTGGAGTGGGTTGCCATTTCCTTCTCCAATGCGTGAAAGTGAAAAGTGAAAGTGAAGTCGCTCGGTCATATCCGACTCTTAGCGACCCATGGACTGCAGCCCACCAGGCTCCTCCGTCCATGGGATTTTCCAGGCAGGTGTACTGGAGTGGGGTTCTTCTCTTGCTACCCTAATAATATTCTTCACATAGAAGATTTTGTGAAGTTTAGATCATATCATTCTGCTGCATAAAATACTCAAGAATCCCCATATGGCTTAAAGAATAAAACCCAACTCCCAACTTTGAATACCTTGTCTCAAACTTCCTCTCTAAGCTTCAGATATAATCTTTCCTCTCTATATTTCTTGCCTAGCACCGTCACACTAGCTGTCCTTTGACCTGAGAAACCCCCGGCCTGGATCTTGTCACAGCCATCTCCTTCTTCAGTCAATCACCTCTCCAGAGAACATTCTCATGACCTTCAAATAGAAAGTCATTTTCCAGAATACGGTCATATTCTGTTTTCTTCATGTGAATTCTTACTACCAGAGATTAATTGTCCTACACATTTTTTTTTATTACCTTTTACTCATAAGAATGTAAGTTTCGTATGTTTGTTTTATTTACTACTGAATAGCAACATCTTAGAATAAGCTCTTATATAAGATTTTCATTAAAAACCCTCATGTAAATGTCCAAATGAAGAAAACAAGGTCAGGTAAAAAGTGTAAAAAAAAAAATCATCTAGTAGAATTTGCAAAAACGTTGTCCAACATTTTTTTTAATTACCTTTTACTCATAAGAATGTAAGTTTCGTATGTTTGTTTTATTTACTACTGAATAGCAACATCTTAGAATAAGCTCTTATATAAGATTTTCATTAAAAACCCTCATGTAAATGTCCAAATGAAGAAAACAAGGTCAGGTAAAAAGTGTAAAAAAAAAAATCATCTAGTAGAATTTGCAAAAACGTTGTCCAAATACACATTTTATTTGTCTGGAAAATAAATAAAAATAAATAATTAAAAATACTGAACATTACAGGCAAGAAAGAAATTTTGAAAAAAAAGATATTAAATTTGTTGGCTTATCCTAGTGAAAATTCCAGTGGTAAGAGAAACTTCAAGCATGGTAAAATCCATGTACTCTAAGAACATTTTCATAATTCAGTTTCCCTATATTCATATCCCCAGTCTGCTTTTGTTATGTTGGCTTGATATTCAGGCTGGATTTCTCCACCTGTTGGCTACCATTACTTCAAGGCTTATTATCCTATAAAGTAGTAACTAAGCTGAAAGAGAACTTTTCTTTTTCCAAAATTTTCCATTAAAAAAAAAAAAAAATCTAAGCTTAGGTATCATTGAACTGGCTTGGACCCTGTGATAATTCCTGACTTTAATCCTACGGAGTACTCTGACCAAAGCCTTAAAGCCATGTGTATGGGTGAGATTATCTGGAGCAATATGGAATGAGGGTGGAATAAATTCTCAAAGGAAACAGGAATGTTGTCCTATGTGAAAAGAGATGGATAAAAGTAGGCAAAAACCAAAAAGAAAAAAATCTAAGCTTAGGTATCATTGAACTGGCTTGGACCCTGTGATAATTCCTGACTTAAATCCTATGGAGTACTCTGACCAAAGCCTTAAAGCCATGTGTATGGGTGAGATCATCTGGAGCAATATGGAATGAGGGTGGGATAAATTCTCAAAGGAAACAGGAATGTTGTCCTATGTGAAAAGAGATGGATAAAAGTAGGCAAAAACCAAAAAGAAAAAAAAATTCACAAGACCAAAGCATGTGTTATTAATATACTTATTACATAAAAACAATAGAGATTGTAATATTTGACTACTCTAATATGAAGCAGGAAGTGGAGTAGGAGGGACAAAACCACTAATTTTTATTTCAGAGAGAGCAAAATATTTTATCGTTAATGTCTACTAGATTGATATGAATTTAGGAACTATTTGAGAAACTTGAAGTCATTGACAACTAAATTTATAAAACTAATGGCTATTTCTCAAGCTACGATATACAATCTACATAAGTTCTATTAAATTTTCACTGGCCAATGTTGACTTTAATGATATAGTACTTTTATTTATGTTGCTATTTATTATATTGACATGAAAATCATATATTACCAGGCAATATAAGAAAGAGAAAATTTTTTATCCTCTGATAGGCATTATACAAATCCTTGAATTCTTTTCAGTAATGGTGTCTGAAGCATGTCTTTAGCTTTGGCAAAAGACAGTATGTTTTCAGTAAGTTTTCAATATGAAAACTTCAATCCATAAACACTGTCTACTTCCCGAGAGCACAGCTCAGAAAGAAATACAGAACATACTTAGAGGTGGGAAGATCCGCTGGAACATTTCAATTTCTGGAAATTAGCTGAGACCAAAATGGGAGAGGAAAGGGGGTGGAGGTAACTCCTTATAAAAAATGTCACCAAAAAATCCTGCACATATAATAAATTGCAAGCAGAGATATTTTAATTTTTTGCATTGCCATTAAAAACTTACACAGAAATTTTCCTTCAAGTGTTAGATAATCAACTACTGTCAGGAGTGAATTGTATTCCCTCTAAGTTCTAACTCCGGTATTAGAATGTGACGATATTTGGAGAAAAGTTTTGTAAAGTGGTAACAAAGCTAAAGAGAGGTCAATAGGGTGAGCCCTAAACTAATATGGCCGGTGTCATAGTCAAAAAGGGAAGAAATTTGGACATACATATCCTCACAGAGTATCCCTCTGAAGCCTGGGATAGGTCCTTCTCTCATAGCCTTCAGAAAATACCAATTTTAATAACACCTTCATTTTAGACTTTCAGCCTCTGAAAAATAAATAAGGACAATGAAAGAAGGCGCAACATTTTTTTCTTAAAAAAATAATTAGAAATTGATACAGATCTACATTTTATTCTATTGTATACTATCTAAAATGTGTTGTGTTTGGTAGTCTAGTAAATTACACATAATTCACAGTATGATATTCAAAATAATACATTTTATTATCCTTATAAATGCTTGATTAAATGAACATCTTTAATAGAGATAAATTGCAAATATATGCATAATTCTTGAGAAATATGTCTCTGGTATTCTGTTCCATTTTGGGGGAAATGAACAAACACTTTCTGTGATATCCTACATGTTAGTGTAGCTCCTTTACCAAACCTAAAGGAGTTGACTAGGTTGGCACCACCCTCTGAGGAACAGTGATTTGAAAGAGTTTAGTACTTTACTCGGAGAAGGCAATGGCACCCCACTCCAGTACTCTTGCCTGGCAAATCCCATGGACGGAGGAGCCTGGTAGTCTGCAGTCCGTGGGGTCGCTAGGAATCGGACATGACTGAGCGAATTCACTTTCACTTTTCACTTTCATGCAGTGGATAAGGAAATGGCAACCCACTCCAGTGTTCTTGCCTGGAGAATCCCAGGGACAGGGGAGCCTGGTGGGCTGCCGTCTCTGGGGTCGCACAGAGTCGGACACGACTGAAGCTACTTAGCAGCAGCAGCAGCAGTACTTTCCTAGTATATTCCCACTTTATTTCTTTTTTGAATAATACACTGACATCCATTTGCATGAAAGGCAATTGAAATTAATAATTTTTCTTTTAGTCACAGGCTCTGAAATTTACATTTAGTGTAAAAAATATAAAATACAGATCCTAATTTTTCAGCATGAGTGTAGTAGATAATTACCAATTCCTAATCATAGGCTGAGAGTACGGTGTAGTTTACAGTGTTTGATTTGTTTTATAAAGGAAGAACTAACATTTGAGTGTTTGCTTATTAGTCTCTTTCATATTTATGCTTTTATTTACCATAAGAAGATAAAAAAAAAAAAACTTTTCCTAAATGAGAAAAGACTAATTTTTTGAGACATTTAACAATTTCTTTGATTGCCCTTGATTAAATAATAATTAGATTTAGGTTTAAACAAGGCATGCTAATTCATATTAATATAAAAATCTCTGCATCATTTGTCTTACTTTGTTGATGTTGCACTCTTTCAAAAAAAATATTGTCTTTCAAACTTTACTCAGGGATTCATCATTTGTTTAAAATCAGTTGTCCCAAATTAGTTTTCATGCAATATATTAAAACAGGAAACTAATCAGCCTGAAAAAACATCCATATGTACAGAGATTCTTTTTTGTACTGGGAAACAAACCATGTTCTGTATTTAGAAATTCTGAAAGAGACAGCAAGCCACATTTTACTTTACAAATGTACAAATTTGAAAATAGGTCATACACACTAATTATTTGAAAGAGTTCCTAATTGTACCCTATATATATTATGAAAAGCCAGGGTAAAATGTGTAAAATATTAACTGAATTTTCAGGATTGTCTGTTAATGAGGTATGCTTAAGTGGTCTTCTTTTCTAAGATGTTTACATTTGTAAGTCATTATTTTTTAATTAAACTAAATCAGGCACATCTGTGTCCAGAATGCAATGAAAAGTCCATATTTCATACCTCAGTCTTTGTACTGCTAATTCTAAGTGAAAAAAGTGTCCAATACAATTTTGTCCTCAAAACAAAATACCAATTAAATAATCTGGAAAGTGTTACTGATGAGCTGGAGCCTGGTTTCTGTATTTAGTTTGAAGTAAAGCATGCTTTCGGAGAAGGCAATGACAACCCACTCCAGTACTGTTGCCTGGAGAATCCCAAGGATGGGGGAGACTGGTGGGCTGCCGTCTATGGGGTCGCACAGAGTCAGACACGACTGAAGCGACTTAGCAGCAGCAGCAGCAGCAAAGCATGCTTTATCCTTTCTCAATATTTTAAAGGTGAAAACTGCCAGGGAGTTTTTAATAAGAATAAAAATCATTGCATGAATGCTTAATTATTTATCACATTTAATTTACCTGTGCCTACATGTCCAGCATTGTTATCCACCATCTAGTCCATTCATTGCAGTTTGAAAAACAAATGTAAGTATTAAGCTTGTAGGAGAGGACTGTGAGGTATCTTGGGTTTATTTAAGGAAAAAATTTCAGAACAGAAAAATAATTGCAAAAAAAATATCTATAGCCTGTAAAAAAAAAAAAAAAAAATTCATGACTCTTACCACATCAGAAAAAGCAGGACTATAATGCTACTTAAAAAGTTAAAGGCTACAATCCTTTCTATTTGTTTTTGTTATTTCCTATGTTTATTTTTGTGGTTCAGAGTCCATGTAAACTGTGGATATAAAGGCATTAGAATAACTGAATGATAAAAATTTAGCCATTAGAAAATAACATTAT